>JARYSY010000004.1:600000-1004825 GCA_031081805.1 Schwanniomyces etchellsii | reverse complement strand
AATCTTCTACCCCATCTGTCCACAGTGAAATAATTCACCAAGGTTGCAAACATATAGAATATGTTATTCAATCCACTGAGCCATGCTGATTTTCTAGTAGTAAAACCGGCTTGCTTGAATATTTCTGGCTGGTAAACTGTGATTCCAGCGATACCAACCCACTCCTGTAAAATTTGCATCCAAATGACTAATTGCACTCTTCTCATAATATGAAGCGTGTTAGCTTTTTTAACTTTTTCTGGGTCCAGATTTGTGAAGTAACCTAAAAACATCCTAAAATAATTGGATGACAAGGCAGAGTCTTTCTCAAAGTTCATTGCTTCCACAATCTGTAAATATTCTTCTTCGCCTCGTTCGTCTCCTCTCATATTACAGAGGAGCCTTCTGGCACGTTCATGGTCACCTTTCTTGACCAACCATCTTGGTGATTCTGGGAAAAACCAAACAATGCCGAAGAGTACTAACAAGGGAACGATCTGAAATGCTATTGGAAAACGCCACCTGAAAGCAGAAAATCCATTATCAATGTAGCTCAAACCGTATTCTAGCCAATACGCTACCACAACACCAAAGATATTCAATGTGAATTCAATCGCAATGAATGCGCCCCTAGAAGTGTGCTCTGCAGTTTCAGAAGAATAAACAGGAACTACCGCGTTCAAGATACCTGTTCCTACTCCATTTACGAATCTAGATCCACACATCCATGCGGTTTGTTGTGCAGAACATTGCAATGCAGCCCCAAGAATACCAAAAAAAGCCCCAACACCTACAGCATTTATTCTTCCATATCCATCAGAAAAAAACCCTCCAAAAAGGCATCCAATAAGCGTACCAAAGTAGTAAATCGCCACAATACCACCTTGCTTTGTAGAGTTTGTTAC
The DNA here is from genome assembly GCA_031081805.1 of Schwanniomyces etchellsii. Classification (NCBI taxonomy): domain Eukaryota; kingdom Fungi; phylum Ascomycota; class Pichiomycetes; order Serinales; family Debaryomycetaceae; genus Schwanniomyces; species Schwanniomyces etchellsii. The sequence continues at coordinate 1,003,941 of JARYSY010000004.1, read as the reverse complement.
TGTCACATCTCCATTCGCATCATAGTATCCAAACTTCATTTTATCTACATAATCAGGAGAGGTATTGACACCCAGCATCATACCTTGATCATATCCAAAGAAGAAGATTGAGAGCGCAGATAAACAAATAACACTCTGAGTGAGTCTTTTACCATTAAGATGATTTTCAAGTAGCCAGCTCTCTTTTACATCAAACCACTTCATTTTGCTTTTCTTTTTTGTTCTAGTTTGAAGTCAGAAAAGTTGTCTTGAGGAATTATTCATTCGTACTTACGTACTCTATATATACTGTACCCCCATGTTCCTAAACTTAACCATAATCTGGAGTAACTCCAGAAAATATGCATGTTCATGTATATAGTGCTAAGTAGGACGATTTGAGAATGGTAAAATTACCGCCAGTCCAAAAATGGCTGAAAATACTGAGTTTCTCGTAATCTTTCCGAGAATTTTAGCACACTTTTTATTGAGAAAAGCGAAAAAAGCGATCGCGGTCTAAAGATTCCTCCGAAGGTTGATCCATAAATCTTATCATGAACTCCCATTTTGTGTAAAACCTCCGAGTGTGTGCAATAGGAATGCGGCAAGGGGAGAACAAGTAGCGCGTACGCAAATAATATCTGCTGTAAGAGCAAGCCAGCCGCGTATGATATGATGGGGTCAATTTTCTTTACTCTTGGGTGAATGTTGATGACGTAGATTTACATCAAAATATGTTAGAAAACTAGGTATGAAAAAGTGGAGTAGAAGATAATCGAGATTCCAGAAAAAAGCACATAAATAAGAGAAAAAGTATACCCGAAAATTTGTTCATGAAAAAAAAGTTCGAAAATAACATCCACATAAAAAATAAAAAGTCGAGCTCAATCTAACAGAAAATTATATCTTTCGTGAAGATAGATTTTTACGAATCAGTATTTCCATCTAGGACGTCTGTCAAGCTGATGTCAGTACGAACATTTAGCGGTGGGGATATTGAGGGGCGAGAAAAACGGAAACCTTCTGTATCTTGCTTTTTTTGCTCTTATTTTCTTTTTTCTCTCTTCCTTTCTTTTCTTTTTTCGTTCCACTTTGACTTGTTGGTGGCCTGATTAGGAGATAAGGAACAGCATGCGTGTACCAAGGAAGATGCAAAATTATTCTCCCCCTTTCTGTCTCCACTGCGTTAAACCCACGAAATCTGGGTCATAATATAGATCCATTACACAAAGCAAATTTGCACGTGAATGGAATTCCATTACATCTCACGAGTTTGATTCGCGGGCCGCCTGGAGCTGTCTGCATTGTTGCATCATAATTACGGATCGGATGCGAAGACTCGATACGTCAGGATTGTCTTCCCTTGAACTTTCTCACCTTTCACAGGTGGCAAAGCTATTCTCCATAAAAAACCTTGAAGAACTCTTCATCCAAAAGCATGCGCTTGCACTAGTCTAGCCTAAAAGAGCGAGTGTAACTTAGCGACTAGCTTAGTTCTTGATACCTCCACATCTTCCGCATACATTGCAACACATTATGGACTTCGGTAGCTCATGCGAAGATGTGTATAAGAAAGCAAGGACGTGACGTAAGCTATTGACACGCGAATGTCAGATCAACTGGTGGAAGCTTTAAAATAGATTTTTTCGCACGTGATGCTTGCTGGCTGCACAGTTGCAACAGGCTGGACGAATTTTTGCGTTTTCTGGGTAATCGAGCGTAACAACCGGATAAATCGAACGCATTTATGCAGAAGGATGACAAGATATAACGAAAATCATGAATAAGCAATGCAAGTCGTATACATCGGAAAGCACGATGATTTTAGTCAGGGAGCACATAGGAATATTTCATACTTAATGATCACTAATTTCCGGGAAGAGTGGATTAAATAGTAGATTTCACCCTATTGCTAGAGCTAGAAAATATAGATAAATGGCCGACAATTGGGATACAACTTCTAGTCTAGAAGACAAAGGGAGTTCGCTAGAAAAGGGTTCATTCAGTAGAAAACCAACTACTGCACACTATGAAAACCCGGGTTCTGGATCACAATCACTAATGCTTGACGACCTTCACGAGAAGACAGGAAAAAAGAAGAAACGCTTACCAGGGAAGCCACTTCCCGACGGTAGAAGGGAGCTTCGCGAAAAAGATTGTTATGACAAGTTGGGATTTAGTTTTCCCTGGTGGAAAAAATGGATGATTATCACAATAGTTTTTGCCGTCCAGGTATCGATGAATTTTAACACCAGTGTCTATCCTAGTGCGATTCCTCTTATATCCAAGAGGTTTGGAGTGAGTCTACAAAAAGCCAGAGTATCACAGCTAGTGTTTTTAGTTGCCTACGCTTTTGGTTGCGAGCTTTGGGCTCCTTGGAGTGAAGAATATGGTCGCTGGCCTATCATGCAACTAAGCTTGTTCTTCGTAAACATATGGCAAATATTGGGAGGGCTTGCCCCAAATTTTGGATCTATCGTAGTGGCAAGGTTCCTCGGTGGTCTTTCTTCTGCCGGTGGTTCAGTTACTCTTGGTATGACTGCAGATATGTGGGAACCCAATGATCAGGGATTTGCAGTGGCCTACGTTGTTTTATCCTCAGTAGGAGGATCATGTATTGGTCCTATTTTTGGGGGTTTGATGCAAGATCATCTTTCCTGGCATTGGAACTTTTGGATTCAATTAATTGTCGGAGGAGTTGTTCAGGCAGCACATTTCTTTTTGGTTTGCGAGACCAGGTCCTCCATTTTAGTTGACAGAGAGGCTAAACGCCGTCGGAAACAAGGAGAAGATAATGATATATATGGTCCAAATGAAGTTAACGGTCGCCATATCCTGATGAAAGAAATTTTGAGAATTTGGCTGCGTCCATTTGAAATGCTTCTTAGGGAGCCTATAGTTTTATGCTTGTCTCTTCTCTCTGGTTTTTCTGATGCATTGATTTTCATTTGCATGGAATCCTTCACCCTTGTTTATGAGCAATGGGGATTTGGAGCGACCGCATGTGGTCTCACTTTCATTCCGATCTTGATTGGGTACTTCATTGCATATGGAATCCATATTCCTGATGTTTACAGACAAAGAAAGATTATACGAGAACAAGGAGAGGCTGCAAGAGTAGCTGAAAGACGTCTTTTATTGTTGCTTTTCATAGCACCTTTGGAGGCCATAGGACTTTTCGGTTTTGCATGGACTTCAATGGGCCCTGAATATAATCCGTGGATTGCTCCTATGATTTTCACAGTTTTAATTGCCATTGCAAATTATAGTATATACATGTCGACCATTGACTATATGGTCGCTGCATATGGACCTTATGCTGCCTCAGCTACAGGTGGTAATGGATTTGCAAGAGATTTGCTTGCTGGTATCGCAGCAATGTATGCAACACCTATGTACAACAATATTGGTAAGAAAAGGCATTTGCAATGGGCCAGTACACTTCTTGGTTGTTTGGCAATCCTTGTAGCGATTCCGATTTATGTCTTCTATTGGATGGGTCCTTACATTAGATCCAAGAGTAAATTTGCTCAAACGTTGGCCGCTGATCGTGCAAGAGCAAGTGTTGACACTGACAGTGATGAAAGCAGCGATAAAAAGGTTTAGTTTATTTCATCAACAATTTTAAATTTAGATTTAGATATATTAGAACAAGTTCATTTGTATAGAATGCATCAGAATACAATAAATAAAAAATATAAACTCATTTCATATATCCTTACAGTAGCATTCTAATGATATTGAATAGTTTCTTGAACATTAATTGAAAATTACATCTATTCAAATACAATAAAATAAAGTAGTGGTTCAGTTTTGCTTCCCATAGGTCTTTCACATACTGAGCTGAAATGCTCATTCAAATGTATATGCAGGATTTACTTGAATAGCTGGCCGTAACTCACTTTTCGTTTTTCGTCATAGACGATTCAACAGAGACTTTATTGAACAAGGGTCTGCGACAATCAAACGGCATAAGAAAGATATCATAACCTATATCACTGAAATGCTTCTGAAGAATGCAGAACATTAGCCGTATAGTTAACATATTTTATGTCCTGTGGCTTGTACTTTTTTGGGGTACTAAGTGCATCGCATCACCTGGCGATGGGCTCGAGGATTATCAAGACTGCATTTATCAATGTGAACGGGTCATATGTGACCGATATCCCTATCACTTAATTGAATCGTTGACTTCACAGGAGGAGGAGCAAGATGGAGAACATCACAGATACAACAGCGAATGGATTTTCAATTCCACGCCTCTCCCATTACATTTGAGAATGTTATTGTGGAACTGCGAACAGAATTGTGATTATGAATGTCAAAGAATCGTTACAAAAGAGCGACTTTCTCGAAAGGAAGAAATCTATCAATTTCATGGTAAGTGGCCTTTTTTACGAGTATTTGGAATTCAGGAATTTGCGTCAACGATATTTTCTATAGGAAACCTTATTGTCCATTTAATTGGTTTCCATAAGATAAAAAGAACTCAAAATACTATAAGGAATTATCAAGTGGACGTGCATTTGGTTACTGCTGGGGTGACATGTTTGGCATGGATTTGTTCGACTATTTTTCACATCAGGGATTTTTTGATCACTGAGCGCATGGACTATTTTCTTGCGGGACTCACAGTTTTATCAGGTTTTCACAACGTTTTATCCAGATACTTCAAGCTATATTTGGAGGAAAGAAGGTCGGCTAGGATAATTTTCACTTCTCTCTGTGTCGTGGCGTATGCGTCTCACATTTACAGATTAGTCAATGATTGGCTGTACACATATAATATGCGAGCCAATATTACAATTGGGGTATTGCAGGACATATTTTTGATTCTTCTATGCTTTAAAATCTATAACAGTTACTATGAGAGGGAAGTTGATAGTAAAGTGATTTCGACAAATCATTTGAAGTATACCAAGAAGTCTCACATTTTAATACCTTCATTTTTTTTGAAATCAGCAAAGCTTTTCTCACTATACCCTTTATTACTCTCAATAATTATTCTCATGGGTATGTCTTTGGAGATCTTGGATTTCCCACCAATATTTTTTGATCTTATTGATGCTCATTCGTTGTGGCATCTAGTGACAATAATTCCGGTGTTCTATGGATGGTACGATTGGATTATCTGGGATATTCATGAAAACGTAAATAGAGATTTGGATGCAACAGTAAAGAGTACATAAATTCAGTACAAAATAATGGCAAATAATTTCTTAAACTACTAATTCATCTGTATTGCGAGATTTTGTATTTAGGCTTGAGCTTTAGTTTTCTTCATCCTCAGAAGGGACATAAGGTAATGGCTTAAAGTGTTCCTGATCAAGCTTGACAATCCTCCTAAATTCCTCTATATCATCAGTGAAGGGTGTCAAAAATTCCAATTCGAGGTCATGTACTTGGCGTCCTAATACGATCAAAGAATGTAATGGTTCGCCAGAAGCGTAATTAGCTAAATCTTCTAAAGTTGCTGCTTTAAAACATTGATTAGGGGAGCCTAGCCTAGAAATAGCAATACAAGGAGTTTGGGGCGTATACGCCTCTTGCTTTCTTTTGTTTTCCACTTCAAGCAATTGCAGCGCAGCGGTTTCAATGTTCATATAGCGAGGGGGTTCATATATAAGCCTTCCTCTCGCCATATTTTCAATACTCTGTTCTTTCACTTTGATATCTAGAAGCACGAGAGTGTGCAACCCAATCTTTCTATTCTCCAAGATTTTATCATAAAAAGAATCTGGCTTCCATGTATCAGTGAAGAAAACTAAGGATACTGTTTGTCCAAATTGATATAGCTGGAGGCCACAGGCACCCACGGCATTCATTACAGATGCATTGTGTATAGTTTCGATCTTAATCCCCAATTCTCTAGCTCGTATGATTAAATCTGTATGAGTCGTAGCACCAAAAGGGTCACCAACAACTAAGAAAGCAACATCATCCTTGTCTGCATCTTTTAATATTTCATCAGATCCACTTTCTACTAATTCTCTATCAGCAAGTATTACTTCACGACCATAGAACTTTTCTAAGCTTTCTTGACTTGCAGCCATAAGTATAGATGTATAAGCTTCCAAGTAGACTCTTCTACACTTCCTTACGGCCTCAAGACCTCTGACGGTAATGTCAGTCTCATATGATAATCCTAATCCTATCAAGTACAACATAGTGAGTTTTTCGAGATTTCTCAACCCAATTCATCATTGCAGAGATGAGCATTGAGCGAACAATCAAGTAACACAAAACTGTAAAATGAAGGTGGCTAGTCCATCGATGAATCAGAAAACTGAAGGAATTCGGGTATAGAATGTCAAAATATGCTACCAGGAAATATAAAAAGATACAGAAAGATCTAAATGCTGACCTTGCAAATTACAGACTATTATTGAGTAAGTACAAGGACGGAGATTTAGACATCCCACCAAAGCGGTGCTTCACATCTCACAAAAAATCAACGAAGTGCATTACAAGACAGCAAAATGGAGCTTACAGAAAGATAGAAGGGAAAAATGAAAATGAGTGTAAGGAAAGTGTACAGACTAATAAGTTAGAATTTTCAAGGCCCGCATACTTGCTAGCTCCCAATGCCCGCAAGCCGGTATTTGGTTGCAATACGAGGCACACAGGGAAGGTCTACAAGAAGTTTCAGAAAGCGAAATCAATTAAATATGAGAACTATGTGATGGTAAATTACTCTTATGAAGAACTCATAAGGTATTTGAAAGATGGAATGAATAAGAGTGAAGATAGGATTGATCAACAGTCCATTATCGAGCCCTCCTTTCATTGGAAAATGCTACCAAAGAATATAGAATCAGAAATGAAAAGATTCGACATTTCTGATCATGAAAAATTTGGATTCCTGGAAGATTTATTGAAATTTGAAACTTCTTCTTTTGGTGTCCAGCTTTATGTTGACGAATTTAATGCGAGGGAGCCCTTTTCAAACGAGAAAACAGATGAAAAAGCTATGAATATACCACTAATTTGAGTGTTTGCTGTTTCTCCTTTTATATTCTTGCTTTGTTGTATTGCTCATCAGATATCACATAGGTGATTGATAATCTTAAAAAGCTTGGATATTTCTATTTGTTCTTTTGGTAGTAAGGCCAGTAGCTCATGAAATATTAGTGATTTTAGCTGCTGGATGAGAGATTGAGTGAACTCTAAGGACATTGATTTCTCTTTCATATACGAGATACATTCTTCGAGAATTTCGCTATGCATCTTTCGTTCTTCTGTACTCCTAATGTCAAAAAGAAGATGAGACACAGGTGAGACTTTGTGTTCTCTCAAGCAATGCAAGATTGGAACTGAGAGTTTACCTTCCACTAAATCTTCTGCTATTACACCTTTATTCTCCGAATATCTTCGATCTACAAGGTTCAAATAATCATCTCGGACCTGATAGAGTATACCGAGAAGGTTAGCCAAAGGAATTAAATTTAACGGAGTCCCTGCAGAGCACAAATTCATTAATCTTATTGATAGCCTGAATAAACCACCGGTCTTATTCATGACCATTTTAAAGTAAGAATCCATATCGGGTAAATTGTCACGAATTGTAAGCAATTCATCTCTCCAGTAAATGTCTAGTCCCTGCCCACAATGAAGCTCAATCATCTCTTCCATCAAGACCCTCAGAACTTCATTCCGAAGCGTCTCCTTATTCGTGTCATTGTCTGTGACCACTTCGGGCAACTCAATTTCTGCTTTTTTTAATGCAACAAAATACATCAAGTTGCCGCTGTTAATTGTGAGCGGTAAACCATATTTTAAATGAGCAGCTTGATGCCCTCTTCTTAATTTTGAGTCATCTTCAATGTCATCGATCAACAATGAAGCGTTGTGAAAGATAGATATGATTTCACTTATTGTCCTCAATGCGTCTTCGTTTTGAATATGATAGAAAAGCTCATTGAATGCATCAATAAATTGTGCTCTTATGTTCTGATTATTCGAAGGAATGCTTTCAAGATATTCATAAGGGCGCTTCAAGAACTCTGGTATTTCCCCCTTTTCGGTATTTCTGACTATCTCGTTTATACTGTTTGAAAGATTCATAGTTAAAATACTTACATCAAAATACGGCCTCGAGAAGTTCTGTGCGACATAGTCGGTCTCAGACTCTATTTCCATTAATAGTATAATAATAAGTAGGGCCACAAAAACTCAACATTCAAGGGAAGATATCAACTGATAAATATGCTAATACAAACCTTTCGAGATTTGCCACCCATAACTCGATGCTGGTCTTTTAGTGTATTCATATTCTCGGTGATATCGAAGAGTAGACTCGTGTATGCCACCTCACTTACATTCGTGCCAGAGAAAGCATTCTACGACCAACCGTGGAGATTGATTACCTCGTTCTGTTACTTAGAAGATTTACTGTTGGAACTTATACTAGAATTGTGGTTTTTGACGAGAATATCGCTGCAGGTTGAAGAAACCTTCATCACGAAGATTGGGCTTTTTCCCCCAAAATCCGTTCGAGGTCTTTCTGAAAGAGGACATAGCAAACTTTTAGAAAGTATTGAAAAAAGAAAATCTTTGGACTACCTCTACTTTTTCATTCTTCTTTGGTTCTCCATCATAGTCGTTACGGCGTACGGTGCATTTCAGTTCGGATTCAAGATACGGATCTTAGGACGACAAGCTGTCAACGTATTGCTATACTATTGGTGTCTAGAGAATCCTAATCATAACGTCAATTACTTTGGGTTTAACATGAAGGCTGCCTACGCTCCTTGGTTCTTCGCTTTCATATTTTGGTCTAGGGCTTCTAGTTTTCCAAGCGACATGAATGCCCTATTTTCTGCAAATATTCGGGAGATAGGCTCAGTGTTTTTTCATTCGTATGCTTGGGAAATACTCTCGTGTTACGGTATTAGTCATTTTTGGTGGTTTAACAGGAATTACCTTCTTCTCAATTTTTACTATGACCAGAATGACTCTCGAAGAAGGTGCAGGGAGGAAAACCCAACAAGAAAGCTTCATTTTGCAAGAGTATCACTATTGGAAAACCTATACAAATGCATTCTACACTACGTTCTAGTTCCACCCTGGTATTGGACGACACTAAAAAGTCTTAATCAATTACACTAAATACCTAATCCTTCTATTCTTGGCTTTTCAGAAAATGCATAGTACAACAATCTTGTTATTTAGCTATATTTAATGTTCATGACTTCATTATTCGTACTTCTGATGGGGTAGGCTCTCCTTTTATATAAATGCTCAGTAAAAGTTTTTTTATCCATTTAGTATTTATATGAGTATTCATATGGAATACCAAGACATGATGAACACGAGAGATAAACAAGATGACCTCTCTTCAGAGATTCATCAATTAGGATGTAGCGTTGGCTTAGTATATAATCGATTCCGGCTACTAGACAAGTACTGCATATTCCTGATTGTGACACGGGATAAAAAAGATTGATCTACACTAATGCATTTTACATTTAGTTCATACGGATACATGTGGAATGAGTGATGGCCAGTAGTGAAATTTATCCTGTTCTTTCGAGCTTGAAAGAGGAAGTTCATTCTACGTCAAGAAATTTGAATCCTCAAGTTAGTCAGCTTGTCCATGCTTTCGTGGCATACCTAAAAGAGCCTAGGTTTCAGGCACCATTGACGCTCCAAGAACTTTCTCAGCTATTCAAGAACTTTTATAGTGACTTAGACATATTATGTGTGAACTTGTATACACAATCTAACTCCGTGAAAAAGCAGTTGATTGCTCAGTCCGATTACTTCAGGAATCACCCGGAGGAGTATGACTATTTATTGGCGATTGCTAATTCAAAGTCGTCGTCTAAATTGACAAAGAGAACGGATATTGAGGCCGTATATCAGCTCCGAGTTTTTAATTATTACAAATTGCTCTACATAACGGAAACAATTGAAGCGGCACAAGTTGAACTATTCGCTTCTTGCGGAGCCACTGATGAAGACCCTCCCTTGATTGAAAAGGTTTTCAGATTTGATGAACGTGATATCTTGTTCCAAGAGTTCTTTGATGATAAACTACAAGCATTGAGGGATCTAAAATTACCTTTTTCTTGTTTCATAGAGCATGATGAGGATCATAGACTCTCCAAGTACTTTAGCGCGATGGCTCTGATGGATGACCAAAAGTCCACTTTGATCAAAATAAGAGAACTTTTTTCGAAACTTAACAAGGCAGTTACTCCCACTACCAAGCTCTCTATTCTAGTTCGCATTCAAAAATCCTTGATTATATTCCTATCAGAGGCTTATGGAGCTGATGTGAGTAAAATCAATAATGATGACTTGATACCATCCTTGATATATATAATAATATATCATATCCCATTTTCTGAATGTGAGCTATACTTGAATTTCAATTTTGTTAAAAACTTTTTGAACACTTTTGATCCCTATGAACTAGAGAATCTAAATGGAACTTCTCATTCGTCCCCTGGAAGCACGTTATCAAAACATTCAAACAAATCTAAGTCAGTCGAGAATAATAAGCGAAATTTATTTGACCTTTTGAATTTGAAGGACGATGATAATTCGGAGGTTGATTGCCGCCTGATTTCTTTTTTTAAAAATGATATGGAGTTAATCCAATACATCCAATCCAATTGTCTTCATTCAGGCGAAGATAAATTTTACTTTACAAACTTTGAAGCTGTTCTTTATTTTCTTCTGAATGTAAAAATTGACGAATTGAGTCACGATATTACTACTTCAAACAAACTATTGCATGATTCGTTGGATAAATTAGTTGACGATGAATTACTATCTCACTTTCAATTTCCCGATGGTTTAGCGAAGGATGAGATAAGAAAGTCTTTAGAGGATTCTTCAAGATCTAGGTCGAGCTCACTTTTAAACTCTATAGGGAGTAGAATAACTGATGTGGCAGCCTCCGTTAATAGGTCCAGGTCTAACTCGGGAAACAACAATAACAGTAAGGTCTCGGGTAAGGAAAATTTCCCTCCATTGAATAATACGGAAAATGAGGGCACTAGAATGAAGAGTATCTTAGGAAGACTAAGCCTGGTTCTGGTTCTGGTTCCTGTACCTACATTCAGATACACCGTCGATGATATGAGTACTACAAGTGTGAACGAAATACCGGATAAACCAGATAAGCAACAAGATGACAAACCAAAGAAAAAAGCTTCTAAAGGAAGAATTTCTCAGATGCAAAATAGAACCAGAGCATCATCTTTGGATATTGCTAATGAGAATGAATATCAAAATGGAGTCTCTAAGGGCCATCCCGCATTGAAGCGTAATTCGATTACGAATCGTCTAACTAATGGTGTGTCCGAATTCATTACGAAATTTAATACTGCTAATGGTAACGTTTCTGGCCCATCTTCTCCACATAAAACAACCTCTCTCTCTTCTTTACATTCATTGGATGAAAGTTCACATGATGCTATCGAGAATTCAATCGATGGTATTTTTAATGATCATAACGATAGCACGGCTACCATCCACAATCGACCTGTGCAGACAACGAGGAATAGCTCCATGAGCTTACAATTCATGGATAAGTTTTTCAGTAACTTAAGCTATAGTACTGCTCCGCCCAAACAGGGTAATGAATTCCCGTTAACAGAAATTCCAGATAGCTTAGACTCTAGTACGAAAGAAATAATGAAGTACTGGAATCAGGACTTCGATCAGCTTACTGTTAAAGATCTCAAGAACTTGAAAGTATGTTATGATAAACTTTGCCACGAAATTATCTCCAAATCGTACGATCAAGGCTCACAAAAAAGTGATCACAATGATATCAACAGCACATTTGAAGGAAGTGTTTAACATTCAAGTTCTTTCTTGTACGTATCCTCGCTTTCAGCTCAACCATGGTTGTTTCGCAACAAGTTTTTGTATCTGTATATAGTAATTTTCCAGAACAATCTATTATAATCAAAGCACAGAGTTTCTATAGGGCCAAATATCAATATCTTATGTAGAAACCATCTCATGCAATTGAATGTCTAGATCAGAAGCCTCAGCTATAACAAGAACAAAAAGACATTTGCGGGATGACGACGAAGGGATTACAGCACAGCAAGATCAAGGAATTCTAAGAAAGCAAAAGAGATTCAAGTTAGATAATCTTTTGAAGGACCTCTCATTAGAGGACTCCCAGAATGAAAGAAAAAGCTCTCATGAGTCTCTAGAGAATGCTTCAGACGAGGAGGAGGACATATCTTCAGACAGCCAGTATCTGGTTCATCCATCGTTCAATTTCAAGCCTTTGGGCATGTCAAATAAATCCGATTCACGAGAAGGTGATTCCACAAATATTAATAACTTCGTTGCAGAAAAGTTATTACAGCAGCATATAAACACTCTTCACAGCAGTAATGGGAAAATGATATTATGGTATCTCCCATCCTACGTCATTTCGTATCATTTTCAAAGATGGGCCGTACGGTTATTCAACAGATTTACATCTAAGTACGAGACTAAGAAGAATAGAAGAAAAAAATTTACGTTTTTTTACAAGATAATGGATTTAGTTAAACTGACAGAAGTAAACTTGCTGTACGAAGACGTGTTGAGAATACTTTCTTATGAAAGTAAACAGGAATTAGAAAAGATAAGACGCAAGTACCTGAGCGCACGCAATGTAAATGACGACAAGGAGCGATCGGATGACGATAGATTCGAAAACTTGGGGTACTATTACTGGGATACAATAAGAAACTCATCTAGAGACTTCGATATGGAGGAAGCTTCTGACGAAACGAAACATGATATTTATGAGAATAATAAGAAAATTCTGGAACTTCCCTCTTCGGTTCCTTCGAGCCTGCAAAAAGAACAATTCGAGCCAATGGATATAGATGATGATAGTTTGCCAAAAAGAATGGAGCAACTCCCTCAGCAGAATACCGAGTCTAATTATGGCTCTTTTTATCAGGGATTTTATTCTCCCAACAAGTAGTGTAAGGTGAGAATTATGTAGCGCAGACATAATCCCCTGCTTTTTTAGTTCGTAGCGATCTAAGACTTGTTCACATACCTCATGATACCATCGATTATTAATCTATGATTAAGAGTTCTTGTAAACTAGAAAAGAAAAGAAAAGCGTAGTATCTAATGTACGGGATTCGGAGAAGGGGGTCTTTTTTCGAACTTCCGGAAGAGCTTATTCTAAAGATCTTTGAGAATCTCAGTGTGGCCGATTCACAAAGTTTAATAAGCAGTTTAGTCAGAATATTGGGAGAACACTCGTTGCTGTCTGCCGAATACAATAACGTTGAACAACTCATTCTGCTATTATATCGAAGGTTGTACGAGGGCAAGTTGTATGTAGGCGAACGACGTTCCGATGAGGACCCTTATGCACATTCATTATCCGTGGAGCAGTTTCAAAGAATACTCAAAGATGGATCTGAAGACATGCGGGAAAGATGGGTGCTTGAGCATTCAAAGCTGCAAGTAATGATTTTTAGGGTTGTTCGTGATACGAATGATTATGTGAGGTTTGTCACAGAATTACAGCGATTGAATCTGATTTTCAAAGAGCTTGTTGAGTCTGATAACACTAACAAATACTTGAGGAATACTCGCCAGATCGAGCTTATCATTGATGGGAAGACGATGAGCATGGAGCCGCCGACTTCGATTGTGAATGCCGTTCTCTCTATGTTGATTTCTTTGTCGGGAAAATGCATGTCAAGCGGAAACTTTGTTGGATCTAAGCTCACAAAACTAACTATCGTATCGACCGACATAGGCGATCACTACTTCACACGCTGGTGCCAACTTCTTGGCAGATTTAATGGTCTTACCGACTTGGACCTTACTGATAACCTCCTCAGACTGGATCAATTTGATGCAGTTGGGAGTTTAAAAGTAGATATTTTGGGAAAATTATTCATATTTCCCTCTAGGTTGAAGGTGCTAATCTTGGATAATAATTTGCTTTCCTACATATCCACGGCCTTTTTACAGAATTTACCTAAAGAGACCCTTGAAATTCTTCTGCTAAGAAACAATAATTTTGTGACATTTGGACAAGAGAGTTCTTCAGATTTTTCCTTGATAGATTATCTTCCTAATTTGGTTCGACTTGATCTAAGTTACAATTCTCTGTTGCGGTTTATCGACCCCGCGGTTTTTGAGAATATTTCGAAGAATGGCAAATTCAAGAAGCTTTCGATTAGTTATTGCAATCTAGATGAGATGAATTTGAGAGCGCTTCGGACCATTCCTGTAAAGGAGAAGTTTAGGCTAGAACAGTAGAGCTAGGTTTTTTGAGCCTGTATATAAAGTCATAGATTTAACGAATGTACGATTCATACATTATATGTCTTCATCGAATGGTAGATAGCGATGTTCAGCTTATGTCAGGGGCCCTGGTTTATTAAGAGACAAGCTTACAGATTTGGAAAGACAGCAATAGCTCACAGATCATTGTCATTTAGTGATAAGGCTCCAAGAAGAAGATCAGCGGAATTATTATGGCCTCAGTTCTCGGACTACAGAAAATGCGTTTTCATAAATCAGAGAAGGTTCAGATCAAAACTGAAAGATGCGATTGAGAACGAAAATGAAGCAGATGAGGGCAAGGGATCGAAGGGGTCAGGAGACTATCGAAAATTATTTCGTTTGGCTAAGCCCGAGCTCCCTTTGGTTTTCGCTGCCCTAGGCTGTTTGATAGTTACATCTGGAGTGAGCATGTCTCTTCCATTCTTCATAGGAAAAATAATTGATACATCTGAAAATGATAAGTTAGAGAGTGAAAAAAATGACAAAAAGGATACTGACGTAGACCAATTGAAGGATGAAATTATGGGCTTACAAAAATGGAAATTCTATTCTGCGTTGGGCGTATTCTTTGCAGTAGGTGCTGTCGCAAACTTCGGACGTACCTATTTCTTGCGTTCGATTGGCGAATCGCTTGTAGCTAGGTTACGTTCAAGGCTTTTTCTGAAAATATTGTCTCTTGATTCCTATTTCTTTGACATAGGTCCTACAAAGACTGGGATGAAGACAGGTGACTTAATATCTAGAATATCGTCTGATACACAAATCATATCCAAGACTTTGAGTTCAAATATCTCTGATGGAGCTAGAGCCTTAATAAGTGGTAGTGTTGGTATATCAATGATGTGTTTTGTTCTGTGGAAACTTACGATGTATATGAGTCTCATGTTTCCACCACTTATAGTAATGTCATTATTTTATGGAAGAAGAATAAAAATGCTTTCAAGGAAAATTCAAGAAAATTTGGGTTCAATGTCCAAGGTCACAGAGGAGAGGTTAAACGGATTAAAAACTATACAATCATTTGCACAACAAAAAGCTGTCGTACATGAATTTAACAAAGAATTGAGAAAAATTTACCAGACTTCAATGCACGAGGGTAAGCTATCTGGTATCTATTATGGTGGCAATGGCTTTTTAGGAAATACCACGTTGATTGGATTACTTGTGATTGGGAATATGCTAATTCAGAATGGCGAACTAACGGTGGGAGCGTTGACAAGCTATATGATGTATGCTGTTTATGCGGGTAGCTCAGTTTTTGGATTAGGGAATTTCTTTACAGAGTTAATGAAGGGCGTTGGGGCTTCCGATAGGGTATTTGAACTTATTGAACAGAAACCTAAAATAACGACAAGTTTAGGTAAGAAAGTTGATAATATTTACGGAGATATAGTATTTGACCATGTTAAGTTCGCCTATCCTTCTCGTCTAGATCTGCCACTCTTTGGAAACAAAGAGTTGGATCTTACTATACGCGCTGGCGAGCATATTTGTTTTGTCGGACCATCTGGGAGCGGGAAATCAAGTATTTCTCAATTGCTCTTAAGATTTTATGATCCTTCGCAGGGAAGGATTCTCATCAATGGATATGACATACGAGACTTGAATCTCAATTTTTATAGGTCTAAGATTGGGTATGTGCAGCAAGAGCTGCTATTATTTAGCGGGACAATTCGAGATAACATCACTTTCGGTAAACATGATGCCACCCAAGAAGAGGTAGAAGAGGCAGCTATTGCAAGTAATGCTTTTGGGTTTATTCAAGAGTTTCCTAAAAAGTTTGACACAATCATAGGACCTTCAAGCAATGGGACCCAACTAAGTGGAGGACAAAGACAGCGGATCTCTTTAGCTAGAACCCTCATAAAAAGGCCTCGAATATTAATTTTGGATGAGGCTACTTCGGCGCTTGATTCTCATCTGGAGGAAGTTGTAATGCGTAATCTCAATAAGCTATCTAAGGAACAGAATACTACTATGATTCTGATTGCTCATCGCCTATCTACTATAAGAAATGGAAAAAGAATAATAGTGTTGAACCATGTGGGCGAAATTGTGGAAGATGGTGAATTTAATACACTATTTAAGAATCCTCAGAGTGAACTAAACAGGTTATTGAAAAGGCACGATATACAGTGAGACAATAAACTATAGCTTCTGTTGTATTGAAGCCACTGCGCGCTTTCTCACATGCTTTGACACATCACGTGCGCTCTATATCGTCATTAGTTCTCATCTATTTCAGCGGCATCAACTTTATCGGGAGCGCATGTAATTCTCATTTTAGAATCCGAAAGCAAGGATAACAAAAGCTTATCTACTTATAAAAAAGCATTGGACGCATTTTTTGCGCATCCGGACTTAGTTTAAATATAATGTCAATATACAAGAAAGTTGTGCTGTCAGTAATTCCTCCTCTTTCCTTCTTGAATACGTTCTCGGCCTCGGATGGAAAAAAGAAACATGAAGAAGCAAGTGAAGAACCAGAGGAGGAGGACGTTGCATCTACTGTTGATGGAAAATGTGAATGGAACATATTGGCATCATTGCATGCGTATGCTGGCATGGATATACTAAAGCAATTGACAGGGAAGTCAAAGAATGACCTTTCTGAGAAAGAAATTGAGCAGCCTTCTGAGTATGAGGATACTGCTACTGAAGAAATTGAGGATGGTAAAAGTGGTCACTTCAGTAGTAGTGAATCCGATGATACCGATTCTATATCTAGCGATGATTTTGATGACGCTCATGATGTTGTAGAAGCTACAGAGGCAAATGACGCAAACGAAGCGAAGGATACAAAAAAAGAAGAAGAAGAAGAAAAAACGCTTATCGATTATTTAATGGATTCTTTTTTAAATGGTGATTTCAAGGATTTTAAAATCAACGAAGCAGATTTCACTGTTTTACAACGGTCATTAATTGATAATACCAATCCGCTTTTACAGGAAAGAAGCACTTTAATGAGGTTAAACGATATAGGGAAACTATATGCAGATGACAATGAGAAAGAAACTGAAAAGATAAGAACTTTTTTCCGTTATAAAATAGCTAATAAATTAAAGTCAGTGTTTGATATGGATGACGATGAGTATATCTACGCCAACTTTAACGTTTGGTTAGTACGTGATGTTATTCTTCAGGGACACATTTACTTATCGAACAAAAGTATTCTTTTCTACTCATTTCTACCAAAGATACACGAAAGCACATATTATATGGATGGAACATGTACGGACAACTCTTATGATATTGTCCAAACTGGACCTTTGGGAATGAAAACCGCTCAATATGTTGATACTTCAATTTCTATTCCTATCAAACATAGATTTTGGGGTGTATTGCGGCCTGAGACGTTATCCATTTACAATTCTTCGTCAAAACTATATTTTCCAGTTGAAGTGATTGATTTAAAGTCATGCATATCAGCAGAAGTAATAAATAATTCTAAACTGTGTAAAACTAGTTCGGCGTCTCCGAAATCTCAACAGATGAAAAATCAGCTTGATTCAGTCCTTATTGAGAATCATATAGGCACTAAATATTTGGATGAGGTTGAGGACTTATTTGAGAAAACGAGAGAGCATTCTTTCGAGGGAGTTTCCATTAGGATCAAGGCCAAAAAAAAGAGCTATAGGCTCTTTTGTGATAATATGTTCACCGCAACACGCTGGGTAAATAATATTACTAAATTAATATTCCTGCTTCACAATTCCAACAGGTCTAATCAAGTGATAATGAAGATACCAATAGAGAATATAATTCTGTATGACATTGATCATACCTCGGAAGCAGTGTCCGATAAGAATGTGAAAGGAGAGAAAGGGCCGAATAAGGATGACGAGAGCCTAGACATTCATTCGCTAGCTGTGATTCGACACATGGAAAACTCAAAAGATAAGGTAAAACGGAGAAACAGATTTTCCAAAAAAGATTCATCGCGACAATATACCCCATGCATGGAGGACAGTTATTTTATATTTTTTAGACATGGTGATACCTTTGATAGATATATGAAGGAAATCTTATCGAACAATCCGCACTTTCAGATGAATCAGGATCATAGTACTAGCGCTTTCAATGATTTACATCATTCGGATAAATTTTACAATCAGGAGTATGTCTCCAGTGGGTCGATTCAGGTGACACCTAGCGTGTCAACTTTAAGTCAAAATAATATCAAAAGTTTATTCGGAGACTTGATTTGTAGCTCTAAAAAGCATGATTCTCAAAGTTGCGACCGAGAAAGAAGTCCTAGAGGAGCTTCCGATCTACTCAGCGTGAAAAGAATTGGGAAAACCCTTGCTTCACCGACGCGAGCCCTAAGTCCTACGAAACCTAAGCGAACCGAACTGCAAACTGATTTTTTGAATATTCCAAGAGATTCGGCGAGAAATAAAGGACCGTCCTTACTGAATTTTCTATCTACCTCAAGTCTAAAAAAACTAGATATGGAGCTAGAGGCATCATTTCGAAAATTCGATAACGTATATGAAAGTAATGAAATTCTTGATATGGTTTCGAAAAACAAAAATTCGGTTGATACCACGAGTATTTCGGATGCTTTAATTCCAAGGCTTAATATGCGTGACGTTCTAAAGAGCTCTCCTCTTGGGTTAAGTGATTTTTCTGATGAAGATATTAACAGAGGCACGAATAAGTTTAAATCCATTAAACAGTATTTAAGAGGGATATCTCTGATTAATAAGTGGGGGCTCATATGTCATTATGATAGTTCTGATAAAACAAGCGGCTATTATGTCCAAAGCGCAAAAGATCGTGAAATCAGGCAGAAACATTTTCAGGAGCATTTTTCTTTTAATGCTGATAAAACGCTTGTAGCCACCTATTATGCACATCTATTTAGGTCAATACCAGTTTTTGGTACGGTCTATTTAGGAATGAGTGAGCTATGCTTTAGAAGTCTATTACCCGGTGTTAGCACAAAGATGATTTTACCCTTAAATGAAATAATAGGCTTACTGAAAGAGAGAGGACTCGATTTAGCATATAGTGGGTTGATTATAAACACGACAAGTCAAAGCAATCTATTCCTAGAATTTTACTCCCAGAAGGCAAGAGATGATTGCCTTAATTTGCTCCACAGACAAATTGAGCTGTATAGAAAAAGCTCAACAGGAGCAATTCCATTTATGAAGAACACCTCTTCCAATAGTAATGACAATGATAATAAAAAGAAAAAATTCATGGAAAGAATTTGGCGATCAAGGGTCGAGAGTGCTAGATTAAAACTATTTGAAGATAGGGTGAATCTTGCCCTTGGAATCAGAGTCCCAATAGTTATTGAATTATCGCCCATATATCATACTGAAGCTAAAACAGCTACTTCATATAATTTTGTCTTTCTAACAATAGGCTCACGAGGCGATGTTCAACCTTATATTGCTTTGGGTAAAGGTTTACAAGCGGAAGGACACAAGGTCACTATTGCCACTCATGAAGAATTTGAGACATGGATCGTTGGACATAATATAGGATTCAAAAAGATTGCGGGAAACCCTGCAGAATTAATGGCACTAATGGTGGAATATGGAACGGTTTCATTGTCATTTTTGAGGGAAGCGAAACTTAAGTTTAGTAAATGGGTTGGAGAATTATTAGAATCGAGTTGGAAAGCCTGTCAGGGTGCTGATATCTTAATTGAAAGTCCCTCCGCAATGGGAGGAATCCATATTGCTGAGGCTCTAAGAATTCCTTATATGAGAGCATTCACTATGCCCTGGACAAGGACAAAGGCGTATCCACATGCTTTCATTGTGCCCGACAAGAATAGAGGAGGATCATACAACTACCTAACACATGTTCTTTTCGAGGCTGTATTCTGGAAAGGTATATCTTACCAGGTAAACAAATGGCGGGTGGAAGTGCTAGGGCTACAAAGGACAAATTTAATTAAAATGGCTCAAAGCAAAGTTCCATTCATTTATAATGTGTCACCTACAGTACTACCTCCATCAGTGGATTTTCCTGATTGGGTGAAAGTATCGGGTTACTGGTTCCTTGATGAAGGTGCGCAAGAGTATTCGCCGCCCTCAGGCTTAGTTGAGTTTATTAAGACTGCAAGAAATGATGGGAAAAAACTCGTGTACATTGGATTTGGGTCTATCACCGTGAAGGACGCACCAAAACTAACAAACACGGTTTTTGAGGCGGTAGTGGACGCAGATGTGCGCTGTATTTTGGTGAAAGGCTGGTCAGACAGATTGTCCGCTAATAAAAACAGCGATGCGAATACTGCGAAACCTCCTCTGGAAGTATTTCTATCAGACGCTATTCCTCATGATTGGCTTTTCCCTCAAATGGATCTTACGGTCCACCATGGTGGCTCAGGTACTACGGGCGCTAGTTTAAAGGCTGGGGTACCTTTGATAATAAAGCCGTTCTTCGGTGATCAATTTTTCTATGCTTCTCAGATCGAAAAACTTGGAGTAGGTCTTGCATTGAGAAAGTTGAATAGGAGGAGTTTAGCCAAGGCAATTTTGAGTGTAATTTCCAATCATTTGATGAGAGAGAAAACCAAAATGCTTGCCTCAAAGATAAGTTTGGAAAATGGCGTTTCGTGTGCGATCGAAGAGATCTATGCCCAGTTGGAATATGCAAGGCTGTTGAGCTTAACGAGGCTCAAGAATTCGTCCTATCCTGATTCAAGGAACGTGTCGGGTATACAGACACCTACAGATCCAAGTAAATACTCTGATTCTGAAGAGGAGGATGATGATGAGGATGATGATGATATGACCGGTATTTACACATTAGGGACGGCTACGCATATGTTGACTATCAATCCCGATACTGATGTATTGCAAGACCCTGATGCAATTGACCCACGAGCAAAGGCAAGTCCTAGAAAACAATAAATTACTCTATGTGTCTAACGGGCTTCGATTGAGAATTTACGAATCGTACATGCGATGGATAGGCAGAGTGACTTGGAAATTAGATGACGTAATGATTTATGACTTGATGTAGTAAATACATATTTTGATATATTCAACTGTCAAAGAGAAAAAGAAATAAAAATAATTCAAGGTTATTACTGAGGTAATGTTTTTATTCAGTATATATATATGAGAATGGAACAAAGTTATCATAATTCTTCCACACAGTTTTGGGCACGTGATAATTGACAATATTATTACTCATGCTGCTTGAAATGTAGAGTTCTAGAAGACCTTATTTTACTAAAACATTTTATTCGCTTCTACTTCATGCATCTCTTGTTAGTTGAGTTAAAATATGGGTGGTTATCGTGATGTTACTGAAGAACAGAATGAGAGTAATTGGTACGCTAGTTTAGTGCCTGGACAAAAGATAATAGAGATACCAGAATATGTTCTCGAATGCGGTGACGTATTGAAGAATTTTCCTGTGGCATTCAAAACTTGGGGAAGACTAAACAAGGATAGGGATAATGTATTATTGATTTCTCATGCATTTACTGGGTCATCTGACGTCCTGGACTGGTGGGGTCCATTACTAGGAACAGGAAAGACATTTGATCCATCAAGATTTTTTATTGTATGCATCAACCTGCTAGGCTCTCCTTATGGGTCCTGTTCTTCTGTTACCGTGGATAAGGCTACAGGAAAGCCTTATGGTCCTTCTTTTCCTCTTGTCACAGTCAAGGATGACCTAGGAATCCAAAAATTAGTTTTGGACTATCTTGGAGTTAAGTCAATTCTAAGTGCGATCGGTGGCTCAATGGGAGGTATGGTGTCACTAGAGTATTCAGCTAAATATAATGATTCAGATTACTTGAAGTCTGTCATAGCTATTGCAACATCTGCGAGAACTTCGGCCTGGTGCATTTCCTGGAATGAGACTCAAAGGCAGTGTATTTTCAGTGATCCGAACTACAGAGAAGGTTATTACTTTGAGCTGGAAGATAACGTAAAGCCTGATTCTGGTCTTGGTGCAGCCAGAATGGCAGCTTTACTAACTTATAGATCAAGGAACTCGTTTGAAGCTAGATTCGGAAGAGAACTTCCATCCGTCAATGGTAATAGAGGTAATGAAAAATTAATACGACCCCAGAATAAAGACGAAGAAAATTGGTTGCTACATAATGAGGGCTCGCGGAATTCTCGCTCTAGATCTTTAGACTTGAATGGAAGTGATAAACCTCAGACATACTTCACGGCGCAGTCATATTTAAGATACCAAGGAGAAAAGTTTATTAAAAGATTCGATGCCAACTGCTACATTTCAATGACACGAAAATTAGATACACATGATATAACTAGAGGTAGAGTACCGCTTGATGTGCCAGAGGATCCTCTTCCTGATTTTTTGACCCATCTAAAAAAGCCTCATTTGGTCGTTGGTATTCAATCTGATGGGTTGTTCACCTACGGTGAACAAAAGATGCTTGATAAGTATCTTCCTAACTGTGAACTTCAAACTCTCACATCTCCTGAGGGACACGATGCATTTTTGCTTGAATTCAAGCTCGTTGATGAGTACTGTACGAATTTTTTGAAGACAAAGTTTCCTGAATTCTACGATAATTCCGGTAAGGTCGAAATATTTGATGATTGGGAGAAATATGTTGTTGATGTTGATAACTTTGGTAACTCTGTATTCGGAGAGGCTGAAAAGGATATAACCCAATGGTAGACATTTGTGTGGTAAGAGAACGTATAGAGGTGACGTAGGGATGCCGATTTTGCGTCAACTTCAGGTAACGAGCAGTACTGCATGTATAAAGATAAGGAAGAGTAGTTTTACGTAGCTATAGTTAGCGTAGATAGTTAGAAATGGCACAATGTACGGTTACCATCGACAGAGACATAGATGCGAGTGAAAGTGGAATTATCTGGAGAAGAGTAGGAAAAATTTTCGATGCAGAACAGGGGATTATCAATGGAAGTTTCATTCTAGAGAGCACAGAGGACGATGAGCTTTCGAATACATTAGATCGAATTAGAACTTATGAGACCACAGACGATGTCAAGGTCAGCTCTTTCTTGAATGGTATACTCGACGAAGGTAAAAGAGTATACTTAGTGGTAGCACCCGCTTTTCAAGATTTTTCAAATTCCATTTCTGATGAGAGCGATGTTCTCTATTTTCGGAGTGATATGAATGAGTTGACTTTGAGATTAACAAATGATTCATATCAAACGTGTCCCTCTTTTGCAGCTTCGGATGGACGAATAACAGTACGGAAATTGAAACAGACAAAAAGAGGACACGGAAGTGGAAGGCAAGCTTCAGTAGACTACTCAATAAAGATTATTCTTGATCCAGTTTCAAGACTTCCAGACAAGATCAAATACATCATAGATAAGGTATTTACTAAGTGTAAGATTCGTATCTACTGCTTTGACTATGAGAATAGTTTTCATAAGGAATTAAGTAAACACTTTTACAGAGTTGATGCCACTACGAAATCCAAAGAATTGTTGATATCACTCCCAACTAGAGTGGATGAAGAGCTATTTGTTTATTATGAATATCTAACGTTGTTACACACTGATGTCAAGCAGGTTTTTTCGAAGCACGAGAATTTTGCTAATAGTTATGAGCTTCCTCCGAATATCGATCAAACAGGAATTGGAACTAAGAAGGTGAACCTCAAAAACTTTGACTCAGCTGCATTAAAAGCTATTTATATGACGCTGAAATGGTTGTCAATTTCTCTTAATACTGCAAAGCTGCATGTATTATTGTATAGATCCCCCGAGGCGATTCTATGTTGGGCGTGTCATTCGTCATAGTGTATTAGTAAATATTAACTCCCCTAGTATATACAAGATTATAAAAGTGCTATTTCTTTCATTCATAAGACTTGAAAAGTTCACTGTAGATGTGAGATTCATGTGATAAGTTTGTATCAAATACTTGATCTTGATTTGCGAAATCGACGAAAAGATCGTATCGGGGCATTGACTGTTCCTCAGCTCTGAATGATTCTGGCTGCGTAGTTTTGTTGACGTCATTATTTTCCTCACCCTTAAGAGAAAGCATTTGTAACCAAATATTATCGATATCTGTGATCTGTGAATTATTGCTAAAATTATTATCAGTCGCTGGATTGCTTGATGCTACTTTATCAGTATCTGCAAAGGATTCTAAATCACTATTGTAAGTTCCTGCATCATTCTTAGTAGTTTTTCCTTCCATGCCGTCAAAAGTCACCTGGAACACATCGATCAACTCACATAAATTCTCGACAGAAAAGGCTGTGGGACAAATTAAAACAGAGTATTTCTGATCTTCGAAAAATGTACCGTTCTTAAACATCTTTAAGAAAAAGCAAATTCCTCTGTATATTTTCCAAGCATAATAATACCGAGTACTTAGTTTTGAGATAAGATTTTGAAGAATGCATAACGCCTTGTGCAGAAGAGAGTAAAGCTCCTTCAATTTGTCTAATAGTTTGGGGTTTTCATCAGAAAAGGATTTCTCCTCATAATAAACGATAGAAAAGCGTAACCTCAAGATCAAAGAGTATATAACGACTGCCGATCTGTGAATGACTTGTTCAAACGCTGGAGTTAAGATTAGATCTGTGGAATTTTTGAAGATGACATGACTCGATGCGAGCAATTCGTCATAAAATGGAATTAGCTGAGCCACGAGAATGTACAACGTTTTCCGCAAATAAAAATAGCTAAAGCTATAAGCACGCTTCCTTTCGTAAAAGTTGAAAATGTGGAAATAGACTGAAATGAAAAAAAATTTACATTGCAAATAAATTTTCAAGCTTATTGTTTTATCAATTATTTGGGGATGCGATAGAGAGCTCATATTATTGAATTCACGAAGATCTTCAAAATCCAAAATTTGATTACTTTCCATGTTGCTCAACGCGTTGGTAAGTTTATACAAGGTCGTATCTCCTTTAACACTGACAACTAGAGCCAACAAATCAGACAATATGGTATAAACGTACCGAATCTTAATGAAACAGTTTACGACTTGTTTTTCTAAATCCGAATTTCTGATGTTTTGGCTTCCTTGATCAAAGTAGGGAAGCTTAGTATCAAACCAATCAACTCTGCTTATCAATGGTAAGCCGATCGCCATCGTATTATGGAGATCTTGAAGCAATAAAAAGTACCAGATTTTTCGTCCAATGTTATTGGCCCTTTTTTCTATGAAGTCCTCTGGATAATTATCTGGTTCTCTGTTAAGGCCCAATACAATTGCCATTTGGAGCAACAAACCAGTAAAAATTCGGGAGTCACCTCCATCCGCTCCATCTCCTTCCTCAGGGGCAACAGAATTGTAAATTCTTATATACAAGCTTAGTTGTAGAATCCCCAAGTTAATATTCCTTAAAAGATTGAATTTATTTAAACACTCCTGAGCAAGTTCGATCA
The DNA here is from genome assembly GCA_031081805.1 of Schwanniomyces etchellsii. NCBI lineage: Eukaryota > Fungi > Ascomycota > Pichiomycetes > Serinales > Debaryomycetaceae > Schwanniomyces > Schwanniomyces etchellsii. Next base: position 978,334 of record JARYSY010000004.1, on the reverse strand, counting down.
CTTCAAGGTCTATTGGATTACCTAACAAGAATTTTATTTCCTGAATCTGCGGTGAATCATCAATGGAACATAATATGGACTCATTATACGAAGTTATGTTTGGGAATAAGCTTACATATGAAAGCCTTAGTAATACCAAGAGCACACCCAAGACTGCAAAATCAGAGTCTCGTTCAATAATCAAGCTTTCAATCTTAGTTTGATCCATGCTTCGAGGACCGATAATTCTGGAAATGCTTTCGATGAAGGATACCTCATCAATAAATGGATAGAAAGGATAAATATGACTGAAAAATCTGTCAATTAATTTCCATATTACTTTCCTAGTGGGCAAAACTAATTCAATCTTTTGTGCAAGATCTAAAGCATTGTCTAAGGGCCCTTTGTAAAACAGAAGACCGAATGAGGTCGCGATTTCATTAATATTTTTCTTGATTTGTTTCTCGGTGATAGTCGTTTTATGATTTGGCATTAACAAGGGTCCACGCACACCATTCCGATTCAGATTCAAGAATTGCTCGTTCTTAATAGAGTCCTCCGCCTGTCGAACGAATTGCTTTTCCTGAGGGAAGTCCATATCAGGTTTGAATATTGCTCGCTTGTGAAACTTGATAAAGTTCCAAAAGCATGATAGGACTTTATCGGACTTCATAAGTGAAATCCAACATAGGGGACCGCTATTAAGTCGTCTCAGTGGCTCATGATTTTGAATTGGACAATAGTTCTCGTAAAAATTAATTTTCTCGTGGGGATCTGCTACTGGATTGACTCCCCTATACATCGAAGCATCCTTCGTGGCGGCCGCTAGGTGCTGCAACGATCGCTCATCCCTTTCCTTCTTCAAGATTCCCTCAAGTGCCCGTATTCTCTCCTTTAATACGATGATTTCTGAACTAGAATCATCTTGAATATCAATCCTGTTACGTTCCCCTTTAAACTCGTAAAAACAGTTACTGTTACCATACTTCACACAAGTTGAGCAAGGTTCTCCTTTATCGCATTTAACTTTTCTCTTTTTGCAAAATGTACACACAACACTTGCCCTGAATCTTTTACTACCCATATCGAGTGGAGCATACAGCCAGTCCTAACGATAGATTCATAAACTTTAATTATTATAAAAGAGGTTTGCCATCCTGTCGCGATCATTTTAATTTTTTTAGAATTAAGGGTCCATGTACAATAGCGATCCAAAAACTATGTTATCCTTGGATCAAGTTAAATATAGAATAATTGAAGAGTCGCTTAAAGACCTTGGTTATGACGATATCTCCAATATATTATTGAGCAAAGAGAATGAGAGATTCAATGAAAACGGTGAAGTATCCGCCAAGGATGAGCACTTCGAATATCTTCATTGCATTGTGGGGGGTATATATGAAGACCTCAAAAAAGGTAAGCATCAAAAGGTTGTTTCTTTGTTTCAAGAGAGTCTCGCCGCAGAAGACACTGGATTGAGAGGTACAGAGGTAAATGGAACGAGAGAGAATCGATTAGACAAGGAGGGACTAAGTACAATCTTGAATGCTGATGTTTCTCCAGGAAGCCCCGAAATGCGAGGAGTAGTTTTACTTATTCTGTATTTAATTCGAAGAAACTACTTGCTTGAAGTAATTATTGCGTGCTCTTTGCAAGCTGAAGAGTTACAAAACGTATATCTTGCAGGGGATATTGCTAAGTATCAAAAAAGCCCCGTTACTAGTGCGGAGATGATGCAAATTTTGAGGAACGAAATGCTACCTTTGTTGGACTCAATTGAGGAATTAGGTTCTTATCAAGACTTCGTTTCAGCAATTCAGTCAATGTGGCCGGGAAAAGAGAACTCAATGGATTTGTTGACGAGGGAACATGAATCGTCCATTCTTTTACCTTTAGTACTAAAATCGCCATTGAGGCTAGAGGAATTGAAGATCGCATTATTTGAGAAGGGGTTGCTCATAGGCAACAGCTCGAGTTCAGATGATCAAAATACGCGGATATTTAATTCCCTTCGTAGTAACCTTGTTGATCTGTTGCTTTCCAATGTTTTCAAGGCGGATTATCTACAATCTAATTCGAGCATTACCAGAATCCCTCCAAATTTTCTCGGGGAATTGATCGACACGTACATTCTGTCCAAGAGAGAGAAAGTTCCTTTTTATCTCCCTTCAAGAATAGGTTCTGATGCACCTGATTATGACCTACTCCTTCTGCCTTTTAGAGAAGTCAATGAACGCTATAAGTCAAAATTTCCTATTTCCCTTTTGCTTACTCGCAAGTGCCATACCGATGAAGTGTGGGTATGTAAGTTTTCTCCCCTGGGAAAATATCTCGTAACGGCTTCAAAGAATGGAGAATTAGTCTTTTATGATGTGTTTTTAGGTTTTGTTCCTCTCTATGTTCAAGAACTGGAGGCCTCGAACGAAAGTTCTGAGAATAACAAAGCAATCACGTATTGCTGTTGGGATCCTAATGAGAAGTATCTTATAACTTGTTGCTTTGATAATATAGTAAGAGTTTGGGATGTTTCAAATTTAGAGAAGATTCACGCAAGAAAGCTCAACGATGGCTTGGATCTGGACATATCTGACATCAATATCTCATTGAAAAGTTCGTTTACTCCCGGCGAGAACGTCAGGACATGGTCTTGTGAGTTTTTATCACAACCTCACCCAAAGTCTCCGATCTTTATTTTGGGATCTTTAGATAAAATTTTGAAGGCCTATGATATAGATGGTTTAGAAATATTTGATTTTTATGGAGACAACGATGATGCACACTACGACGAAAATGATAATATGCAAGCTAAACGAAACGATAGCGTTTTCGATGACAAGAACGAGAGTAAGGATAAAAATATGAGCATAAATAAATTGCATAGCACCTACAATCGTGTACATGATTTGGCTATAACGCCGGACAGTAAGTTTTTAATTACTGTTGATGCGAATAAGCAAATGCATATTTTCACTATACCTGATTTTGATAATCCGGAATCGACCACCACAGAAGTTGCCCTGATCAATTTCTTAGAGGGTATAGCGTCCTGCTCCATATCTCGAAGTGGAAAATATCTCTTGATAAACATGAAACCTGGCGAACTTCAGGTATGGAATATTTCTGGGTTGCGCAACTTCGAACAACCCATCTTAGAAAGAAAACTAGTTGGGCATAACTTGGGTAGTAATGTCATACGACCATGCTTCGGTTATCTGTCACCTAAGGGCGAGGAGCTCGTGTTGAGTGGAAGTCAAGATGGTAATATTTATGTTTGGAAGATTGAAACTGGTCAACCTGTGACGCGTATAGAAGGTCATGGCGGTATTTGCAATGCTGTTGATTGGAACAATGGATATATACAGAAAGAAGGAGCACCTGATTATGGTAAATACTGGTGTTCTGTGGGCGACGACTGCATGGTCAACATCTACGGTCCACCTAAGTAAAAATCAAAATGCAAACCCAAAATATAATATTACTCGAATATAAGTATTCAAAATTCTATATATAAAAAGAATTACTCACAATTCATCGTGACCTTCTTGCTTTGCGTCTTCCTTTTGTTCTTCATTTGCTTCATTAGACTCATTTTCTTCCTCGTGCTTCTTGAATTCATTTGCGTCTACTTTATGGTATCCTTTTTCTTTAATGAAATCGATAAATGAGTCAAGTTCTCTTGTAGCACCTTCAAAAACTATTGGCTTTCTGAGACCAGTCTTTTCATCAAGTTCAGCATGAGCCGGGTATAAGACTAATGTTGGGAAACCTCTTATCTCCACGGGTGGATTAACATCGTTTAGTGTTTGATCAATGTTCGCAATGATAACGTTAGATTCGGGATTAGCCTTGTACAAAGCGGCCAATTCCTCCCATACTGGAGCCAATCTTTTACAGTGACCACACCAATTCGCATAATACTTGACAAAAACATCCTTGGATAAATCACCAAGGATTTCATCATGGTTATGTGCCACTAACTTGGTAACAGGATTAGATTCAACTTCTTCCTCAGTTGGCAAGTCCTCTGATTTGACCAATGGCTTCAAGGAGTCAGCGAAGAAATCTTCAACAAATTTTTCGATACTTTCGGGGGTAGGTCCTTCGGGAAATTCTTCTTGGCTAATACCATATTTCTTGTTCTCCTCAGTGTTCTGGATGGCAAATAATGGCACCACTTCTGGATCCATATTCAAAATTTCAGCATGACGTCCATATAAGTTTGCATCCAACCCAACAAAATTGATCTTACCTCTATATTTCTTCGCTAATTTGTTGATTACGTCTTCAACGGCGTCTTTTTGCTCTTTAGTGTTATAGAAGTAATAGGCGAGAGGTAAAGTAGATGTCGTATACATCATATACGTGTCTCTGTTTATATCACCAAAGTATGGCACCATCTCTTGTTTAATGAATTTCTCCAAATTCTCTTTATCGAAATCCTCAACATAGTGAACTGCATCATCAAAAAGCTTTGGGTGAGACAAGAAATATAATGGCTTCTTTAAATTCTTGAAGTTAATATTTTTGAACTTTTGTTTCAAGTTGTCAATTAATTCAGAGTTTTGAGTAGATAAGAAACCCATGGACTTCCTGTATTCATTGGCAATATTGCTGAATGTTTCGTTGAATTTTAATTTATCCTTTGCAGCATTGTATCCCGATGGCAACACTTGAATGAAGAATGGACTAGCTTGTGACTCGATAAATTCTTCTAGTTCTTCCACGGCTTCAGGTATAGAGACGGCAGGCAAAGACTGCTTGATCATATACTCCGCAATTCCTTCTGCATTTCTTGGACCATCGTAATCTTCGGGAGGAAGAACTGAGCCTCTGAGCACCTTCAATGTTGGATACCCTGGAATACCGTGCTCCGCACATAATTCCTCCTCAGCAGTACAGTCTATTTGTACTAATTTAATATTTGGATGTGTCTCATTCAATGAATTTGCCGCCTTGGAAAATTCTGGTCCTAGCATCTTACAATAACCACACCATGGAGCGAAAAATTCTGCGAGAACCAAAGGATTACTATCAATGAACTCTTTATATTCATTAGTGCTTAATTGGACCACTGCGGAATCAGGATCTGCCGCTGCCTCGCCACTCGCTGGTCCTCCAGCTTGAACAACAGATACAGCTGCTAGTAATGAGGCTAAAGCTTGTGTTGAAAACTGCCAAAATTTCATTGTATTTGATTTATTTGGAATTCGTTCTTGGTACAAACTAGATAACAATTTATATCAATATACTATTGCCATATATATATATATACGTGGCTTCAAATCCAAGACACGCTGGCATTTTTGAAACCTGCACATAATGTTCACTAATAGAGTGCATTCATGCAACATAGAAGATTACAACTCAGTGTACAATATACAATATATATACATATTCCAAATGGTAGCACGTTTCTTGTAGCTATGTCATCTCTTCTGCGAGGTTTTATCTCCCAATTAATGATTACGTTTCAACCCTAGAAGCGTCAGTCAAATAGTTGTAGATATGATAGTCGGTCCTTCCTTCATAGGGTGCAAACGGAGGACAGAATGAAAGAAGAAGAAAAAGTAGAAAAGGAAGAAAGAAGAAAAAACAACACTGTTGCATCAGAAAAGCTTCAACTATGCACTATACGCAAACAAGAAGGAAACTGAAGATATGTTTTTCCTCGACATCAACATTCCTATTTCTCTTGATGCGATCGATGTGTGCACCTATAAAATACTGCTAAGCGCGAAGCTCTCGGAGCAGAGAGTCTGCCCGTGGCCGGTAATGACGTACTGGCTGGAGACCTAGATATATATCGTTCTAAATAGCAACTGATTCTATGTGCTCCGCTCCAACTCATATTCTGCTGTCTTAGTTAAATACAAGATAGTTAATCATAAATAGAAAATTGCGAGAAAGGTGATGTTAATCACTAAAGCCCAAGGAATTCCTTCCAAGACGACCAACTGGACATTTCAACGTCGTAGATATAAGCCATGGAATGCCTTAGAGAACTTTGCAAGTATTGGGGATAGGTATCATAAATCACCATGACAAGAGCCCAGGTCAATACAGCGAAGTATTTCCAACTAGAATTGTAAATAAATTGTTTAAGCTTTAGCTGCTGGTTGTAACTTAAGTCCCGATACCTCATTTTCTCCCCATTTGCACGGCGCAAGATTGGCTGTCTACAATTCAAATATTGATCTAGCAAGATCTTACCTGTTGCAAGTAAAACCCTCGAAAAGCAATACAAGGTGACCTGATGTGTTATGCCTCCATTAAACAAGTTGAAATGCTGCAGATATACCACCCAGGAAGCTACTGCACCCGCAATAAACTTCACGGTGGAAATCTTCGAACTTCCCATTATATTGTCGGCAGCGAGTATGTCTTTAATGATTTTATATATAAACGCAAAGGCAGCGAGCACCTCTGCATGGCCCCTGGTGGCTTTCAAAACTTGCATGATTCGTGGCTTTATAGGTCCTGACTTGTAAAGTATACTCATCACCAATGCATGAGAAAACCGGATTTTACCTCCATAGACCATACCATTGCGTGTTGTTCTTATCAACTCTAGAAGGGGCCTATACAACGGGTTATTCAATATACTCATTTTATCCTATATGATGTCTAATTTCTGATTGTAAGATATTGCCTACTATCTTCAATTCCTTTCCTCGTGCAAAATATGGATTATATGCTGGATTCAACTAAATTATAAGTTGATAAATTCTGAAGTCGTTGTATCTAACTATTACCACACTAGTCTCGTGGTTTTCTAGTGATTTGCCATTTTGTGGAGGAAAATCCATATGCAGGCCCATGTGATAGTTGGATTCTCACCGACCCTTCTTAACGATCCGCGATTTTGTCACAGCAGCCAGACCCCCCTGTGACCGGGCGCACTCTCCCTGTCTTAACAGGCGGGGACTCTTCGAGCAGGCAGGAAGAGCTTTTACTGAAAAACGGCGGCAAGAAGCTTCATTACACTAAACAGCATGGTTCGCACACGCAGCTAATAAAGGACTGTTTTCGGTAGTGGATGCAAAGGTTACACAAAAGCTACCATAATAAAAAAATTTTGATTTTTCACCCAAAAATTTTTCTTAGAGTATATATCGAGCCTTGCAGAGGTTATTGAATATTGCAGATCAGGAACAACACGTTTAGATCCAGGATTGACAGGTTATCTATAACTAATAGGTCTTAATTTATAATAGGCTAGAAGCAGAGGTAACTAATTGCATATCACGGCATCTTTAAGTAATACGATATTGATCTAACCTTTTCAGCGGCGGTAGTGAGTCAAGTTCATAAGACAAAACTAAGAACTGGATCATCACACAAAGCAAGCTTTTATTCACTTTTACTTAGAACCTTGAGTACTGTACCAGAGGAAGAGAACCTTTTTCTAATCGGTTATCGCTATGATCTCCACTGTTTCATACGCCAATGTGGCCAAAAGCAAAATCTCTGATACGCCATCTAATGTGAGCTCCACTAGCATCGATAGTACGGGTTCCGAAAAGGAACTGGTCGAGAAAAAGGAAGCCAAAAAGACGAAGGCGGCGTTGGCTCCCGCACCACTTCCGGTTAAGTCAGCTTGGGGTGCTACGAGACCTGAAAACTCAAAGGCTGCCGTGGATGAGCAAAAGTGGCCGACACCAGACAAGGCCGTGCTGGAGCAACAGGTAGGTTCCACTCAGAAGCAGCAGAAATTCATCAAGCCGATAACGAACAAATGGGTTCCCATAAATGCCAAGGTTATCTTACCAAGCGGCAGAGCAAATAGCCAAAAGCAAGGCAGAAGCAAGAAAAATAAAAAGAGTACCAGCGGTCAAAAGAAGCATGGCAATCAAAACGGTCACAATGTGAAGCAAAGCGAACCTATGAATCTTCCGAATGTCTCTGATTCTGGCAAAAAAGATGCCTTGAATGAGTCTTCAGAAATTGCAACACCAGAAAAATCCCGGTCAAATAGTAATTCACTGGGTCAGGCGCAACTGAAAAGCTTCAAAAAGTTTAACAATGTCAACGGGCCGAACGGTTTTAAACCGAAGTTCAATGGGCAGTCTCAGCGCCAACATTTTCAACTGTTTCCCCAGCATACCAATATACCTCAAAACGGCTTTTTCCAGCCTCAGCATTTTGCAGCTCCTCCTCCAGCTTATCAAAACTTTAATCGCAACTTTAGACCAAGCAATTATCATTTCCAAAACAGAACTTATCGTCTGCCGGTGCAAACACATAATGGTTTTATGAATGGAGGTATTAGTTTGGGTCCGCAAATTCCACCCCCAATCTCTCCTAAGCAGGATCCACAAGAGGCTTTGACTCAGCAGATCGATTATTATTTCTCTCTCGAGAATTTAATCAAAGATATTTTCTTGAGAAAGAATATGGATAATGAGGGTTGGGTGCCATTGGATTTGATCCTCAATTTCAAAAGGGTGAAGCTCATCATTAACGGAATTCAAAACAGCATTGAAAACAAAGAAATCTCACCTAAATCTATAATATTGGACTCCTTAAATACATGTGACAACTTAGAGGTAAAACTATTAGGTGATAAGGAATTGGCCGCGGCAGATGTTGAGAATGTTTTCTTGAGAGTGAAAGAAAACTATGAACAATGGATATTACCAAATGAAGCCTAATTTATTAAAACTACTTAAATATTATTTGATTATTATTTTGAGATCTTTTTTATCACAAGATTGACAGATTGAGATTAATATCTACTCGTTGATTTCTTGACTACAGAAATCATTTTGCATCCATACTTTTATCTTATGATTATAAGATTGGACTATTGTCTTGAACATGACTCTAATCGACTTTAAGATTAGTTATTGCATTATCTTAATGATTTAAATTATTGAAGTAAAATCTGGTTAAAAAAACGAAAAAAAAAATCTAAAAAAAAATTCAATATTTTGTTTATTATAAGTATTAAGAAAATCTTAAAAAAGATAAAAAAATATACATTATTACATAGTCTCCACATGGAATTCTTAATAAAAAACATAGCAAGAAAATTAGTTGATATAGTAGTGTTTTCACATCACCTTATCATCAAAGAATCAGTTTATTTCGAAATCTTCAACTTGTATCTCTGAACATTCCAGTTCCTCGTACTTATCATTACTATTGAACTTCCTGATTCGCAAGTTCTTGACTATAACCTCATCTGCGACTTCAGGGTCAAGCCTCTCTAGTTCTTCCTGAGGTATAATAAGAGGCCATACATACTTCGCACAGATCGCAAAAAACATTAATACTCCTGGAAAGCCGACTGCTCCTTTTGTTAAGGTGATTCCAAACTCAAAACCAAACGCAATGAGCTCCAATATCAAGTATATGTAAAACCACTTGCTTGTAGCTAGCTTCTTGATGTCTTTGAATACCGGGGGGCAATTGTAACTATCAACATAAGCAGCATCTAAGAAAATAAATCTGATTTTATTAGTAATAATATTCTTATGAAGTCCTGTAATTCCCATAAGAAAAAATAGTCCTGATAAGACAGCCTGAGGAACCAAGCTTAAGAGAACTAAAAATGGTCCAGTCATCATAACGAAAGTCATCGCTCCTTGAAGTGTATTGGTTAGCCGTTGCTCGACAACTGCAAGCTTTTCATTAGTAGAATGATCATATACTACTAGAGATTCTGTATGGAGAGGCGCCTGCGGTATCAATCCATTAGGAGCCGGTATTCCAATAATTCCGGCTAGACCAGTAGTGACTCCCAACAAGAAAAAATCCCAGTGAAATGCCGACGGTTTCTTTAATGGAAAGTCCTTCAGCTGGCACATCAAAGAAGAAACGTTATGATCAAAATAAAATAAGAAGGTTAATAAGATAGCAAATGGAATAGCCAAGAAAACATCTGAAACCAGGATATTATTTGGTGGCCAGAAATGGATGAACCACCCATGAGGTCTTCTATTATCGCTTAATGTAGGTTGAAATGCTTTTGTTACGGGTAGCTTCTGTAGATCAACTTCATCCAAGAATCCACCAAAATGCACAAACGCAGTAAAAAATATAACAGAAAGAGGTGCACCATAGTCGACAAATATCTTTCGAACTGTCTTATTGAAATAATGTAAGTAGTCACCGAATACCATCGTTCCAGCTCCAAATACTACCATTAGAATACTGATCATCACTGAACAGAAACCGCTAGCGACGCCGGAATGAAATTGATCATTCAAAATCGCCACCCCCTTTTGTAGATAAACAACGCATATAAAAAATCCGAAAACTTCACAAGAATACAGACTGATGATTTGCAAAAATGAAACCATATTCCCGAGGGCTATAACAAAATGCATTACCATTGACCAAAGGTAGATCCAACACATAAATGGAAGATAAGGGGTATTTCTGTCTTTAATAAGTTCGAACACGGTATAACTGAATATTGAAATTGGACCCGTTACACCCACTATACATAATGGTTGACCTGAAAAAAGCCCAAAGACCACTCCTGCTATTGCAGAACTCATAAGGACTTCATTCACACCATACAGGTCTTGCGTTCTATTAAACATATCTTGTGCAAATGCAATCGCTGGTAGCAAGTTTGTGAAGAAAATGAAGACTGTGCTTGGAATCACTCTATAATTCCATGCGTCTCTTATGTCCGACCAATAATATGGTATACGACTTTTGAAGTCATTCCTCATGCAATATCCGATGTATCGGATTCCTTTAATGCTGAGTTTCATAACATAAGGTGATGGTCTTTATTTTAGTCTATGCAGCGTACTTAAATATTTCCTGAACCCCATGTTCCTACATGTGTTTGATCAAGATTTAATTATACGCAAGTCGTGGATGAACCAAATGAGCAACGATCTTCATTTTCTGAATCATCAGCCAGATCAAGTGGCTTTGAAGTCTGTGTATCCTTCTTCAGACTCGAAGGATTCTTTGAATCAGAAGGGCCCAGCTCATTCAGCGGAGGTATTGATTGTGTGTCTGATTTAGCTGCTTTTTTTTCCATCTTAGTTTTTCTTTTTTCTTTCTTTAATTCTATGACCTCCTTGATGTCCTTTCCACATCTATACAACCCGTAAATTGCCATATAGACGACGGAAGCCATGTTTGAATTATACTGTGAGAATAAGATATTGAAAGTAGACTTTGATTGTTACAAGAAAGTCACGGAGGTAAAATATTTTCTTTCTCCGATGAGATCGTAATTATGAGAGTTTAGATCTTTGAGTTGCTCGAAAATATGTCATACTTGGCGCCAGTAATATGAAGTACAAAAAACATGCCGCTAAACATTAACAGTCTAAGTTGTTGAATCCTCTAATACTTTCTTTTGATTGGCCATACGATTAAATTGAAATGGAACGTTTACAAGTAGTTGCACGCCAAGTATCTATTCAGCAGTCCATTATTCCTAAGAAAACAAAAGTATGGGATTAACAGTTATATGGCCCATTGACAGTCTAATGTAGCACATATTGTGATTGAATATTTTCAAGTGATAATTAGGTCCCTTGGCCCAGTTGGTTAAGGCGCAGTGCTAATAACACTGAGATCAGCAGTTCGATCCTGCTAGGGACCAAATTATTTTTCTTTTTTGTTAATCAAGACTTCATTTTTCTTCTTTTGTAAAAAACTGCAATACGCTCCACCATATGCAACCAAAGGATGGCAATAACCTTTGAAGCGGTAGATGATTGGAAATAACCATGTCAAAGGCCTTAATTGTACATATCGGCGCTGGTTGTCATCTGCATGAAAAAGACGTGAAATACAGGAAGCTTATTTCAAAGGCTCTTCAGACTCATGACTTCGTGGAAGCAGGGAAAGTCCTAGAAAGCTCTAAGCTAACTAATACTGGATATGGGTCATCCTTAAATATACAAGGTGAAGTAAGATGTGATGCTAGTTACATTGTAAGAGATGAGAGGAATCTTGAAGGAGGGTCTATGTACAATATTGATGCGAGGTATCCTATATCAGAGACCATAAAATGCTTCGCCCAGCTTAAAGTATTATACGAGGAACGGTGGCAAAACTCAGGCCTTTCAATTCCTAGAGTCATTGATTATAAACAGAAAGATTTCGTAGCTTCCCTCTGTGGTTGCGAAGTTGAGATGCCAGAGAAGAACAGTTTGATCAGCCCGCGAGCAAAGCTAATTTATGATTCCTACAGACCAAGGCTTGGAGATATTTCCATACCCAGTAAATCAGACATAGATGGGGTGTCAGATACTATTGGTCTCATAGAGATCGAAAAAGATATAACAAAACTAGCAAGTTCATCAGGGGGTAATTTTTTTAAGCTTCCCGGTAGAATTGGATGTGCTGGTATTTTAGGGGGTGCAATTGCATATCGAGAAACAGAGGAGCTTCGAGTATCATGTACTTGTAGCGGCAATGGAGACGAAATTGTCCTCTTGACGCTTGCAGACGCTATGTGCTCCGCATTACTCAATTGCACCGAGCCCTACGATTACGCAGGGTTTTTAGTTTCGAAGCTAAAGGAAGCAGGGAAGGTGTTACCTGAGAGTATGAGCAATTCCGATAGGCCTCTACGGTTTCTTTATGTCGGGGCAATCTGCTTAATTCAGCATAAGCTTAATGGTACCCTCCGGCTTGTGTATTGCCATAGCACGGAATCATTCTTCTTTGGATTCAGAATTGGGGACAAGAAAGAAATTATTTTAAGTAGATTAGACAGTAGTTCGCAGGCAAGACAAACGTTTGTCCATGGAGAATATAAGTTACAGTAATTTAGTATGTATTAAACCACATGACCTTACACTTTCAACACCTACTTTATCATAAAACCTTAAAAGTTATATAATACAGCTAGTTATCTACTTAACGGGAGGTAGCATGAACCTTTTGGAAGGCACCCTTTTGTTGCTGCTTGGAAACCTTTTGTTGAGCACCTGCAGCAGCAGACTTGGCCTTCTCTGCCTTTCTGGCAGCCTTAGCAACCTTCTTGGCCTCCTTATCCTTAGCAACCTTAGCATCTCTAGCTGCTTTTCTGTCAGATGGTTTTTGTGCTCTTCTCTCTTTGATCAATTCTAATGGAGCTCCAACAATAGCCCTTTGGTTCTTGACGGTCTTTCTGGTTCTTCTCTTGGCAGTCTCTTCGGAAATACCCTTCTTGTGTTGTCTTCTGTACAAAACAGTCCATGAAATTCTTCTTGGGTTCTTTCTTTGGTGGAATAAAGAAGCAGACTTGGAGGAGTGGAATCTGAAGATCTTAGAATCTCCTCTGACAAATAAGGTACCTCTACCTGGGTAGATCTTAGTACCGGAAAATGAATCAAGTTCAACCTTCATATTTATTTGTTATCCGTAATATATCAATAGAACTATCAATTTATTTTGGTAAACTGAGAGAAAAAATTACTAACAATTTTTCATCGACCACCTGCCAATACCGCGAGAGAGTAAAGTTACACAAAACATTCTTCTCAATATGGGTGTCTGGATCCAACTGTCCAAGCGAGATTTGTTCAGAAATTGATATCGTGAAATTCATATGATATACACGTGTTGGGGTACAACCCTAACGAATTTGTGTCGATTTGCATCGAACAGTGTGACTGCGTCTTTATCCAAAGCTCAAGTGAAGACATCGCACTGAAAATTTGTTAGTTCTTTTTATACCTTTACATTAATTTATCTTCAAGACCGGAGTGTAAAATTATTGAAACACAGAGATGGTCAGTATAATTTAGAATATTTTGACGTTGGCTCATCGTTCTGCTTTTCTTAAAGCGCATAGGAGAATGAAAGCATGAGAACCGGCGTCGTCTATGGGGACTATTACTAACTCAGTACAGGCACCAAAAGCTAAAAACCAAGAAAACATCAACGCTAAGTTGGGTTTGGCAATCAAATCCGGTAAATACACCTTAGGATACAAGTCTGCTGTTAAGTCTTTGAGATCTGGTAAGGCTAAGTTGATCATCATTGCCGGTAACACCCCAGTCTTGAGAAAGTCTGAATTGGAATACTACGCCATGTTGTCGAAAACTCAAGTTTACTACTTCCAAGGTGGTAACAATGAATTGGGTACTGTCTGTGGTAAGTTATTCAGAGTTGGTACTTTGGCTATCTTGGATACTGGTGATTCCGATATCTTGTCCTCTATCAACTAAGTTGGTAAGACTTGAATTTTAATTACCAGAATTAAATTGAATTTATCGTTAATGTATATTAATAGAGAGATTTAATTTTATTATATGTTGTAGATTAGGTTTCCTTCTGTCGGATTGTGAGTGCTTCTTCGAGCAGCCTTATCTCTTCCTCTTCTTGTCTAATGAGCTCATCGACATCTACCTCATCCTCGTCTTCATTTAAATTCGCCTGCGACTTCTTATTTTCATTCTCTTGACTACTCTGCAGAAGCAGTATAGGGCTTCTATCGCCTAAGCTGACATTGAAGAACTGTAGCTGCTTTCTTTGCTCGTTGACCACTTCTTCAAGTTCGTCTATCTCGTTTCTTAGATCAATGTACTGGTCGTGATACTTGACGATACTATTAACAAGATCAGACGTCGTCAAATTATTCTTTTCGTCATCAAAAATATTGGGGTATTTCTTAATGGTATGCAACACATACTCACACATCTCCTCGACGTTGTTTCCCTCGATCAACGAGTCAACCACCATTTTGCTTTGTGATTTACTAGGAGAGCTCGAACCATCTTTTTCATTCCTATTCTCAGCGAATTGATCATGAATAACTTCTGGGATGCGAACCGCCGTTCGCATAGTTCCTTGTGCTGTCGCTTCTGTCGGGTTTGCCATACTTAAGTTTGTATAATCATTAAAGCTATAATCAATATAGTACGATTTTCCATCAATTCTTTCTGGATTAGCCGCTATTTGGGATTGGCCTTGCAATTTCGGCGATTTTTCGTGCATTTGTGAGTCCTCCATATCATCATCTGTATATATATTTACCCTCCGAGTAGTATATAATGCCTGCTCATGTTCTGCCGCGTCCTTCAATAGTCTAGTGATGGGTGGCTTTCTAATGAAGGAATTGGTAAAGATTCCAGACGAACTGAACTTGAGTGAGCTAATAGACTCGCTCAGTTGTCTCGTCCTGTCTAGAAAATAAGCTAAAGAAGGCATTAGTATTTTATCTTTACAAAGTAAACACTAGGCATCTGTTTATGTCACATTAATTGGTTCAGGGACGACTCGATTCACATCGATTTCAGATCAACAGCATTGTAGCTTCTGGGTTAATGAAAGGCAAGGATATAGATCTAGACAAGTATGCAAAGCCTGGTAAGGGCTACTATCTCTCATTAGGATTGGAAGGCTCAGCAAATAAACTTGGAGTTGGCATAATAAAGCATAAAGTAGGGCCACTTACGCCGGACAATAAGGCTGAAATCTTGTCCAATGTAAGGAACACTTATATTACGCCACCTGGAGAAGGGTTCTTACCCAGAGATACTGCTAGGCATCACAGAAATTGGGTTGTTCGTATAATCAAGCAGGCTTTGAAGGATGCAAAAGTGAGAGGCGTGGACCTTGATTGCATCTGTTTTACTCAAGGGCCTGGAATGGGGGCACCATTGCAGAGCGTGGTAGTCGCAGCCAGGACTTTGGCTCAGTTATGGAATCTTCCTTTAGTAGGTGTTAATCACTGTGTTGGGCATATTGAAATGGGACGGGAGATAACAGAGGCACAAAATCCTGTAGTTCTCTATGTCAGCGGAGGAAATACACAGATTATCGCGTATTCAAAGCAGAGGTATAGGATATTTGGTGAAACATTGGATATAGCAATAGGAAATTGCCTCGATCGTTTTGCTCGAACATTGAGGATCTCTAATGACCCGGCCCCTGGCTATAACATTGAACAAATGGCAAAAAAAGGTAAGCATTTAGTTCCTTTGCCTTACACTGTAAAAGGGATGGATATTTCTATGTCAGGAATACTAGCTCATGTTGATAAAATAGCAAAGGATATGTTCAAAGAGAACGGCAAGAAGTTAGTCGATGAGATAACTGGCGAGATGATCACACCAGAAGACCTCTGTTTCTCTCTCCAAGAAACGTTATTTTCTATGCTAGTTGAAATAACGGAGAGAGCGATGGCTCATGTGCAAACCAATCAGGCACTCATAGTTGGCGGTGTTGGATCAAATTTAAGGTTACAAGAAATGATGGCTTTAATGGTTAAAGACAGAAAAAATGGTTGTGTATTTGCTACCGATGAAAGGTTTTGTATAGATAATGGAATCATGATTGCCCATGCTGGGCTTTTGGCATATAGAGTTGGACAAACGAATGACATAGATGATACCGTATGTACACAAAGATTCAGAACTGATGAGGTGCTAGTCGAATGGAGGTCGGACTAAGAAAATACGAAATAGATGATAGTATAGTGAAATTTTCAGAAAAAGTAATTAAACCGACTTGTATCTGATATCTTAACCTCATGGTTAAGGTTAAGGATAACACGAGGGTCGTAGAACAATATTTTTTTAAAGGCTTGGTCATAAAAACTAAATGTCTGAGTCAGATACGGAAATTACATCCTCTATATGCTTCCTTCTTGAAGGAAATGCTGAAATACTTGATCCATGTAGCTGGAGCTGCTGGTATTGTATGGCTTCAGATGCGTTTCATTCGAGCAATTTGTGATATTCTTAATTCCCTCCTTGCACACATTATGAGAGCTATCTATGTATGTGCAATCTCTTAGAAGACTAGCAAGTTTTCTCACTCTTGTTCCGTCCCACAAAGTTGCACTTTTACGATAATCATAAGAAAGAGCTTTCGTTGCGTCTGCGACGTTCTTGAACTCTACTACCCCAAAGTCATACTTCAGGCCATCGTGATGTCCTTGCACTTTTGAACATAGAACTGGGCCAAAGATTTGCATTATTTCAGTTAATATACTGTCTCCGAAATCATCGCCAACTTCAGGCCGAAATTTCCACTTCACTTGCACCAATCTTTCATCCCTATCATTATGAGAGGAGAAGAGGTTTCTAACCTCCATGCCTCTAGAAATGTTCCTGAAAGATACATAATCAGGATTTTTATCTTTCCGTTGATCTTGACGCCATTCATTTTCAAGTTCACGGATCTTTATCATTCCTTTCTCTTGTAACCTTTGTAAATCTAGCTTCGTCTTGTCTACTCTTTGATAATTGTGTAAATTCTTCGAGAAAGAACTTTGCTTTAATTTAGACTCTCTCTCAGCCCTCTGCAACTCTTCCTTAAATCTTCTTGTTTGCTCACTTAATTTTGCACTTTGTTTGATCTGATGTAAATTCAGCTGTCTGAGCTCATCATAGCTTTTTCGTATACCAGGATTGATTAGTATCTCATATGCTTGTGAAAGAATCTGAAAGTTGTGCCTAGCCTCATCGCCTGGGTTTTTGTCAGGGTGATATAACAAAGCTTTCGCTCGATAAGCTTTGCGTATCTCATTTGGATTTGAGTTGGGGCTTATTTCCAAGAAGCTATAGCAGTCGATCTTGCCACTAAGTATGCTGTCAGGAACTTTGTCCATTCTACACGCAGCCAAATAACTGTCTTCAAAGCGTAAGATAATGATAAATGTAATGTTATATGCAGTACCGTTCTTTATGATCTCTATTTTTGCATTAAACTAAAAGTAAGTAACTATAGTATAGTTGTATTTATTGGGTAATAAATATGATACGAATGCAACTCTATTTTATTGAAGAGTCTATTTTCTGAAACAATTGAAATAAATTCAAAAAAAAAAAAAAAAAATAAAAGTAGAAAAAGAAGAGTAGGTGATAGAGAAAAAAGAAGCTATGACCCCTTTCCCATGATCTAGGACAAGTTACATTATTCCATCTGTCTTTCTATGGAACTTATCAAGGAGAAATTGATGTGTCGTATTTGCTTTTTCTCCGGTAAAAGCTTTTGCTTCCGAATAAAGTTTGATTCAGTATCGGCGTTATCCAGAAGATGTGCATTGAAGGGATGGACTTAAGCAACTTTTAAGCCTTGACATTCCTAATTCCCTGATTAGTCCTAAAAATGGCATCACCTTCTGAATATCCTCTTCCTAAACCGAAACCTATTCCTAACCATACTGGAAATGCTCTTCTCTTAAAGAATAATATTGATGCCAAGACACCTCCTCCAAATCCTAATCCAGTCTTGATTAATGCATTTGACAAGACGACATCCCACTAGATTTGTTAGTATCGAGTCCGTTTCATAAACTGACGAGAATGCACGTTACCAAATGTGCCGAAAAACAAACAATAACGTTCACGTCAGAAAACTCATGAATTGTCTAAAAGAATCATATACATACTTTATCGTTCAACAAGTTTTGGGAGGGTGTTGTCACTTTCTGCTCGGTTGCCATTTTGTCTAAAGTGTTGTTAGTACCCTATGATTCGTCAGGTGAAAATTGAATAAACTCATAGATATATTGCAATGAATTGACAAGTGAAATTGAAGCACTTTACTGATCTAAAAAATAGTACCGCTTAACTTACCTTTCTTTAACTTCCGTTGATTTTTCGAATTCAAGCGTTCAAATTGTACTCAAGATTCACAGTTGTAAATTTTATGGAAGAAATGGTTGGACGAAAATTCGAGAGTAGTAAAAAGTAACACAAAGACAATATCGGCCTTCATTCCCCAGACCTTAGAAATCAAAGCTCTTCTCCATTGCTTCATGGTTCTTATAGTGCGTTGCTGTATAACTCTTATATAAATACGAGTATTCACCCAAGCAAAAGTTCACTAATGCACATTGGTGCTACTACCGTAGTATGAGCAGGACACATTGATCCTCATCCTCGGATTCGAACAATCTGAATACAAAAATAAAAAATAAAAATGATTTCGCCCAGGATCGAACTGGGGACGTTCTGCGTGTTAAGCAGATGCCATAACCAACTAGACCACGAAACCATATTAGAAACTTTTAGATTCCTTTGATAATATTACAAGTATAGAGTCTTCTAACGTTTGCAATGATTATAAGAATGCGCAATATGATAGGCACAGTCTTATCAAGAACTGTAAACTATTTTTATGTTTCACTAGAAGCAGAAGCACAGAATACTAAAAGCAGTAAACTGCTTAGTTTTTTTTATCTCACATTTGTCGCTCTATAAGATACTTGATGAGATGATTAGCCTGCTATATCGTAAACTGGTATGCAGGTTTATATGCATCTCGATATGTTTAACTATTAATCGTTTATTGTGTAACCTAAAGCATAATCTAAGTCTAATTTAAGTAAGTAATCTTGAGTCATGCGGTCACAAGATCATATCTTCGTCAAGTGTTATCGCTCCTTCGAGGCCATTCGTGATATCCTATTGTTGCGAAAATGAAGATTAGATGCATTAATCGCACAAATTTAGGCTTCCTTATCTTTGTGCCACCGACCTTGAGCTATTGTCTGACATGCTGAGCTCGATAAGGTACAATGTAATTTAGGGTGAATAAACTAGTGACATTAAGTGAGTGCAGAAATATTATGGTAATGTTCAAGTCTCGGATATTAAGTTTTTAGAAGCAGTTGCTGTGTTCGGATTATATGTCTAACGTTACAGCAAAAATACATGCTCATGTAGAATTCTTGAAAGTTTTGCATGTTTGTTATTAAAGTATCATGTTCAATCAGCATCCAACTTTGAGATGGGATCAGGAAACTTAATGAATCCAATAGCCTTTTATTTGGTCGTAAGTATTCATGCTCTTCTATATCAGAAGTTCGGGCACTATCTATGGTTTGATACTTTTTATCCTGATATGCAGATATTGTGTCTCCATACTCGAGGAATGCTTCCACAAGAAAATCAAGTATGTAACAAAGGTCCATGGACTCATTATTTCCTAAGACGTGAGATATAGAACCTGATTTATATGTCAACAAATTAATTATAATCTCACCTAGCACTTTATTGATAGCAGGTTTATTTTGAAAGAAACTCAATAAAGTAGAGTTGATTATTTGAGGAATGATCTTACTTCCATCAAATTCTAGGATGTTCCCTAAACATCCTTTAGTGAAATGACTATTTATTCGCATCATGGTATTGCTCGTCTCCCTTTCATACAGAGAACGGATGAATTCATTCTGGTAAACCTTCATCGCTTTTATCCTCAATCTTTTAATCAAGTTTGCATCAGTATAATCAACTTCCGCTTGGCTCTTTGAGCAAAATAGATTCTTGACAATAGAAGAAGTGGTATCCTTCAATATAATCTGATTCATAAGGTGAAAAAACTTTTCAAGGTAATGCGTTGATGTCTGCAAATGCTTTTCGTCGAATAGTAGTTCTAATAAAATACTTTCTTCGAATATGCTCAACACGAATCTCTGGAAAACAGGCCTTTCAAGATAGGAAAGCATGCATTCTATTGTGACTAGTGAATACTCAAATAACATGGAAGTGCAGCTTCTTCTACTCTTCCAAATAAAGAAGAAAAATTCTTCCTCATAAATGCGGAGGCATTTCTCTTGAAACCCAGGGAAGGAATTCGCTATTACATCCAATAGAATGATTAAATACTTCTGGTACTCTTTCACTGCTGAAGTGCTCGAATCAGACATGGAGAGCTCATATTGCTTGATAAACTCAGAGATAAAAATAGCTGGAATGTCTGAGTATTGAACCAACCATTTTCTTTTACAGGCATCAGTATCTCGAGTTTCGTTACTCAACAATCTCACAAGCCTCGAAAAATACGAGCCGATTTCGCAGTCAAATCCTTTATCAACGAACAAAATAGAATACAAAATTTCATATATGGGTAGGAACTCGCAGTTGTCATAGTCATTCTCAAACAAAGAATAACCCTTCTCCGTAAGATGCTCGAAAGTCTCCCTTTGGTGGCAGTATATTCTAAGCCACATTTCGATGAGAATAGGATACTTTTCATAAACAGAAAGCACCGATGGAAGAATGTTTTTGATGAACTTAAGCTGAGTCAAATTCATTGCCCTTAAGTTTGTAAAATCTGCTAAGAAAATTCCTAGACATTGCGATATGGCCGGTATTATCCTCGAAACGGGTACCGAAGAACTAGCTTCTCCATTCAAAACGCAGTTGTTTACAAGCAAAGATTTTAGTAGCCTCTTCAAGAGAAGTATCTGCTGGTCAAAAATGATTTGCAGAGAATTTAAGATACCTATCATCGCCAATAAGGTCATAAAATTGTGATCAAGAAGGATTACTATACTGCCTTGAACACCTCTTATATCGGAACCTTGCGCATCGATAAGCGAATTGATCTTTGTCAAGCACTCTTCTAATTCGAGAATAGTTTTACCCTTGTGTACCAACACCTCACTATCTTTCCTTTTTTCGTAACCTGGAGTTTGAAAGCTACTAGTCAATTGCATGTAGTCTCTGAGAACCCCTTTCGTCTTTATGCAATAATACTCGAAACATGAACTTCTGCATTTGTTATCGTTTTGAAAAGGGCCATTGACACCCTTAGTTCTTGGTGCTTTCTTTTCAGATATTGCGCTACTCATCAAGGTGTTTATTTACTCTTCTAATACTTTGAGTCCAGTCAACATGATGTTATCACCAAAGTACAAAAACCGCTTGAGTTGCAGCCGTTTTGTGGTTGCTACAAATTTCCTGTATAGTGTTCTCAAACAAGGTTGAAACATTGGCATAAGCCCTGACTGATATCTGAAGACTATAAAACACTAAGCATTCCACATAACTTATAAGTTCACAATAATAAATTGGGGTATTCTAAATTGTCTCATTGAAAAAAAACAATTGTAGTATTAAGTTCACATTCGTTAAAAACATCGATATAGAAAAAATGAGTGGAAGACAATCTTACCTGAAAAAAGGTAAGAGCGTGGTATCAGAAAAAAACCACCCAAGGAAAGTTGGATTTAAAAGACAAATTCAAGAGGAAGATATCAGGACGAAAAATGAAGAAAAGAAGAGAGTGGGACATACTAGCTTGGGGATGGATTATGGCGCTGGACCTTCCGCTTCCAAAAAAGTAGCATTCGGCGAGAATGATTATTCAAATTACTATTTGCATACAGGTGTTTCACCTATAAGTCACGTTAGAAATGCCAGAAATCCGTTAGATTGTTATCCCAAACTTCAGACGTTGCATACAATGAAAGAAAAGCTTGTTCGCGAGCATGCTCTGAGACCGTTTGGCTGTAAAGTTGCCTCTAATATGATTATTCCGACACTCAAATCATGGATTAACGATTATCGTTTGCAGTTTGACGTAATAATGATAGGGGCTTTGGTTGAAAACCAATTCATTCAGCCTCTATTGAATCAGCTTCCTTTGCATAAGTTGTGTGCAAAACCAGGATTTTTGTTCATTTGGGCGACAACGCAAAAAATTCAGGAACTTACTAGATTCTTGAATTCTGATGTTTGCAACAAAAAATTTAGAAGATCAGAGGAGCTAGTATTTATAACAGTTGACAAAAACTCACCTTACTATCCCGGTGATCATGCGGCTACTGGAGAAAAACAAGATTCGTTGTTCGTAAAGCATCAATGGCATTGCTGGATGTGTATTACCGGAACAGTCAGACGGTCTACTGACAATCATTTAATACACTGCAACATTGACACTGATGTACAAATTGAAAATAAAGACGACAGCAAGAGCAAATTCTCGAATGCCGTTCCTGATTCCATCTACAAGGTAGCAGAGAACTTTTCCAACTCCACAAGAAGATTGCACATCATTCCTTCCAGAATCGGCTATGATTTCTCAATCAGATTGAGACCTGGATGGGTTATTATGAGTCCAGATGTCTTCATTGATAACTTCGATCCTCTAGTCTACGAACAGGAAATATACTCCAAGTCAATGGTTATGTACAAAAATGTAAATAATATCCAAAAACCTCAATTCTTCGTTCCTCAGACAGCTGAGGTCGAAGAGCTACGCCCCAAGTCACCAATAAATATCAAAAATTGATATGCTCAAAAGAATAATTAATATTTCTATGCTTTGTTAGTTTGTTGTCCAAGTAGGTACTGCATTTATAGAAAGGGCCACGTTTCAGAGATTTGATGAATGTTGGATGAGAAAATTTTATCAGCATCGTAGACTCTGAGTGAGCTGAGTTCTGATATCATCATAACGTTACACCCTTTCAAGTTTCAAAAGATTTTACATACATTTTGTGAAGTGGTATAATTTATTTCTTTATAGAAACCACACATACATGCCCTATTTGTTAAAATTTTCATCGTGCAAATGCCAATTTCTCCTGTCCCATCTCCGACCCCCAAACCGGCAAGGTTCTATTCATCGTGTGCGGGTAATATTCCATGGTTGTTGGAATTCTCCTCTTGTTGGCTCAAATTTGAGGATTAACATGCCGGGTTCTATACCCGATCCACATTTAATTATTGAGACAGTCTCCACAGTTACCTCCGATACTATTAGTAATGCTAGTTGCAAATCAAGCACATCTTGTTGAGCTAATATCAATGTTCATCTGCATTCTCACATTCGGAGTACTTATACTAGATAGATCTTAAGAGGCATTATTGAGCATCGTAGACTCCTGGTGAATAGCGTTGCAGTACAGTATAGACCCACAATTGTGTTGGGCGCGAGTCTTGTAACCAAGGTTGAAATTAGACTTCTTTCTGCTTCGGAAAAAATCGGAGGATCGAAGTCTATTCTCGTCGGAAACGCAAAAACCCGCAGAATGTAATCTGGGGTATTATATACCTAATACGTAAAGAGTCTAGTGCCAATTCTTAGCGGAGCAATGAAAGGCATTCACGTACTTGAGAGGCATTAGAGTGAAGATTCGTAATATAACGTCACTTGCAGTAGAATCATAGATACTTCGTATGAAGAGCTGTAGTAGTAGTACTAGTAATAGCAGTTTTCAATGGACATCAACTCCGATAAGATGATTGGAAATGCTCGCCTGGAGAAGACGTGCCTCAGTGCCAATCAGGATTACGATATTTTTTTTTTTTTTTTCCGACATCAGTATATAAGGACGAAATCCGTTCATGGCTTTCCCCCACCAAATATAATCTAGCACTAATTTGCAAGCTGAAAGCAAGCCGAAAGCAAGAGATTTAAGATGGCATTCCAAAAAATTAAGGTCAAGGAACCAGTTGTGGATATGGACGGAGATGAGATGACCAGAATTATCTGGAAGTTCATCAAAGACAAGTTGATTTTCCCATACTTGGATATCGATTTGAAATACTATGACTTGGGTATTGAGTACAGAGATGAAACTGATGACAAAGTAACCAAAGATGCTGCTGAAGCTGTATTGAAGTACGGGGTTGGTGTCAAGTGTGCTACTATCACGCCAGATGAGGCTAGAGTCAAGGAATTTCACTTGAAGAAGATGTGGTTATCTCCTAATGGTACTTTGAGAAACATTTTGGGTGGTACTGTTTTTAGAGAGCCAATTGTCGTCAAGAACATTCCAAGAATTGTGCCTCAATGGAACAAACCAATTATAATCGGAAGACATGCATTTGGTGACCAATACAAGGCCACTGATATTACTGTTCCAAAGGCCGGTAAATTGAAATTAGTGTTCCTGCCATCTGATGGAAGCGAGGAACTGGTTTACCCAGTCTATGAATTCGAGGGTGCTGGTGTTGCTTTAGCTATGTACAACACAGACGACTCAATCGAGGCATTTGCTCATGCATCCTTTAAACTTGCATTGGAAAGGAAAATGCCATTGTTCTCTTCTACTAAGAACACTATTTTGAAGAAGTATGATGGTAGATTCAAGGACATCTTTGAGAACATTTATGAGACCACTTACAAGAAACAATTCGAAGAGGCTGGCATCTGGTATGAACACAGATTGATCGACGATATGGTCGCCCAAATGTTGAAATCTACTGGTGGCTTTATCATTGCCATGAAGAACTACGACGGTGACGTGCAATCCGATATAGTTGCTCAAGGTTTTGGTTCCTTAGGTTTGATGACTTCTGTTTTGATTACCCCAGACGGAAAAGCTTTTGAAGCAGAGGCTGCTCACGGTACTGTTACCAGACACTACAGACAACACCAACAAGGTAAAGAAACATCTACCAATTCTATTGCCTCTATTTTTGCTTGGACTAGAGGTTTAATTCAAAGAGGTAAATTGGACGGTACTCCAGATGTGGTAAAGTTTGCTCAAAACTTGGAAAAAGCAGTTATAGATACCGTTGCTGTCGATGGAATCATGACCAAGGACTTGGCTTTGGCTAAGGGATCCACAGACAGATCTTCATATGTTACAACTGAGGAGTTTATTGATGCCGTTGCTTCAAGATTAAACAAGAACTTAGGAATTTAAGTATGTAATCATATATAGTTCAAGAAGTATTGAAGCTTTCAAATCATCAACTAAGTAGTGTGCGTACCGATAACCGACATGGATTTCGAGTTGACGTAAAGTTCTTAAACATCAAACTATTCAAAGCATGAATGTTGGATCAATATTGAACGAGGAGCCAACAGCTGGTAACAAGAATGGGAAAAAGACTGCAGCTACTGATCAAAAGGAGACAGATGCTAATTTTCAGAGACATTCAATCGTAAATCTATTAAACGAGAGCCCAACTAAAGCACTAGAGAGAAAAAGAGATGTGAGTACTGAGCCCGAAGGAAACGTATCTACACCCTCAAACAACGATGAAGACACTAAGTTATCAAGCAATAGTGATAGAGTAAATAAACAAGGGCAAGATAATACGAATGGAACAAATGAGCAAATAGTTAATAGTTCCGATGAGAATATCCTGCAAGTTGGCGAAGAATATGAGACTAAGAAACTTGGTAAGTTGAAAGCAAGCAGCAAACCTAGGAGGTACGAAACTCCACCTGTTTGGGCTCAGGAATGGAATCCATTTAAACCGGATGGGTACAGTCCTGTCCCGTCGAATAATGAAGCGTCGACCTTGAGTGGTAAGCATGTTTTCGACCAAAGCCTGACCGTAAGCGCAGATCTTGAGTGCTCTATAACTGGAGTGATTCCCCCACCATCTTTGACTAGGACCATTGCTGAATGGATATATGCAAACTTTACAGAGATTCCCAATGACCAGAGAAAGTATGTAGAATTGGAGTTAAAGTTTGGCACGATTATGGATAAGAGATCAGGACAAAGAATAGACATAAGTGTCTCAACGGAATGTATATTTACCGATGCTTCAAACACATATTTCGATATGGGTGTCCATGAAGTCGGCTGGAATGATATGCGCCTGTTTCTAGAGGATCTTGAAAAGAGGTATCAAGATGATTTACGAAGGCTGTCTGCAGACAACAAGGTACCCAAGCGTAAATTCAACACATTGGAAACAGATACTACAGATATGTTTTTCCAAATTTCTAATAGAAACGAGCAGCCCAAATCCATCAGAATCTCCAAGGATAATACTCTTGTTCCTCCAAGGTACAGCGCAATCCACAAACAAAGAATTTCAAGTTTATTCATTTACAACCCTTCGTCAATGTACGATCTTAGGTTGTCGCTTTCTCTAGAATTGCCTATCCCAGGTGATCAGGTTGATGCGATTTTAAAGAAGAATCAACCGACGTTAACAAGAATAAAAAAAAGAAACTCATGGTCGCATAGACCAACTGTTACGAGATTTGACATGACTAAAGTTCTAATTCCTAGGGAGTTAAAAAATAAAAGTGGAAAAAAGATCGTAGAGCAAGATCAATCTTTTGAAGTTGAGTTAGAGATTGATGTTCTTGAGTTATTTAACGGCTTCGATCAATTCAAAAATGGAATTGATTCTATAAGGTTTGAGGAACTTGTCGAGATCTTCATGAATAATGCAAGATGTCTCAATAATAGAGTAACGAAATTGGCGATGAATAGGTAGGACATTGATGTGTTTCTCGTGCAAATCATTGTCTCTGTATTATATACTTGTAAGTAGCTCTAAGAGCGGTTTACTACCCACGTGACGCAACTCAGAATCGTGTTTGTAGATCTTTTGGCGTGTCATCTTACCGATAGAGCTCAATGAATTCCCAAGGAACAATAGCTCTATTGATCATCATTGGATTATCTTTAGTATGTGGTGCCGTTTATCTTCTTTCACATAAGCCTAGAGGTGCTTTAGCGAGTGAATTATTTTACAAAACCAATGATAACTTGGGTCAGAGCTACGATCTCTTGAGTGATCAAAGTCCCAATGTGCCAGAAAAGGAGAGACAGGAGATAGAAATAAGCGTAGTAGTACCTTGTTACAATGAAACACGAAGATTGGGAAAGATGCTTGATGAATGTGTCGACCATTTGGAGCGCGAATACCATTCCAAGTATGAAATCATTATCGTAGATGATGGCTCACTGGATGGAAGCGACGAGTATGCTATTAAAAAGGCATCAGAGCTCTCTTTGAAAGCTCACACATTAAAAGTTATCAAGCTTGAGAAAAATAGAGGTAAGGGAGGAGCAGTTACTCATGGACTATTGCATTCCAGAGGCCGATTTTGTCTTTTTGCAGATGCAGATGGGGCTACGAAGTTTTCCGACATTGATAAGCTTCTTGAATACATGCATGCGATGCCTGAAGATGTTCCTGCAATAGCAGTCGGCTCGCGTGCTCATATGGTTGACACTGATGCTGTAGTTAGGCGATCATTCATCAGAAACTTTTTGATGTATGGCTTGCACACCTTAGTGTATGTGTTTGGGATCCGTAATGTGAAGGATACGCAATGTGGCTTTAAAATGTTTAATAGACTCTCTGTCAGAAAGATTTTTCCCCATATGCACACAGAGAGATGGATATTCGACGTTGAAGTTTTGATGCTTGGGGAAATGCAGAATATACCTATCAAGGAGATTGCTGTTAATTGGCAGGAAATAGATGGCTCCAAGATAGACATTGCTAGAGATTCAATAGAAATGGCCATTGATTTGGTTGTTACGAGGTTGGCATATATCCTCGGCATCTATAAACTTGATGATCATAGATGGAGATCTTTGGAATCGAAGAAAAAAGACCAATGACTTCGATAATATAAGTTGTATTCAATAAGAATAACGTGTGGCTGGCTGTTGGCACTGATTAATCGCGTAGATTCTCCATCACGCCATTTGTTGACTTCACGTTTACTTCACAATCTTGATACATTCATAGTTGCGTAAATTATGCTAGACTTTGAGACTGGGTTCTAAAATTTTTGGGGGAGATGTGAAATATTTCATAGTTCGCTTATAAGTTGGATTGGGTATATAAGTAATAATTAGATTTTTAATAAATTCGTGTACCTTGAATTGGCCTT
Source organism: Schwanniomyces etchellsii (assembly GCA_031081805.1). Lineage (NCBI taxonomy): Eukaryota > Fungi > Ascomycota > Pichiomycetes > Serinales > Debaryomycetaceae > Schwanniomyces > Schwanniomyces etchellsii. The sequence continues at coordinate 950,095 of JARYSY010000004.1, read as the reverse complement.
ATGTTTGGACTGATAGTCCAATAATAAATATCACGCATCCAGGTGAAAATTAACATGACACTATTTACTACTTCACTACATCCGTCCTCAGCAGCGTATACATGTGTACGATAGTAAAGCTTTTACTGTAGGATAGCGCAATATTGGAAAAATCATTAGCCGCAACTAAACACTAGCTCTTCCATGTACTCGGAGAATTGAGGTGTAATAAGCATCCAAGCTCGCTTTATCAAAAAAGTGCTTTTTGTTTTATCGAGTATTATTACTACGATTCTTAGAACTTTAAGAAAATCCGATATAGTGTAACGGCTAGCACGGTTCGCTTTCACCGAGCAGACCCGGGTTCGACTCCCGGTATCGGAAGATTCTTCTTTTTTATCTCCAAGGTTATAATACTGAGTGAAACTGAGTGATACTGAATAATATTGAGTAATATGATGCTAGAACTAGTACACCGCTCCTTTTTGACCCCTTCTGAAATTGCTAGCTAAAACAATATTTAGTTTACTTTTTGAATATTTACTGCCAACTTTCTCAACTCTAGATCCCATATATTCCAGTCAAACCAGAGAAGTGACGGAAACATCGTGAAAAAATGCCATATAGCATGCGCATCGAGCAACCTTAAGATAGGAGGAAAATCCCAGAGTTCAAACAGCATCCCTATAAGCAACCACAAATTAAGCATTAATGGCAATGTCGGTATGTTTTTGGGTTTCGAGAGAGGTCTCCATAATCGATTCAAGTTAGATAAGATGTTTGTCTCAAAAGGAAGCAATTGAATCGAATTATTATAGACATACTTATTCTTAAGGTAAGTCGCTCTAACTTTCATAGTATGTAATGCCCATAGGAGTAAAGCTGCTATTCCAAACACCAAATTGAAGACGGTATTGTATGTGTAGTCCCAAGTTCTCAATAGCCTAAACGAGTGAAAAAGAAGAGAGAGCGCTATTAAGCACTGGAAAATCCTTCGAAGAGTTTCTTTTTCTTTCTTGAATAACTCAAAGTATCTTATGAAAATGCAATTGAAGTTCATTGTAACAATCGCCGCAGCTCCGAGATAATCTAATGTTTCTGTTGTCTTGTTATCTCTTGTATGGAATACAGAGCTAAATATCCATCCCACAAGCGACACAGCGATCAAGAGTAGATATTGCTTGTACATGATGTATGAATCGTCCCGATTTCTATAATTTTTGTAGTATTGATTCAATACCTTGGCGACATTAATCCAATTGACGTAAAAGTTACCGAGTGAAAAAAGTACCAGAAAGACTTCAGTTATGCCTAAAATCCTACGGAATGGCCATTTACCATAGAATTGTACCATGCTAGCTCCTTCAAGCTGACGCTGGTCCGTGACGAACTGTTGGCATTTATAATTACAATTCAGCGAACAATCCCACCATAACAATTTACGCAATATCCACGACAACTCATAATTATGCGCAAAATCTTCGTATGAGTATTGCTTAGAAGGATTCTCAACATCCCTTTTCTTTAGATGCCTATTTTCCGCATCATTCGAAGGCGAAATGTTGAAATCCTGTTTCTTATCGAAGCCATTGGAAATACTTTCGGAGTCGCATTGCATAAAACCAGCACACTGAGATAAACAGTTCTGGAAAGAGGGAAGCCTATCCCCATAAGAAGCGACTACGGGATTGAAAGTGTATAAACATAGAATACACCAATACAAGAGCAACATCTTTCCGCAGCATCTCATACTGGATTGATTATAAAAATTCTGCAGAGAAAAAGCTTATCGTGTGTAAACAAGTTTTTTCAACGGTTTTGAGGACAACTAGTTATACGACCGACACAAGCGCTTGTGCCGGACAACAGACTCAGAGAAACTCATGTAGCTGCAGAATCTTTCATGAGGCTTCAATGTAATATCTAAAAATGCCAAAGAAAAATAAAATAAAAACAATCAGAAGCGGCGCTTTTATGGGCGTATTGCGAGTAGTCCTGGGTGCCAATCAGGCACTTCGCAACTTCGCTGACATACGTCTCGCCTGAACATTTTATTTTTTTTTTTAGCGCACCGTCTCGGCACTAAGTACAATACAACCGTTAAGAAATTCTTACAACACCTATGCCTTGAGAAAGCTGACAAGCTTAGTTATAGTATCCAATTAAATTTCTTCTTGAAAGTTTGTAAGCTTGATGTGATTTGTAGTCTATAAGAGAGAAATGCAACATTAAAAATGCCGCAAGTATTTCTATTTTCAAGTTAGTCGTATTAAATTCAACCAAGCCAAAAGGCAGTTTACCAGTTGATCGTCTCAGCCAACTAGAGGTCAGGGGCAGGACAACGGAGAGACGTAATACGGACTAGACAAATTGTTATTGGTGCACGACAATATTTACGTCTGGTGCTCGCTGGTTTGTTTTGACGCTATGCATGTTGTAGATTTTTTTTTTTTTTTATTTGCATCTACGTTGGAAGCTTTCCTGTGCTTCCCCACTTCTCTCCAGAGAGAACCTTCTTAGTTCTTCTTTTCATCATCATGTTTATTGGAATAATATGATAGTGCCTACCCCATTAACTACAGCTTACTGGCATTCAAAGTTAGAAACTATAAATGCATTAATCAATATGGGCCAACATACGATTTTAGCACTCCTATATATTTTTTTTGGCTTCGGCGTATACCCTTTGTATGTGCCTATGTGCGCCTATATAGGTCGATCGTTTAAATTTTCTTTTTTTTATTTTTTTAATTTTTTTTTTTTTTTTAGTTCCTAATTATTTTTCCTTCAGGTTCATTCTTATTGTTCTATAATACCGTTACATTTCAGCTCAGCCTACACTTCTTATACCTAAAAACATTGACAGCTCGTACTACGTGCCGCGATAGCGCAGCCTAGGCTCATACTTTGAATAATTCTCCTTGATTCTCAATGTTGCAGCTTAGGCCATGTTCGGCGATAGTGCTTAACAAAGTGCTTGTCTGATGAAATACAACGTCTCCTATGATATCTCGCGCTAATTTTCATATGACCACTTTATAGCCGTAAGTTCTAACATAAATGCCGAAAAGCGTCTAGTCTACTGAGAACGATTAAAGTCTTCCCCATTAATGCTTGCTTTCGGTGGCAATCTAATTTGCCGGTAGTGACCTATTGCCAGTAAGGAAAATTGAAAATTTTTTGCCGCCATGAGCCGCACACAAATTAAGAAAACTTGAGCCTCAGGAGCCGCACAAAATTTTTTTTTTTTAAAATTTTTTTTTTTCAGGAAACCATAGTATATAAGCACCCAGTTAAATCTAATTCTTTTATAATTTTAAGGGGAAATCTTTTCTCATAAGAATTAGTATAGGTTAAACTAATAGAGTACCTCAATTTTAATTATACTTAATATTGCATAACCAATTGGATATATTACAGGCTAATTGATATTCAATTCGAAAGATTAATTGGGACTTTCGCAAAACATATTTATTAGAATTATTGTTTGAATTTAAACCACAACAACTGACCAGAGAACATAGTTTAAGATGATTCGTAAGTCTACTCGCCATCGCACCTTGACAGAGAAAGTCAAGCCTCAACAGCCAACTAACAACGCAGAAACCTCTGTAAAGAGGAGAAAAATTGCAAGGATAGACGAAGGCAGACAGGAGAAGCATGACCAGATAGACCCAGTGGAGAAGCTCTTGAGCTTACCTCGATATGACAGTGACATAATAAGCACAGAAGAGCTTTCTATGGAAGATGTGCCTTACCACGGCGAGGCGAAGGGAACAGAACTGATATCACTCAACTTCACGAAGATACTAAACGATAACATTAGGCTGTACTACTCCCGGTCGAGTAGAAATCAGCTGCAGCTCTGTAATGATGATTCGACGTTTTCTCTTTTGAATAGGCAACCAGCTGCCGAAGAGGCGAGGATGAGTGCACCTCAGGCGAGAGAGGTTCCTTTTTTTAAGAATGTGAATTTCAATAGTGACCGAGCTTATACTTTTGACGACTACTTTGCATATGATCTCAGTTCCGAGGATAACGAAACTGATGAAGAGAAAGATCCCAAAACGCCATCATCTCCACAAGGACCAACCGACCTGAATATGACCAGCAAAATGTGTTTCTATTATAGAGATAGTGACTACTTGAATCTTTCTTCCAGCTATCCCAAATCAGAGCCACAAGATATTTTCAAGATATTGAATAAGAATTCCATCTTGTCTGGTAAGGCCAGTGAAATGATTGGTACGGGTACTTTCTTAATTAATGATTTCTTTTTATAATTCAGCCACATATGTATTTCTGTTTAGTTTATACCAATTATTTTCATGAATATTTTTATTAATTTGGAGTATGAAATAAATTTGTTGTTTTTAGACATGCTCACATTTGAAAAATACACAGTAGTGAGATAAAACAATTCATGAAAATTGAAGGCGCCAATTTTAGACAAGATGGATTTCCTTACATTCATCTATGTTTACTTATTCGGCGGAGTCTCATTAATTCCCTTAATACTTTTGGTCCTTTATTTTCTTCAGCCTATAAAAAAGGATCATGACGACAATAAGAAAGATGCGAGTGCGTTAAAGGCAGGCGAGGTGGAAGAGAATGCAACAACGGGATTGAAAGCATACAAAACAGGGTGGCTAACTGTGACACAAGAATACTTTGATTCTGTCGATAGTATTACTTCGAATACCCGTTCTGTCCTAGAATCATCGGAGAACAGGTCGGCCTACTCTTCATTGTATAGGTTGGTTAAAAACTCCGAATCAGATGACACGAATGACAATATAACTCAAAAACCTCTTTCCGAGCCTAAGGGAGATATTCAGGTTCGTAAGACTCAAAAGAAGCATAGGTACTATGCCGTTTTGAAACATGGAAACTTGTTCTTGTACAAGAGCGAGAATCTCAAGGATGTTAAGCATGTCATCGTTTTGGCTAACCACATCGTATGTACTTGGCCAAGAAATCTTACTGAAGGACAGTTATTCACCAAATATTCTGCAATATGTATAATGAAGCGGGACTGGTCTAGAAAGCGAAGGTTATCTGATAACTTTCGAGGCGAACTGATTACGACTTATGATATTCTTACACATGGATTGGCCGCCCCACCTGGTTCTATATTCATTTACTGCGATCGAAATATAGAACAAGAGGATTGGTATTTTACTTTAATTCGGGCCACGAAGACAGATGAAGTCGTAAACCCGATTCTTGATCCATCGCTACATGCTAAAACGTTACATTTCGATACGAAGGACATGCTCGACCTCATACAAAGGCTTTACAGCACTGAGGGTCAGCTTTATACAAAATGGCTCAATGGTTTGATAGGACGATTGTTTCTTTCATTACAAAGGACAGAATTTTTGAAAAACTTATTAATCAGTAGGTTGGAGAAGAAATTAGAGAAGATTAAAAAGCCTGGATTCTTGGATGAATTCAAATTAGTAAAATTAGATCCAGGGATTTCTGCTCCATTTATCACTTGGCCAAGTTTAACCGAAATAAACCCAGACGGTGATATAACGGTTCGATTTTCTTTACACTATCAGGGGAAGCTTTCATTTCAAATTTCAAATAAGGTAAATATTAATCTCGGCTCTCACTTCAAGCCAAGGGAAGTTGATCTCTTGCTTTCGATCACAATTGAAAAAATTGAAGGACAAATGTTACTAAAAGTGAAACCTCCACCTTCTGATCGAATTTGGTATACCTTTGAAAGTGAGCCCATCATTAGTCTTAGTATTGAGCCAGTTATAAGCTCTCGTCAAATTACCTATAATATTGTTACCAGTTCTATTGAACGAAAATTTAAGGAGGCAATAAGGGACTCGCTAGTGCTTCCTCATTGGGATGATTTTGTGTTTTATCGTCCGAATGAAGAGATATATAAAGGTGGAATTTGGGATAAAAGTGGTCTTTCTGAACAAAATGATACCGAGAACAACTCTGAAATTCAGGAAACTTGCTTGGACGAAGAAGCTTCTAGTTCATGCTCCCTTCTGACACTAGAAAGCCAAAGTGGGTTAAAGAAAGCGCAAGTTCATTCAAAAATGAAACTTAGCAGCACGATTACTGACATATCTAAAAAGATAAAAAAGCAAAAGTCAGTTTCTACATTGGGGATCAGTGAAGATAATTGTCTTTCTGATGGTTCTTTTGTAGATTCTTCCAAAGCAAAAGATAATGATGCAATGAGCGAAAACGGCAGAAATAAGCCTTCAACCATGAATACATTGCGTAGGATAGGCAAATGGTATTTTAAGGACGAGAAACAAATTCCAAAGGAGAATTACACGCCTCCAGAAATGATACTGAACAGGAGGACTAAAAAATCAGTATCGGATGCTGGTAGATCATTTCATGATATAAATGCACCATCTTACGAAATGTTCAACAGAAATTCCGGTACCAATATTCTGGCTTCAAGAGACTTAGGGGTAACGGCAACAGGGTCTTTCGAAAGAAATACGAGAGACTCAAGAGTTAGTTTAACAAGCCAAGAAAAGCCAAATCTGTCAAGCAGTGAAAAGAGAGCTGACGACATCGAGTCCCTGATTAGCGATCAGCAGCTGATCTCGGCTGCAAACTTAGATCCTGATGATCATATCCACAATGAATCAATAGCAGCTGAACTTGATATCTCGAGATCTGCGAGCGATACAAGGCAAAGTTCACCTTCTAGACTTATCCCTGTTTCTCCTATTATGCCCTCAGGCATGGAGGTACCTATAAGATCTCGTACTTTGCACCGAAAACCGCCAGCAGGTTCCCCGCCTTCCTCTCCAATGTTTGAAGATGACAATGATGCATCCCAAAAGGGGCCCCTTTCATCTGATTCCAACGATGCAGCTAGTAATACAGAAGTTTCAGACCAATTTGAGTATGATGAATTAGCAAAGAACGAGTGAAAGTGATTACCTTGGTTTTGAATGTATATAAATGATTGATATACTAGCCAAAAAAAAAAAGTATATATAGTAATACAAATTTAAATGTATGGTGCCCAGCCTCCATACATTTGAGCTAAATTTTCAACGGTTGTAGCTTCTTGAATTAAAACATCAACTTGTCCGTGTACGTTCATCGGCAAGCCATCATCTTCACTGACTAGCCCTCTAATTTTTCTCTGAACTTTTTTCAAATGCTCCTGTGGATTCTGCAGCGTTTTCCAATCTAACAAGGGGTCATAAATTAAAGTTTCAAGAATGTTCATCAATGGTGCCTCGTTTTCTCTCAAAATGGATGTGGTAACCTCACATGCAATGCGAAACGAACCTTCTATACCACTGATGCTCATTGCGTCAATCATATTCTGGGTCAATCTGAATGGAACGATTTCAGGTGTAGGAAGCGTTTTGCCTTTTTCAAATAAACAGTCAAAGTCAATATGAAGAACAAAGCCCGTCTTTTTGAAAAATAGAATATTCTCACAATGACGATCCCCAAGCCCTATTATGTATCCGATAATTGACATGACAGCAGCGGACCTTATGAAGGCATTTCTCGCAAGATACCAACTTCGTGGATCAGAGAATTGATCAACAAACCAACTATGAAGGACTGGAGGATTCTCCTCACATATGAGCTCAAATGACTTTACAAGTCTATTCAAGGCCGTTCGGTTAGGACCTAAGCTGTTTTTAACGGCCTTCTGTGCTTCGTTTAGTTTAATAAAGATTTTCCTGTCAGAAGAGGTTCTACCCAATCTTCTGCGTTGCTCTGATACGACAGATTTCATAGTTGCAACATTCTGAACGAACTCAATAACCCCCATATTCTCTGCAAGAGGGACAACGGCATAATTGGCAATAAATAGTCCTCTCTTCCTAGCATCATTATGAACGGATAATAGCCTGTTTACCATCGTTGAAAATTCGACAACTTTAGCATCTTTTCGAGTGTCATCCTTCTTTACCATCAATCGATAAGCAAGTCCATCAGAACCTCTTATAGAAAGCTGTCGAGGCATCTGTAGAGAATGAAAAACATTTACCAAGTCTTCAAACTTCTCAAAAGTGACACTTGAGGACTTCGGGAAAGCACTGTATATGTTTTTAGTGTGATTCAGTGAAGGTAAACGAATTTCCAAATTTGATCTTACAGGAATAACTAGGGACGTATACCTTTGGCTCAAATTTTGAACATTAAAATCTTTGGAAAGTGATAATTTCCGAACGCTTTTCTTCAGTATTTTATGACTAGCAACCTTGATTAAACTTGAGAATAGCTCTCTTGCTGATTGCAAATCCTTGCTCGTGGAGGAGTCAGAATTTTGAATTCTCTTGAGAATTTCTGAAACTCTCAGCTTTCTAAGTTGGTCATTCGAATTAAGATGCGATAAAACAAACCATAAACTATGCTTCGGGTAAGATTGAATGACTTTATATACCAACTTAAACAAAATTTGAGCTGATCCAACATGTTTGTGTGCTATGCGGGATAGTATCTGAGTTAACGACGTATACCATACATAGATAGGAATTATATCAATGTATGAATTTATTTCGTGAATAATCTGAGTTAATGCATTTTCAGCTTCCTTAGATTTTTTTGGTTTCTGGGCAAAATCTAACCATATGGTCATAAACTTAGGAAGTGCTTCAAAAATAAAAGTTGGCCCAGAGGCAAGAGCCTTTAAAAAAAAACGAATTATCTGTTGCTCAAAGAATCCACTAGGATCTTCATTCGAGTCCATTATCTTATTGTAATACTTTCCTAGTTCGTAATAAGGCTTTTCCCAGGATTCATCAATTTTATAGGCTTTGATGTATTCAGATATTATATCAGCTGATGAACTATGATTGGATTCATCCAACCATTCAGCATATTGGAGCTGTACAGAAGATCTTTGCTTACTATCTTTGAACTCGTTCTCTTCAATGATCCTATTGAGAGTTTGGATTGCCTCAGTTTGGTTTCCCTGAGCCCATAGAAGCTCAGCATACTCTATATTCGCACCTTTGTCATTCAAAGACATTGCTTTCAAAATGCATTTAGTCGAAATGTCAAATCTCATGTTGTTCCTCGAAATTCGAGAACAGGCTAAGAGGTTTTCTGAAGTCCTACTTAAATCTCCTCCTAGAGTATACCCTACCTTATGCGTATTGAGAATCTTCCATTGAATTTCGAAACTCTCTTCAATATTACTACTCCTGGCTTTTAGTATTCTTTCAGAATCACTTCCAGAAAAATTCCCCTTTTTAAAGGAAGACGACAAGATCAAACCTAAGTCAAATGCAGAGTGCAATTGTACCATTAAATTTGAATTTCTTGAAAAGGAAGAAGACTTAGAAGATACTAATGAGGTTCCAATAGTTCTGTACATCAAATCTGTGAAGCTGTTAATATCATCATGACGACGCTCTAATAATTCTAGTAGGCCCTTAGCAAAACGGTAATGGGTAATAGTTTCTACGTCATGCGGCTTACCAACGGAATCCGTGATATAAATCCAGCGCTGTAACAGATACTTATCACCCAAGGATATTGCGGCCTGTAGTCCCATCATGGACCACTCCAAGGGAATTCTAGCTAACGTGACACGATTGGATTTTGCTTCCAATCTATCGAGAACCTCTTCATATAATGCATGGTCATTCAATGATTTAAGAAGTTTTGTATTGTTTTTGATCTCTTCTGAATTGTTGCCTGTTTCACTTAGGGCTTCAAAGGATGCTTGAGCTAAAGACCAATTGTCGCTATATTGGAACGCTTTCAATGTTTCTGACAAGTTGTTCGTTGCAAACTTTTTAAGAACACCTGCGAGTGCATCGTAATCATTTATGCTAGCATATGTTTCAGTCAATTTGCTAATTATATCCAAATCATCTATTCCAAGTGAGCCTTCTTCCTCTCGATTTTTGAAACATTTTTCTAAGTACAATATAGCTCTTTCATATGAATCATATTCTGCAGATCTGAGTGCTATAACTGACATTGGAATATCATTCAAAAAGGATTTTACCATTATTATTCTTTTTTTGAGAACCTGCGACTCATTCTTTTCCAACTCATATTCGCCCAAATAATGGCTTGCATAAGAAACCCAGACATTGAAGTAGTCTAACACTTCAAGAACAGATTGATAACAACATTTAAGCTGTTCTGATTTATCAGGGGGCAATGAAGAGCTATCCATTTGAAGTATATTTAAGAATTCTATCTTAACATCATCTAAACAGCTCTCATCCCCATTTATAACATTAGTAAGTGCGGCATATTTGAGAAGGTACAGACAGATAGCCATATCGTGGTTCCTAACAAGCATAGAGCATGCCTGAAATATTATTGCTTTAAGGTTATTTTCCTTCTGAAACACACTCGAAATAGGTCTCTTTAACAAGTTTGAAGTGAAGTCGATTAACCATTTTTCATGGCTGCCACCCTGCTTGTAAAGAGGAAAAGTCATAGGTTCAAATTTAGATGGTGGAGAAACATACTTGGATGTCAATAGTGGAGTTAATGTTGATTTTGCGAGATCGCTAAATTGATTCCAGATTTTAGTTTTGTTCTCTTCAGATATGTGATATATCAGATTGTTTCCTAACCCCAAAACTTCTAAGAACCTCTGCATCGAATATGCTGAAAAAAGCTGCTTAACAGGGTCATTTGATGCCCAAAAAAGCTTGATTACCATCAGCTCCATAAAATGTCTCAAAAATTCTGCATTCTCTCTGTGATCCCGAAAATCATGAAGTATTACAACATGGGAATCAACTGCTTTCAAGTTGAATCTATTAGGGTCTAATGCTCCTATAATTGCTAAAGCTTTCGCGCAGCTTGAAGAGATTCTAACATTTTCATTTTTGAAGTGGGCTGCAGTATCCAAAAGAGCTTTCAAAATTTCTGAGACATAGGGCTTGAAATTAGGATCTTTAAAATCTTCGTTCTGACATTGTTCCTGATTCTTCGTAATGAAATTTATCAAATCATCTAAAGCTTGCTGTACCACATACTTGTTATTAGTCCCAATCCTCCTCGAAAATTCCTGAAAGTAGTTGATCTTTGATTTTGGCTTCTTAATACTCCTGATGCTTGAACTTGCTTGAAAATATTTGTCAAGATTCTTTATAAATGGCAAGGAGAAATAATAGAGTGAATATTTCAGATATGTATCATCTAGGATCATGAATAATCTTTTCAATATATCAGCCGCGACTTGTCTTGAACGGTGCTGCAAAGTCTCAAATTTTTGTAAAATTAAAGATATCGTGATATCGAATAGTGATATTAAGTCCTCTGACAGTAAACAGTAAACGAGTACGTTCCAGCATTTTATCGCCGGTAACTCAAGTACAGAGTTTTCCAAACTTGCCTGTAAACAAGTTGAGATCTGTCCCAAAGCTGAGGTGATCGCTCGAGGATTCTTTCTTATCAAAAATTCGATTGCATTCAAAGATCCAACTTTCTCTAAATAAGGTTTGATTCCTTTAATATGATGGGCATTTTCTGAAAACCTTTGAACTAATTCCAACACATGATCTCCTAGAAGATTTTCTATATGGTCAAAATTTGGACTGGTAATGAGATTATCTCTCCCAGATCTTTTAAGATCCATTTTTGATACATATTTCAAAGCATTATATAACCGCTTTTCGTTTTGAAGCTCGCCCTTTTCATTTTTTTGAATTTGCAATAAAATGTACCAAGTGATTTCACCGATACTAGAAAATAATTCCGAGAAAGAGACAGAACTGTACTCTGGGCTGGCATTACTTAGCACACTGCAAATATAGTCCTCGTCAATGGTCTCATCCTTGCACAAATATATCGCCATTATTCTCGGGAGATTCTTTGCAATCAATTTCCATTTCGTGGTATTGGAAGCTAGTGCTATTTCTTGTATATAGTCATGTTTGTAGTACTCAAGAAACATAGGTGTTGTATATTCCCGAGTTCGATTCAAGAAATACCTCTTGGAAATTCCTAGTAATTCAGATATTCGTTGAAGTAACCTGGGCTGTTTGACGATTCTTTCTGCAACACTCGGTAGGAATGGAGAGAGAAGCTTATATGGGGTGACACATTTTGCGACGGAGACATTTAGAAATTCAGTATAGACAAAATTAGCATGTTGTTCGTTTGCTTCACCCAATAAATCCACCATTTTAATGAATAAAACACAGAGCCATTCTCCTTCTGATATTATTGCTAGCTCTCCAAACGCTCGAATGGTGGACTCAGCAAGATATAACGTATCCGATTCTTCATCAAATTTTATGAGGCATAACTCGTGAAATATCAGTACAAAGCAAGCTTCAAGGTTATCATCCTTCGGCGCCATAAGGTATAAAGGTAAAATTCGTGTAGCAGAAAGCCTTACTTCTCTATTTCTATGCCTAAGACACCCCATTACAAAAGAGAATACGGGGTCTCTCCCCATATTCTTTAATGATGGCCGAAAGCTGGCAAAATAATTGTAAAGCATAAGAAGAAAGCTGCAACATAAGATAGGACTTTCACTGAAAGCTTCGGACCTCTTTGACAATAAAAAATCCGTGATAAAGTATTTGTATATATTGTGAATATCTGAATTCTCATTTATGAACTTTCTCAGTGTAGATATGCGACTATTGCAAGCTTGATTCAACAAATTATCAGTACATCGAACGCATTGTTGAAAACTATAAATGAAGTCGTCACCAAAAATGCAAGGTATGTGTCCCAATGTACTTATGAAAATGTACAACTGCTGCATATCTTTCAACATATACGAACGTTTTTGATCTGCCATAGAAGCACTTAGATGCTTAATCCATGCAGAAAGATCGAAACTATTATTCTTGATAAAGGTCGAAGATTTCATAGATCTATCGAAATTTAGTAAATCACAAATAAGCAACGAAGGATCACCTTCTATGTAAGATTCTTTACTGATTTCATGAATCAAGTTATCTAACTCAGTGTCATAAAATGGTGACAGGATTACCAGATCCAGCTTATAATGGCCTAATATCTCAGCATTATTAGTGCTAAGACCAAGGTGGTAATTTACCAAATGCAATGCTTTCAGCAAAACCTTTGGGAGAAGCGTAGAAGAACTTGATGCAGAGGTGATATATGATTGAAGCAGGATTGATTTAGCAAAGCAATCAGCATACTGAATGCTTCTGCAAAATTGGAAAAGCCGCAATAAGCAATAAGATACCGTTCTATTAGATATTTCTGAAAATAGATATGCCGACTTTGGATTATTCGAGTCAAACGAGTTCAAATAGTCACTAATCCATCCTGAGAGTAATGCAATTTGATTCCAGGAAGGTGTGTTCTTCAAAATCATGTAGTTGGTAAAATTCAATAACAACACAGAACGTAATTCATCAAGAGTCTTCGATTCTGCACTATGTTCAAAGGAATTTGCTTGTTCCGTCAGATTTATCAAAAACCAAAGTGTACGTGCTTTCGTCTCCATTTGGAGTTCAATGGAACTACTTTGAAGCAGCAATTTAGTAGCCACCTCGAAATTATGCAACACAGAAAATAGATGAACCACGCGTGCCAAAACGTCAACAGAGCTATCTCGAACTAAACACAGGCCGTTACTCGGTGAAGGCACCAATAAGGAAGCCATATCATGATCAAGAATTCGCATCAATAAGTCTCGTAAATTCTTCCTGTGCTTCAAGCCACGTAATCGAGCGCATACTATATCCACTATCTCGAATATAAAACTTTTAAGTTTATTCAGAATATCGCGTATACCATAGCCTGTTATATGCTTTATTGCAAAGAGAAGTCCCCACTCGTATAGTTGGCCAAACTTCACCTCACCACCCAATCCCATCATACATGGTACTGCCAAACTTTCTTCTTCATTGAAATCGATACCTAGCAGCTCCCTTCGGCATTGAAACACGTATTCTATTGTATCGACTAACTTTATAATTATAGACTTCGTTTCTTTGTCTAATTGCTTTTGCTGCACGATTGCCAACTTGGCCTCCAAAAATGCATAGAGATATAATACTAACTTCTTAAGATCGGTATTCTCATCTTTATGTATGTTTTTATGAATGTCATCTAGAAAAAGTATGAGTTCCTCCGTACTTATGTCTTGAAATCTGGGAACTGACATGTATTCGTTCGATCTGACTCTACAGATTTGATCTAGCGCGATCTCTTGTTAAGACATCAACAGTTTCAAAATTCACTTGAAAAGCTAAAATCTAAAAAAAAAAAAGTTTACGATATTTAAACATATATAAGAACTATAAGCTCTCCATATGGTGATGCAATTATTTATAGATGACAGCGTTACTAAACGAACATGTACAAGGCTTCTGTCGAGTTGGCTTCCGGAAGAAGAAAAAAAATACCAACTGATGGGCCCATCAGCAATATCTCGACAAAAGATATAATGTAATGGACAAGACAAGCTACCACGGTCATTGCCCGTAATTTATAGGTCTCTTAAAAAGCAATATATGAGGCTCGGGAGCATGTGTCTCATAATGTGACCATCCCAAAGACTGAGTAATTCCCAAACCTCTCCATTCCTCTTCCATCAACAACCTCAATGTCCCAGTCTCAGGATTGAAATAGTCTTGAGGTATGGCCTTTAGCATATTTTTAGGTAACATGACATGTCTATATTCGTGGGTATCATCGCTATACCTAGGGCTGTAATGAATCATATCCTGAAACTCTAGTATACGTGCTCTTTCACTTTCTGTCAAGTATCTAGGTCTTCCACTCATCTTCTCGTTCCTGACACGATTCTACTTCTTTAAAGGTGATACCTTGATGAAAAATCTGTGGAAGATTCCTGGGATAAATATAACGCGATACGATAATTTGTGTGCAGTACAAAAGATGATTGAAGTACAGGGATTGGGTAAGGAACCACTGACCTAGCGCATCCAGGAGAGTCTCAGATAGATGGTCTTCTATGGGGCGAAGATAAGAAGATATGATGAGCGTACAGTGACGAGGTTGTTGAAGAATGGCTACCATTTTGTGATGCTATCAGTTGAGGAAGTATCCTCGCACAACAGTGCAAGTGAGACCAGAAATTGCATAGTGATAGTAGCTGGAGAAAAAACAAAAGGGGAGGTAGTTGCTAAGCGAATAAGTGATAGTAGAGTAAGGAGAGCATGTATAACAATAGACTGGGAAGAATTGGAGTATGAATGCTCTGAAACAAAGACGAAGATTGAAGAAATTCGCCAGATAATTCCTTCAACGACCCAGTTAGCAGTGGTTCTTCCCTTGATCAATGATGTAAGGCTATGGAAGGCGTGGCTGAAAATCAAACTGAAAGGAGTTGGTGTTGTGTTGTTTATTTGTGGCTCAGTAGAAGAGAGTTTAATTATGCGGTGGTCAACTGAAGAGCTCAGCGGCCTTATTATTTCCGGTAATAACATAAACATGAGAGAGAAGCGGATGCTACTAGATAGAGATGTTCTTAAAATATGTGCAAAATTTCAAGAAGCTGGAGGGATAAACATGTTGGGGGTTACTTCTGAAGACGTCGATCCGATGGTTTTCTTACATGCTTTGAAAGAGGTAGAAGCTTTCGAACGTTCAGAGCCTTTTCGGGGCTATCTCATTGATCCTCTTCAGCCCCTTGTATCGAATTTAGCGTTAGATGTTTATGACCGTTTTGAGAAAGATACCGTTAAATATAGTCAATACAGGAAAGCTATAATACTTGCGTTGCGGCGCTTTATGCTAGGGAGTGTTCGAATTTTAGTCGTTGGAGCAGGAAAAGGTCCCTTGATAGACATATGTGTGTCGGCTGCTAAGGACTTGGGCGTTACTTTCCGAATAGATGCTGTTGAGAAAAATCCTAATTGCTACGAGCTACTAGAAGAAAAGAATAAATCTTGCCTTTGGAACAATAAAGTGAAATTACTTAAAATGGATGTTAGAAACTGGAAAGACACTAGTTATGATATTATCGTTTCTGAGTTGTTAGGTTCTTTCGGGTGTAATGAATTATGTCCTGAAATATTGGCGAATTTTACTCACCCAGAAACAATAATGATACCACAAAAATACTCCAGCTTCTTGAGACCCGTGTTTTACAAATCGATTAATAGGTTGCTGCTGCAGCAAAAAGAAAAGTTCTATCTAGTGGGGCCCAGCTCATACTACTCCTTAGCAGAAGTGAAAAAAGTTTGGGATTTTTATCATCCAGCAACTATGAAAACAGAGAGAGACTCGGTTATAAGCTTTTGTATTGAACATGGTGGTTCTATAAATGCATTTGAAGGTTTCTTTTCTGCTAGACTTTTTGGTGATGTATATATTGGTAACAGCCCTTTGTTGGAGGAAGGTGCATGTAGTTCCTGGTATTCTTCGATTTTTCCTATCCATGATTTTGAGTGTAATGAAGAAGATCATCTCATAATTCATCTAAGAAGAGCTTCAAACCAAGCTAAGGTTTGGTATGAATGGACTTTTAACGGAAGAACTTACAATGAGTCTGGTTCACATTGCAGCTTTTCTCTACTGTAGCTTGCAATAATATGGCAGCATTCAAAAGGAGAAAATATTCTGAGGTCCCTTGTATTTAAAACTATAATTCATGACATTTTTATGAAAGTTTTCAACACAGGTTCGTAAGTAAACGAACATCATTAGAAACAGATTATATGATACCTAGTAGTCGGTATACTTTATGCTTGGTCTTGATGAGGCTTTCCCTTCAGTTCTACGATGGTCCATGTTGGTACCTTCCTTATCAGCTCTGTTGGACCTGGATTTATCCTTATTCCTTCGATGATTAATTTTATCCACCGAAAATGTACTAGAGACTCCTTTATGAGTTCGTCTACCATGTGCTTTTTCCTTATCTTTCGTTACTTTCGCATGTTTCTTCCGCTCATTTAGAATCTTAAGGAGAGGATCGCCATCAAGCTTTGTTTGAGATTTTTGTGCCAGTTCGCCGTTTTTATTCTGGTCCTTAGGATTTATGACATCTTGCATGCGTGATCTTTGACTTGTATCTATGTAATTACCCCCTTTAAGCATTGCTTCAACCTTATTCTTACCAAGTAGAAATTCGCTATCTATTTCGTTGAATCCATCATTTGTATTACTCAGATTAGCGTCATCATACATCCAGCTCAAATTACTCAACTTTTTTTTCACATCTGTCGGCATAGATTCGGCGTCTTGATACTGGAGTCTTATCAAGTCCTGCTGTTCTCGCTCTTTCTTCAAAACCTCATCTCTCGCTTTACTTTTCAAATGCTCATTAAGGACTCTCTGTTCCTCTTCCCAGACCTTCTTCTGATTCTTAACTAGTCCAGGGTTCCATGACTTCTTCAAATTTAGATTTCCAGGCATCGTTAAAATTACAGGATAAATATGAGTTATCAGAAGTTCCAAAGCGACTACATAAAATTTAGCTCTTCGCGAAGTGTAGTTATGCATTCGACTAATATTTCAATAACAAGTAAATTCATCTACTTATCACCTACGTAATACACAAAGCGATACGGATACACTTCTATATAATGGCTGACCGGAAATTGGCTCGAGCCCGTTTTCCTTCTCTATGAGCAGGTCCACAAAGCGAGCGCCCCTGGAAAGCACAACGTTGGCGATCTAGAAACCGTGAATCTTGATGTTCTTCTTTGGTAACTGCAACTGAGAAACCAAAAATTCACTAACTTTGACTCTCTGATCTCCTTGAAGTTGAATCACTTCTCCTAATTCGTCATCCTTGACAATGTTACCATTGCAGGCAAAGTCTTTTTTCAAAACCTTCAAAATCTTTTTCAAGTCATATTCAGATGGCAAACCCTGTACTGTGGTTAACGTCTTACGTCCATTACGTTGCTGAATACGAATGTGAATATAGTTCGTTGGCTGAGCTTCGGAATCACCAGTATCGGCGAATGGATCTATTTTAGTTAGTATATGCCTCTTGCATTTCATGTATCCCTATTTACATACCAAAGGCGTTTAAGTTTTGGATAGTTGACATAAATATGAAAATCCAAAATTTTCAGTAAAAAGATTTCCTAGTTATCTAATAAAAAGGAAAAGCAATGAAGGGAAAAAACTTTGTTTTGTGTGATCCTCGTCTTTGTGTCATCAGGTCATTACTTTGTCTCGTCTCAATTACGGGTAGCGATCTACGGTCGGTGCTTATCAATAAAGAGCTGAGTCGACATGGACGCCGTTTAGACTAATATCCGACATCCGCTGACCTTGTAGTCACGCATATCGCAACTTTCGTTGATGGTTTTACTACTTTTTCTTGTGCTATTGCTTGTATTGGCGTTCTGCTGAATAAAATTCGTAAACCCTACCATTTAAATGCAGTACGATCTTTTAGTTCAGAAGCCCATAATACTTAAAGACCACACTAATGGTATACGACGAAACTGCGCAAGAACGCAATATATAGCGAACTGAACAATGCAGCGAGAAATGAGAGATAAAGAATTGAAGTGTCATAAAAATCAATAAAATAGGACAAAAAGCACCTAGTAGAAAAGAGCAGAAAAAAAGGGCCTCGTTCTCGTGATCGTGCACATCCAATCATTCTGCGAACCGTGATAATAGATTTTTTGCGATTGGTGATTGTCGATTCATTAGATTGGAAGGCGTAATGCGACCCCCCTCACTCAGTAGGACTTTATAATTGTTCATTCATAGAGCTAGAAGTGAACCTACTCAGACCATGTCTTGAACCGACGTTGTAACATCATTTCAACCGTAGCCCTTACGTATATGCCAAACACAGGTAAACAGTAGGTACACACAAGAAACGCTTACATAAATTTTTATCGATAACCACGTAATCATTTTCATGTGATTTTTATGAGCGAGCAGTCTTGACATGAAAATAGTGAATAGGAAGAAAATCAAGCTGATTTGTTTCCTATAGAATAGCTCTAAAGTCAAATCAATGAAGAAAGGAGATAGCAAGGTCAAGGAGCAAACCAATTCAATTGGTGCAGCGAATGATAGAAAAGATGAAGAGAATGTTAAAAAGAGTAAAAATGAGCTGGTGAGCTCAAAGAACAAAGAAAAGGAGAAGAAGAAACAGGCATTCATTACAAGAACAATTTGGACGTTTGTGTTGATTACGTTATTTTTTGTGGTGGTATCATTGGGACATACTTCATTGATAAGCTTTGTGTTGCTTTGTCAGACGTTAGTGTTCAAGGAGATTATTGCTTTGACGGCGGAGCCCGCGAGAGACAAAAACTTGGCATATAATAAGATGCTAAACTGGTACTTGCTTATAGCTACAGTGTACGCATTAGATGGAGAGAGTTTTTTTATGTTTTTTCAAGAACTTATCATTTCTAATCGGGCGTTAGCTTTCCTCGCTCTTAATCATAAATTTATCTCGTATTCATTGTACATTGCTGGATTTGTGTTTTTCGTTGCCACATTGAAGAAGGGTTATTATAAGTTCCAGTTCCTCCAGCTTTGCGTCACGCACATGACATTAGTGCTTGTTGTGTTCCAGGCACATCTTATCATCGACAACATTTTGGAGGGAATAATATGGTTCTTCTTACCGTGTGCATTAGTAATTGTCAATGATATTTTTGCCTACCTTTGTGGAATCACGTTCGGCAGAACGCAATTAATCGAAATATCTCCTAAGAAAACAGTCGAAGGCTTTATAGGTGCATGGATCTGTACTGGTATTGCTTCCTTGATATTGTCGTTCTTGTTATCCAGGTCTTATTATTTGATTTGTCCTGCTTCCAATCTTACAACTCACATTGGAAATTTCCCGTCGTGTGACCCTAATCCTGTCTTCATTCCTCAAATATATGAGTTGCCTAAGAACTTGGCAGAATTTTTTTCGTTTGAAACTATTGTCATCAAGCCAATTTATATTCATGCGCTTAATCTAGCCACTTTTGCTTCTCTAATTGCTCCTTTTGGTGGCTTCTTTGCTAGTGGTTTGAAACGTTCTTTTGGTATCAAAGATTTCGGGGACACTATTCCTGGCCATGGTGGTATTACTGATAGATTGGACTGCCAATTTTTGATGGGCTCGTTTTCGTACTTATACATCCAAACTTTTATTTCAGTTAATAATGTCAGCATAGCAAGCATTCTACAATTAGCAATTATGAACTTATCTGCACCTCAGTTGATTCACTTGATAAAGGCATTACTCAAGTATATTAACAATTCTGGTGTATTGTCAGATCAAGATACTTTGAAAATTTATCATATTTTGGATGGTCAAGGCTAGTGTGGATTTTAATAATACAATAGCACTGTCACCTAAGCTCTTGCATTCTCAACTAAACCAGGGGCCTGTTTGTATATATATATATGTACTCATCTTATCCTTACAATTCAACTTTTAGCTGTAGCGAAATAGGAAACTTATTTAATAAATTCTCAAAACTTTTTGATTCTACGAAAATTATCGAAAAATAAAAATAGTGGTCCCAAACAAAAAAAAAGAAAAATCTCATCAATTACAAAATGAAATGTGATCCTTAAACTCACTACTTAATAAACTTTGGCGATAGACCTAGCATCGTGACGAAGACACCGTTTTATCGAATATACTAGTAAAATGGCTCGCTTAGCTAGATTGGAATACGCACGACCGAATCAACTTGCTATTTTTAAGCATCAAACAATGACGTTCATATTGTTTTATACGATATCACCAAAAACATTGGATGGTAATTTCTAACTTAGGATAATGAAGGCTATATCGACCTCTTTCAAGTAATCAAATGGTGTACAGCGGCCAGCGATCTAAGCGAGTAGCTTGAAATTGGCGAGCCTCGCGGTGCTGCTTGTTTCCTAATTAGGAATTGCGGCGCTAACAAAGCTGGTTGATCTACCAAAGATATTCAACTAGTTCTTAGTTCAATATTAATAATAATGAAAACCTATTCATAGTGAACAAAAATAAGACGAAATCGAGAGTATTAACCAGCATCATGATCTGAGTGATCTGGTTTTAGACTGAATACACTTTTGATAGGATTCTTAACCTTGTTGTATAAATATGCAAAGAAGTTCGGATCAAGCGTTGGTATTGATCTATAAATTCTTCAAGCAAACAATATCGCACACTTTTCAGGCCGAAGTTAATCGTTCATTCTTTTTGCCTATAATTTAACTTTGTCATTCGTTTAAATATAATGATCAGCGTTGTGTTATACTTTCTTGTATACTTAGCCTGTTCACAGGTGTCTTTGTCGGCCCCACTCCCATTGGTTCTCACTAGAGTTCATACGGCAAATCCAACTACAGTTACAAACACTTACACCACAGGTACAACAACTATAAGTTTACCCCCAGTTGAGATTTTGATTTCAGACGGAACAAGATATACTTTTACGTTGAGCAATCTGCCAGCAGCAGCTCCTCAGCAGACCTTCATCACAACATTCCAGGCGAAGCAAGGTAATCCTGGAGAAATAAGTTCAACTGAAAATGCTCAAGTAACACCAACGCCAACCCTGACTGCATTATTGACGACATCAAGCGTACCCCAAGTGAACCAGGATAACGCTAAAACATCTTCTTCGTCGATACCAAGCACCACTTCAAATGTTCAAAATAATCCTAACCCCACACCGGACCAGACTCAAAAGAGCACAGCCGGAGACGCTGAAACCACCGCTACTTCGAATGCTATTTCGAATGTCCAAAGTACCGCTAGTGCTACACCAGAGAAGACTCAAACGAGCACGACTGGAGGAGATGAAACCACTACGGCTACTTCTACTTCTGAAGGCTCGATTTCCCCTCCATCCACAATTGTTTATTCACCTTATCAAGATAGTGGGTCCTGCAAGGACTATGATACTATTTCTTCCGATCTAAAGTTAATATCAGGAAAAGGAATTAAAAAGCTCAGAATTTATGGCACTGATTGTAATTTGTTCTCCGCAACCTTGCCAATTGCCAAAGACCTTGGTATCACGATAAACCAAGGACTTTGGATTTCGAGCAGTGGTGTTGATTCCATTGATGATGGCTTAAACGACTTAATACAATATGGACAAGACAACGGGTGGGGTATTTTTGATTTTATCACTGTGGGCAATGAAGCAGTCAGCTCAGGCTTTTGTTCTGCTTCGCAACTAATCTCGAAAATAAAGAGCGTAAAGTCGAAGCTTAAAAGCGCTGGATATAGTGGAAAAGTTACAACTTCTGAACCACCAATCTCCTTCTTGGACAATACCGACTTATGTAAGAAGTCTGATATTGATTTTGTTGGAATTAACCCTCATTCTTATTTCAACACGAACCTACATGCTAAAGATTCCGGAGACTATGTAACTCAGCAAAAATCTGAGGTTGAAAGTGCATGCGGCATGTCGGTTGCTATAACGGAAACTGGCTACCCATCTAAAGGTGACAAGAATGGAAACAACGATCCATCTCCAGAAAATCAAGCAGCAGCCATTAGTTCTATCATCAAAGCTACAAATGGAGACGTCACTATTTTGTCTACCTTCAACGACTTCTGGAAGGATCCTGGAACTTATGGAATTGAGCAATATTTTGGTACTATCCGATTATACAATTAGTTGACAAAACAAAGGTTGATAGTCTTCAATTCATCTAATTCTTTTGTTGTAAAATGACCATTCTTAAATATATAATGTACATTAGATATAGGTTTCAATCTAGGTAGTTAAAAATCTATGATTTTCTTTTCGAAAAATTCGTCTATGAGTTCAAGATAATATGGCTTAAGGTTTTGAATGTCATGCTTCTCGTCAATTTTGGAGTAGAGATCATACTTATTAAACTCCTTCACTGCCAAAAGCATTTCTTTGTCGTGATCGTCCATCAAATAGGCATATGCACCTTCCTGATGCCATGGATAGAATGAATGATATCGTATCATCGCTAAAGCCTCAGGAGGTAGAGAGGAATTCAATTTAGCAATATGATACATATACTCGTCATGGCCCCAGCTCAACATCACCTTAGCTAAACCACAGTTCTTAGAGTAAATCCCATGTTTTGTATTATACAATGGATTCAAAAAATCTGGATTCTTCTTGAAGCTTTCAGGGAATATGATCTTGTTCAGGAACCTACACCCAACAGGAAATGTATCGCCTACCACGTCCCACTGTCCCTTAGAATCAAAAAAGTAAAGGAGTTTGCCTAAGTCATGTATGAGGCCAACTAGCTGGAACCATCTAGGTTTTCCATCTCTCCTTATTGCCTCAGCAGTTTGTAACGCATGATCCATCTGTGATAGCTCCGTGTCTGGGTCACTATCATCAAGCAATTTATTAAGCTTCTCTAAAGCTTCCCATATGGTCATACGTGCTCGAGTTCTAGATTTAAAATTAATTCTTGCTTCAATGTTGTACGCCACCGTCTGCTTGGCATGTTGTTCTTCGTAGAACAGTTTAACCCTGTCACAAGCAAGATCATATTGGCGAAACGCATCTTTGTCTATATTCTTCAAAAATTCGGACTCCATACTCTGAGAAGATTTCATATTACTACTAGTAGCATCTTCTGGTTTATTTTCGATTTCAGGGTTTCTGGTACTATACTTTAGCTTATTAACTTCATTAATATCATCATCTAACTTCTCGAGGAGGTAACCTTCCGCCTTTTTCAGATTTTTAGGCACTCCCCTAGGGGCATTCCGGTTTTCTGCCTTCTTAGTCACCATATAAGTAGTTCTTGAATATTACAACACAAGACATCCGCTGGGCCTTTCCTATTCTAAATATTCTTAATTTTATTAGTTTTATTAAATTTTTTTTTTTTTTCTGTTTGCTACCGTTGCGAGATATTAGATCTTGCAGGTATTAGATGGGGTTTAAATTACTGAGTTATTAACTATTAAAAAGGTTTAGATCTATTTAAGACGCTTTTTTCAAAGATTCATCCGTGGAATTATAATTAAGTGGCTCATCCACGACAGAAACGTCAGCGATGGAGTCCGATTCCTCAATTACTGGCTTATCCAAAGCAGTAAACTGTTTGTTGAAAAGTTTGCAATATATGTAGGTAACCGATACTCTAATAAGCACGGAGGAAAGTGTAATTACGATACCACCAAATGGCGCAATTACAAATGCACCGAATGCACCCCAGTCTTCAGGATCGTATATCCCATTCCAAATTAAAAGAAGCTTTCCCCCTTCTCTTGCGGAATGATAGTAAACGGTTCCAAATATGAAAACACCTAACAATGCGCCAAGGCCCCCACACATAACGTCAGTACCCGTTAGATACCAGAAATAAGTATCACTTAAACCCAAGAAGATACTTGGGATTATGGCGGCAGATACTAAGTCAGCTATCAAATAGATTTGCATAATATCATTCGCAACCTTGACTGCCAATACGACGATTGGAACCATTATAAGAACGACCATTATACGGATATAGTTGATATTCAAGCGGTTTCGAAAGACATCATTCGAGATTGTAGATACGAAGGCTGATTGTAATGAATCAAACGTGCAAGTTGAAAGCATAATTGAAAAAATCAAGACAAATGCGACAACCCATCTTGGCATCTTCGATAAAAGAATAAAGAAGGCATTATATCCATTTGGATCAGATGGCTCCAAATCACCACTCCACACAGCTAAGAATCCAGTTGTACCCACAAGTGTACAAATCACGAAAACACTAAAAGCAGCGATCGAGGTTCCAATCCACAAGTCCTTATTCGTACGACTTGCAAATGTTCTGAGCCAAAAACCGGACATGAAGCAATCATTCGTCAATATCGCAACAAAAAGTATATACAACAATTGCCAACCGAGCTTGTTCGCTTTCAATAATTTGGAAGGGCCAATTTCTGCACGGTCAATATGGATGTATGAACCAATACCAGCACCACATATAATCAAGAGAAGAATCACACACACTCCTTGAAAATTATCAGTAATAAAACTCACATGAAATCCTCCAATAGCGGTGTAAATACTTGTGACTACACATTCAACAATAACCGCTGCCAAAGCATTGACGCCAGTGAGTGTCTCTATTGCGCCTCTTATGGCTGTTAGTTCTCCCAACATAAAAAGGAACATTGTGAGACATGTAAAGAAGGAAATGTAGAGCGCAGCCACTATTCCATACCTTTGACGCACCCATTCTGTAAATATAAAGCCATCTGGGCACTTTTTTCTAATAATTGGCCCAAATAGCGCAAAACCTAGAAGTGGTATGGCACCAGTAATAGTATAAACTAAAAGACCATGAAGGCCAGAAATATTGGCAATCTCGGAATACGTTGTGAGAATCCCGCATCCCATCGCTATGGTGTTAATACTCTCCTCTCTATTCATTAATACATCACCAAAACATCCTCACGCAAGTACGAGCTTGATCGAGTTCAAACGGTATATCTCAGCTTCTTCAATTCTCCTAGGGAGAATGGAAGAAGCACCCGCAGTTCTGATGATAGTTTTACGCTTTCTGCGAATAAAGGGGCTAGATTATTCGCAGCAAGTTCAAGCTTTCTTTCATAGGGCTTGAAGGATATCATAAAGGATCGCTTTCATATGAGTAAGTTACGGACGTATTGATTCATCAAAAATCATAAAAATAAGCATACATACCTGATGCGATGAAGTTGAGGGCTAATGGAATGCCTCTTTGCGTCCCATTAGACGATAAAAATGTCTTGACATTTGAGAACTTCCAAGCCAAGAAGATCCCGGTTGCTAGAAGAAACGCATATGTGAGATAAATGATTGCATTGCTTCCTTGTGACGATAATTGTGCCATTCTTCTTACACTATTCCAAGAATCTATTTTCCATCTCTTTTAAATATCGAAGAAAATTTTCAAAAAAAATAATTCCTTCGGATGCCTGTGAGATATGCGTTTACGAGTCGTCAGTGGTTTTTCAGGGTCCGAAAAGTCAAAAACTTATAGATTTTGCTAGAGAGACTCGTGATATCTTTAGAAGAAAGTCTATGAGCTTCGAATGAAATGAAACTTCTAAGAAGTCCTATGGGGCTTGAAGTTACCTTAGACAGAATATTAATAGCTTGCAGCATAAAGCAATTAAGATAAACATATGACGGATGTAACACAAAAGAACTGACAGAGGAAAGAAATTAAAAAGAAAAAAAATGCTCCACGGCAGGTTCGAACTGTCGACCTTCAGATAACACAGGATTTCCTATGAGACTGACGCTCTGCCTACTGAGCTAGTGGAGCATTTAATATTTTCACGTGTCACACAGAAATATTGAAATATGTTTTCTTTAATGACTCGGTCTATTCCATTCGGCTTACTCCTTGCCGCTTTCGTAGAATACAAAACTCAAGGATTCTTATTTTATCTCTTACATCATTTAAGAAATTTTTTTCTTTCTTGAACTTTTTGACGCCGTGACAAGACGCATCGTAAAAGAAAATTAATGTAGT
Source organism: Schwanniomyces etchellsii (assembly GCA_031081805.1). Classification (NCBI taxonomy): domain Eukaryota; kingdom Fungi; phylum Ascomycota; class Pichiomycetes; order Serinales; family Debaryomycetaceae; genus Schwanniomyces; species Schwanniomyces etchellsii. The sequence continues at coordinate 923,770 of JARYSY010000004.1, read as the reverse complement.
AATTAACTAACAACAAAAAAAAGAAACGTAACAGTAGAGCTTAACAATTCTCAGCGGATTGGCTACAAGAACAATTCAACTCTTTTTCGCCTATAGAACACTCAATTTCAGAGGTTAAAAAAGCATAGATCCTAATTCTCAGCAAGAGAATATGCCATCGACTACATTGCATGACATGGATGTAACTGAGTCAGTATTTTTCTTTCGCCTTTTAGAAATTTTTTTCTCCTATCAGTATCTCTTCCCTATAGAAATTTCAATTGGCCATGGGCCATGAATTTGATTACACAAAAAGACTTCAAATTATCTCTTATCTCTATATAATATATATGCCAGGGTATGCCCTCCAATAAACAAAATTTTTGATCTGAAATTGCAAGGGAAGTCTACCAATGTATGCCAAAGAAGTCAGTAAAGGTCGTCGAGTTTTGCAATGTGTGGTAAGTGCTGCCTGGATTCTATTTGCAGGAGGTCCAATTTTCGGATTCGCTGCTTTAAAGCCAGTGCTAGTTGCTGAGAAGGTTTATGAGAGCTTATGTGACGTATCTGGTGATGCTAAGTTAGGAGGCATTTATGACTACACACTCAAACCTGATGCTTTTGCTTCGTTGACGATGAGAATAGTATCAAAGTCCGAAGAAAGCAGGGTCGCGAAGTGTACGGCGCAGGACTTGAAGCTCAACATGATGTTTACAGTGGCTGCAGTTTTAACAAATGTTACGGCATTATTAATTGGGAGAATTCTCGATAAATATGGCCCAAGGGTCTGTGGACTTACAGGAGCATTTTTCATATTTTTATCCTGTCTTATTTTTATCTTTTCTAAACAAATTACTGAGAGCAGTTTCTTATCATTCATGGACCCCTATATGTTCGGTTACTCCTTTTTAGCATTAGGAGGGCCTTTCACGTACATCTCTTCCTTTCATCTTTCTAACTCATTTCCAAATATCAGTGGTACAATATTGGCTATCCTCATTGGAGCTTTCGACACATCATCTGCATTATTTTTGGTTTACGAGTTGATTTACACGCATACAGAAGGAACTTTTACATTTTCAAAGTTTTTCAAGGTTTTTCTTCTCGTCCCTATTTTCATTGCTGGCTGTCAGATATTTTTGATGCCCAAGGACTCGTACAAGACTCCGGTTGGAACAACTTTGTGCGAGAATGATGCACCTACGGAAGCTCAAAGAGAAATAACGGAAACCGATCTCTTGTTGCCTCAAATGCCTATATCAGGGGGCCCTAACAGAAGGGATTCTTTGGGAGATGCACTCAAACAGGTTTATGCGCAAGAAGATGAACATAGTCTAATTGAACACACCGGTGGAGTATTTGGTATATTACATGGCTACAGCGCAAGCTTGCAAATAAGTACGCCTTGGTTCTACTTGATGTGCATTTTTGCAGCAGTGCAAATGCTTAAAATGAACTACTTTGTAGCCACTATCGCTTCACAGTACTTATACTTGTTCCATTCCACAGAAAAAGCTGAGTTCATTACTAAAGTTTTCGATGTGGCATTACCATTAGGAGGTCTTCTTTCTGTTCCGTTTGTGGGCCTGTTCGTCGATTCTGTGCACACAGTGACTGTGTTAGGTGCTTTGGTTGGCTTATCCCTAGTCATAGGTATCTGCGGCCTTTTCGGGGTTCAAAGTCTTGCCTTGATCAATGTACTCATGTTTGTTGTGTACAGGCCATTTTTCTACACTTCTGTTTCAGACTACTGTGCCAAGGTCTTCGGCTTTGATACATTTGGCACAGTTTATGGTCTCATAATATCAATATCCGGTTTATGTAACCTTTTCCAAAGCAACTTGGATAACTTGACTCATTCTACCTTCAAAATGAATCCTATTCCGGTTAACATCTTTCTCATCGCTGCGACTTTCGTCTTTGGTGTTATCATCATCGTATACGTCTACTCAAGATCTAAGTTGTATAGTAGAAAGAGTCATATAAACGATACGCCTGTTCATAGCTCTACATAATTATATTGCTAAAATCTATAGAGCTTTGATCGATCTTAATTCTAGTCGTATTAATCCACCGTTCACTATTCCCGGCATTGGATCGGGTGTTAGGATGTTCGCTGTAATTGCTTCTGCTTATCATCCGATTTATATACAGTTCTCAAGGTCAGTATCTCAAGACTCTCTTTTCGTCCTCAATACTATAAGACGATTAGGTAAGGGATTCAATTCTCTGGAAAGATATAGTTCACACCAGTATTTGAAACCGGAAGTATATCGTAAGAGCCAGTAAAGATGTCGGAATCTTCGATTTCCAAGCTGGAGCAAACAGACTCTAAGGAGGCTAAGACGGAAATCGCAGATACACTTTCCAAGCTAGATAGAGTAAGAAGCGATCCACCATTGATAGTTGTGAATATGGAAGACGGTTCATCATCGGCAGATAATGTTAAGGTATCAGAGAAGGTACATATGGCGGACTCTTCGCATGAGGAATTGTTGGCTAGCTTTACGAAAAGAAACGATGACTATAGGTTTATCCAGTTCAAGTTGGATGAGAATGGGGAGGAAAAAGAAATGAAGAAAAAGGAGAATTATCAGAACAGAGTGTCATTTGATACCGTTAATATAGGTGTTGATAGACAAGATGATACGGAAGAAGATTTTGAATGGTATCACAAGCCGCAGCATCAGTTCCAGTTCAATGAAGATCTTTTCAATATGCAACGTGGAAGAATTAGGGCTCGGTCACCTTCACCGGGCTCACCACGAATAACATCACCTGCGAGAGGTATTTCACCCTCCCTTTCTCCGCCCATAAATTATGCAGACATAGCCAAGCGTTACTATCAGTTCAGATTGCAGTATCCGACTCGTCCTTTGATAACGCATAAGGGTTGCACTTTCACCAAATTCCATCATAAATTCGAGGATTTGTACTCGGGAAAATTGGATAATGAAGAGAATGGACATCGTAAGCCAATCTTGCCGTATAGAGTGATCTTGGTCTATATAAATGGACGGAAGCATACATGGGTAGCTTTGGATTGGATATTGAGAAAATTTATAGAGGATGGTGATACTATCGTGATTATGTCTGCCATACGTCCAGAGCTATTACATGATTCCAATAGATATTACGAAATGAGAAGTGAAAGCGTCGAAGGTAGCCCAAAGTCACAAAAGGAAAGGCTTAAGTTCCGAAGCCGGAAACCATACATGAAAGTACTCACTAACAATATTATGAATTATGCGCTACATGTAGTGAACCCTGATGTTATAGCGAGGCTCACTGTAGAAATAACAGTGGGTAAGACGAAGGAAGTATTGCAGGATATTTACAGGCTTTACCAACCGAATATCGTGTGTACTGGAACTAAGCCAAACGAAAGGATATCAGCTCCTCTTAGATCATGGTTATCATCGAAGCTAACTGATAGATTAGTCAAGAACTTTCCACTTCCTGTTATTGCGGTTCCTGCTATGAATATGTCTCCCTTTGAAAAGACTCTTGCAAGAGAAATCTCCTCAGGGAGAAAGGATAATACATCTAGCCTAAAGAAGGCATCTATGACAAAACGAAGCTTACTGAATTCTGACACTTCCTCTATTAGTTCCATCAAACTTTTTGGGAAGAATGGTGAATCTATAGATACTGAAATAGACGACACCCAGGATGATAGCAGCGATGTTTCCTCAATAGTCACACAAGACTCGCTCGGTAGCGTCGAATCTGGCATATCATATTCATCTTACGATGAAATCGCTAAGGCGTATAAATCCTATGAACAAGAGCTTGAACGAAAACTTGAAGTAATGCAAAAAAGGAAGGTGGATTCCAACTATTATGCGAACATGTTAAAGGTTATTTCGGATGAATCGCTGTTTTTATGTCATGAGATTCAAGAAATTAACCCCGATTTTAAAGGAGATGGAGCTAAGCTTGCAAGGGCTATAACAGGCTCCAATTCTTTTGGAACAGTTCCTTACAAGACAAGATCTATGCTTACGCCCGAGAAATCAGAGGATAACACCTCCACATCCGGCTCAGGAATGACATACAAGGAATTAAAAAAGAGTCTTCAAGAAAGGCAAAAAAGGGGATCCATCCCTGGGACACAATTAGATTCTGGGAATACTTCAGACCTGGGTTCCTCCCCTCCCAAGACTAGTTTGAAATTTGTCAACCTAGAAACTCCTGCCAGAGAATCTACGCATTCAAAATTACAGCGGTTTTTCTCTTATGATCCTGATTCATCCACATCGAAGACATCTCTTGAGCCAAGTAAATCACATCCGGATATCAAGATGCCTTCACAAATTGAATCAGACATTGCTTCAGATAAGAAAAAGAAGAGGAAGAGAAAGAAGTTTCTTGGGTTATTTTGACCTGCATTATCATATCGGGAGGCGCACGATTTTTTTTTATTGATCCTATGAGCACTTCTAGTGAATATATATATATACTTTAGACTTTAGATAGTTCCACGGTTAATGATATAAATGCAAACAAGACTCATATGTCTAGTAGGGGCTTTATTTTTAAGGTTAGTTTGTGGTAGCTTATTTCAAGCTGGCTTTGAATTTGATATAGGTATTCCTTTTGTTCACGATGATTTAGGATATGGAAGCTTGAATGGCGAGGAATCATTGATGGGGCTTGAGAAACGAAACGCCTTCAAGGGTCTACAAGATTTTACGCCCATAACTAATACGATCCAACAGAGCGGTATGCAATATTATTCTTTTAATGTGAATACTTCAAGTGGATTAGGTCAATACTATGAGTTTTTAATTTTCATCTCTGGGAACATTTGCTCTCAGCCAAAAAATTTGAGTCTCGATGATCCGAGTTTAGCCATGTACTACTCTTTCAACTCAGAAATGTTTCAGAATCTCGAGCTTGGAAACTTGAAGCATTTTCAGAATGGTTATGTCGAAGTACTTGCAGACGTACCTATTGGGAACGAGAATAACCTGAATGAGACTATTTTATACATTGCGATACAGGCGCCGCAATCTACAAACATTACGGCTTCATGGACTTATGAACTAGGAGTGTCTCAAAATGGGTTGGTATTTCAGTGGGATGACAGAACTTGGGCTCAGTTAGTAGATACTGATGACAGCTCTGCACTCATTGTTACAGGTAATCTTACAACGGAAAAAGATCAAAATTACTCCACTTTAAATGCTACCGACTCAAGATACTCCTTATTCATATATCCTCTAGATTACAAGAATTACTTTCACCTGATAAATAATAGTTGGTGTGCTGTAAGAAGCGGACCAGCATTGTTTTCCACGTTGAATTTTAATGTAAGCTACACAACACGTAGTGGTGACTTGCAGCAGCAATTTTTCGTATCGGGCCTCAACTCCTCTACGAAGTACGTTGCTTATTTGATAGCAGATTTTCAAAGCAGTAGTTTCGGCGGAGTAGTATATCAGCCTTTCGAGTTTGAAACAATGGATAGCGATATATGTCGACTAGTGTATGACCTTGACTTTTGCGACAAAGTGGCATATTCTGTGCCAAATTCTAGAAAATTTACATCCGATGAGCTAAAGGAGAAATATGATCATGAAGCCAAATCTTTTTACTCAAATTTCTCGAAGGCTCTTCAACAAATAAACTGTGACACGGTTGATAACGCCATTTTTTCTCCCGTGAGAACTTGCGATGATTGCAGAGTAGCATACAAGGATTGGCTTTGCGCAGTCACTATTCCTCGTTGCTCAACAAAGAACACCACCGGCTATTTGAGAAGAGAGGCCAACGATTCTAGAAATGTATTTACTAATGAAGTAATTGAACCTTTCAGGGATTATTACGAAGTTTTGCCATGTCTTAATGTTTGCCAGGTTATGGTGAAGGATTGTCCGGCAGAATTTGGTTTTGCTTGTCCGGATCACAATAGATCACTGCAGTTGTCATACTACTGGGAGCCGTCTTGCAATTATGTTGGTCCTGTTAGATACACAAGCAACTCTAGTCGCTTTTATGTGAAGTCCTGGTGGCTCACAGTTTTCATTGCATTCATAAATTTATCCTACACACTTGTTTGAAAATAGATTTATATAATATAGTTATTACTTTTTAGTTTAAGTTATTGATGGCTATAGCTTAATTTTTTATTTTTTTTTTTTTTTTTTTTTTTTTTTTTTTTTTTTTTTTGGTTCTTACCATAGAGAAAAGGAAGCGCGTTTGACAAGAATTCATTAGCGATAAATAGATCTTTTGAATATGAATACTAAGGGGAAGGAGAATTTACCTTGGTAAGTATATATCTGTACTTTAATACTCGATAGGAAACATTATTCTGACCATTTCAAGGGTCGAAAAATATCGACCAGATTCGCTTGATGATGTATATGGACAGCAAGAAATAGTGGATACTGTGAGGAAGTTTGTACATGAGGGAAAGTTACCACATTTGCTATTCTATGGGCCTCCAGGAACAGGTAAGACGTCCACAGTGGTGGCAATGGCCAAAGAAATATACGGACCTAATTATAAGAATATGGTCCTTGAATTAAATGCCTCCGATGATCGAGGCATAGATGTTGTACGTAATGAGATAAAGAATTTTGCATCTACAATGCAGATTTTTAGCAAGGGGTTTAAGTTGATCATTCTAGACGAGGCTGACGCCATGACTCTCGCTGCTCAGAACTCTTTGCGGAGAATTATTGAAAAATACACAAAGAACACTAGATTTTGCATCATTGCCAATTACGCCCATAAGCTTAACCCAGCATTATTGTCGAGATGCACTAGATTCAGGTTCAATCCTATTTCAAAAGAAGAGTTGAGAAAGCGTGCAAAAAATGTCATTATAAAAGAACATATTAAAATCGATCCCGCAGCTGAAGACTCGTTGTTGGACTTGGCCAAAGGAGACATGAGAAAAGTTCTAAATGTTTTGCAGGCTTGTAAACTGTCGCTTGATAATGAAAATGATACTATAGACCAGGATATGGTATATGAATGTGTTGGAGCGCCGCATCCTAAGGATATCGAGACCGTTCTCGACTCAATTCTTAAAGAAGAGTGGATAGAAGCCTATTCCACAGTAACAAAATATAAAAACTTGAAGGGGCTTGCTTTAATTGATATGATTGAAGGGTTTGTCCATATATTAAGCAATTTCGAGCTCAAATCCAAGACTAGAATTGCCATACTAAAGGGCTTGGCGGACATTGAATACGGTATTTCGAAAGGTGGAAATGACAGAATTCAGAGTAGTGCAGTTATTGGTGTTATTAAGGACGCAATTAGTTTAGAGTCCTAAGCAGTGCTTATTACTGCTTATTACTCAGAGAGTAAATCTCTAAGTTACACTTAAAGAGCACCAATAATGAAGATGCTTTCATAATCAAGGATTAAATATTTGCATTTCAAGAAGCTGAGTAGCTAGCATAAGATAGTAGCTAGATTTTTAATAGGATAAGGTAGTGTAGAAATGATCTCCTATCATAGTTTTCTATAAGAAAAAGGCACATTTGCTGATCTAAATGACACAAAAATTTGAGTTCGATCAAATTCGGAGCTTCATTTGGACTGATGGCCCCAGGTCAAGCAAATGATGAAGACACGCAGAGTGGCATATCGACGTATTCACCACGTTCATCCCATGAGAGAAATGGTGACATCAAGGAAGATATAGCTCATGGCAGGCATAATGATGATGATAATGATGATGATGAGAAGAGTAACTGTACTGACGAAAAGCTTGATTTTCTAGTGCAAGCTTTCCCCGGCTATCCTAGAGGAGAATTGTTGGCCAGATTACAATCAAATGAAGACTTACCATCTCTTGTGGACATTATTCTAGAGGAGCAGACTGCGAGCAAGGAGGTAAAGAAACCCAATAATGAAGATGCTGCTAACAATGAACCCGAAGTACCTTACTTGAAAGAGATGTTTCCTGAATATGATTGTTATGTCTTAGACATTTTACTCAGTAAGACGGAAGAAAATGTTGAACTTGCTGTTACTTATGTTCTTCAAGGATATGTCAAGAAAACAACTAGAGGAGCAAAGAGAGCAAAAGATGCTGAAGATATCTGGACGGACATAGCACCCTCAGAAATCAAATTTTCTCAAAAGGGAAAATGTAATAATTCAGCGGAGGGGCATTCGTCGAGTTGGGACGAAATCAAAGAGAAATCTATTAAACTTCATGATATTCTCGATGTCCCTGTTGGAATTTCCCTGGCTTACTTGCATCGATCTCAGGGAGATATATCCAAGGCCCTTGTGCAGATTATATTGCACGAAAGAGAAAAGCCAGAAAGAACAGACACAGAAAGTCTGGTCATGGATCTGATCCCAGCTGGTGGAAGAGTTCAAGGATCATACAATAAAAAGGCCACCTTCAAAAAGTTAAGCACTATAGACTCAAGGGCGAACACATATAAACATGACGAAAAGAGCCTGAAAACTGAAGAGCTAGGAAGGTTGTACGATCTGAGTGAGGAACTTCAAATATTTGATAAAAAGTTTGTCTTTGGGGTCTTCGAGTTTTTCAAAGGAGATATGATGAAAACTTTTCAAGCTATTTCTTATCTTAGATGCCGAGGGGAATCAAACATTCCTCCGTCCGTTTGCCGGGGTATACCAAATTCTTGTCGTGGTAACAACAAATTGTCAGCTGCGTCTATTCTTTCTAAGTTTGAGACCCCCCCACCGACACAGTCCTTACGGAATGAAAAAATGTCAGATTACAGAGTTGACAAATCTAAGCCATTCGTTTTTGAAACCAAGCACGGGCTCATACTGGATAGAAAATCCTCCCGACATAATTCTCAGGCTTTTAGTAAGTCTGACCCCCCACGAGTGCAGGGGACTGTAAGTCCGCGACTATCTCCATCTAATGAGACGCTCTTGGATTCGCTCTCTCTCTCCTCGTGCGAATGCAAGCTCGATTTGCACAACTTGAACGTACAAAGTGCAATAGATGTTACAGAACACGCTTTGAGAACGTGGTGGGAGAGAGAAACATTTCAGAGAGAACAGGACGGTAATCTATCTAAGTTTGGCTTTGCCGTCGCTTACGAGCGGCCACTACGTATCATTACGGGTCGCGGAATTCATTCGAAAGAAGGCCGCTCCAGAATTCGCGTCGCCATTAAAAAGCTTCTTGTAGCTTCACCATATATATTTGACGAGCATCCAGGAGAGTTTTTAGTAACTGGAAGGAAGAGAGTCTCCTGATCCATATAAAAATCTAGTTCTTCTTTTGGCATTTGTTTTTCGTCCAATTATTTTACCTCACGCGTAGACCATCTCCGGGTAATACTCTATGATGGAATGTTGATTGACCGTTCGTTTAAGAGATCTCTGTAATCACTAACTTTGGAAGCGTTTTATAGAAGTCTTAGAATATAGGAAACGGTGACAATCAGCTATTATTGAACATTAAAGGGAGTATCTCTAGCATAAAAAATTGTTTTCATACTTTAGAACAAGGTGTGTGAAGAAGTGCGTTCATTATGGCCGAGGGAACAAACAATAATAGTACGAGGGTTGACGAGACGAGACAAAACTCCGAGCTAAATGGTAGACTTGGTTCGCCGATGATGGAAACAGAACGATATAATATTACTTCCTCGAACACGGATATAGACAGTAGTGGGAACGGTGATTATAAAAGCGAATTTATTGTACGCGACCACCACGTCGCTCGTAATTCAGATGATGAAGATGACGAAGAAGACGGGGTGGAAAGGGCACTGTATGACGAGGAAAAGGAAGTACAAGATGTGGATGAGTTTTTAAGATCAATATCTTCGCTTGCAGTGAATGATAAGGACACAGAAGTTTCTGGTGAGATGTCAAGTGCTCGAACTGGTAAGTCGGATAACGAAGCAGAGGTTGAAACAGACGCAAGCAAGTCAATTGGCTCTCTTCCAAGAATGCCAGGAACTTATGATTTGACAGAGTTGAAAGGAGATGAAGGTGATTTCCAAAACCTTGCGGAGACATTGTTAAAAGGTAATGGGCAGCCAATTTCTGGGCAGGAAACCGATGAGGAAGGTGAACGGCATGATACGTATATATCTACGCTAGACCCAGGGAAACCAGTGCAAGCGGTTAATATCTCTGAGCTTAAAATAATAAGCGAATTGGGAAATGATAGTGACACTGGTGAATCTATTTCGATGCCAGAACGTACAACTCATTTACATCTGAGCAAGTCATCAGTATCTGGTAGTATATTGAAAGACAATACTTTGGAAAAGATTCCAACAATTGACGATGAGAATATAGATACGAGTCTGAATTCTAGTATTCCTCACGAAGTATCTACTTCTTCTGACTTAGGTAAAGACTTTTCTAATGAGACTTCTAATTTGGACACTGTTTTAGACACAAGTGATCCTACGATTGAAACTATACCAAGAACTGCTGTTTTGATGCCAAATTATAGTGAGTCGACACAAAAACCTTCTATGGTTGAAATAGAGGGCCCCAAGCCTCCTGAAGTGAAGCCCCGAGAAGCTTCATCTGCTACCGTAGTGAGAAGAACTCAAGCACCAGCCACGCATTCGACCATAAACTCATTTCATCAAACACCTGCAATATCACCAGTATTGCAGCAATCCACTAGGAAAATTTCATCAGGTTCTTCAACGTCTTCCCCTAGAGATTATCGTACTAACACTACGCCGCGGTCCAATATTTCACATTCTCCGAGACTTGAGATGCATACACCCTCATCTCGTAAGAGAAATAGAGTGAAAGATGTTTTTACAAGTGTGTTTGGAAAAAGTAAAACCAGTCTTACACCTCAGGCAACTGAAAATCCTGCAATCAACATGAAGATCAGTATGCCTTTCAACGCGAAGCATGTAGCCCATGTTGGCGTAGATGATGATGGTTCTTACACCGGATTACCTGTTGAGTGGGAGAGGTTATTATCAGCTAGCGGAATTTCGAAGAAAGAACAAGAACAGCACCCCCAAGCTGTTATGGACATCGTTGCATTCTATCAAGATAGTAACGATCCTGATGAGACAGCATTCAAGAAATTTAATCATGAAACCTCGAATATCATGAATGATACCTCCATTCCTTCAACGCCTGAGAGTAGTAGCATTTCAGGCTCTGTTGCGCATACAGAAGATACAACAAGGCTGAGCTCAGACTATCTTCCAGGCCATAAACCTCTCAGTAATCAGTTCATACCGAGTCGACCAGCTCCCAGACCACCTCCTGAGGTTCCGTCCAATGCCCTCAAAACTTCTGGGACATCTACGGGCCCAGAAGAGGCTTCGCGTAAGAATTCTTTCATTGGTAAGTCATTTTCAGCGAAATCTATGAAAAATTTGAGAGGAATTCGCAAGGTTTCGGAGCCTTCGAAAACTCAACTCTCTACACTGACGGAAACTCAAAAAGAGTCAAAAATTCCAAAATCAAAATCTCACAGTAGCTCATTGGCATCTCACAATAAAGTGGAATTGAAAAAGGGATCTACCACCGCGCCAATTAAGTCGAGTGCACATTTTAATAGTATAAGTGAAGATGTGAATGCCTCTCATGATCAGATAGCTAATCCTAAGTTGAGGACAAAACCAAACGATAATTTAAAGCATAGGACACCCCCACCCGTTCCTCTGAGCTCCAAAATAGGAGGTTCGAAACCTATTGAAAGCGAGAAGGATACCTTGCCCTCAAACCAGGCACAAGAGTCTTTGGAGAGTAAATCAGAAAAACAGGGGGAAGCTAACAATAAAACAGACGAAAGTACTAGTGTGAAGAAACCTGGCTCTATTAGGGATGCTAAACAAGCTGCAATGTTGGCTCAAAAAAAGCGAGAGGAGAAAAGACGCAAGAATCAACAAATCATCAAGAAGTTGCAATCGATTTGCACCGATGGAAACCCTAACGATCTATATGAGGACTTGGTAAAGATTGGACAAGGTGCATCAGGAGGCGTTTATATTGCACATGATGTCAATGATTCATCGAAAACAGTCGCTATCAAGCAAATGAATTTAGAACAGCAGCCAAAAAAGGAATTAATTATTAATGAAATATTGGTCATGAAGGGCAGTAAACATGAAAACATCGTAAATTACATTGATTCCTACTTACTCAAAGGTGACTTGTGGGTAGTCATGGAATATATGGAGGGTGGATCGCTCACTGAGATTGTAACGCACAGTGTTATGACAGAAGCGCAGATAGGAGCAGTCTGCCGCGAGACATTGAAGGGATTGCAATTTTTGCATTCAAAAGGAGTTATTCATAGAGACATCAAGTCCGATAATATTTTGTTAAATGTCGAAGGACGAATTAAAATGACAGATTTCGGGTTTTGTGCTCAGATCAACGAGCTCAATCTCAAAAGAACTACCATGGTAGGCACACCATATTGGATGGCACCCGAAGTAGTGTCGAGAAAGGAGTACGGCCCTCAGGTAGATATCTGGTCCTTGGGAATAATGATCATTGAGATGATTGAGGGAGAGCCCCCCTACTTAAATGAAACACCACTTCGCGCTCTCTATTTAATTGCTACGAACGGCACACCCAAGCTCAGAGAGCCAGAAGCTTTGAGTTTAGATATCAGAAGATTTTTAGCCTGGTGCCTCCAAGTCGACCCCTCCAAGAGAGGAACAGCCTCCGAACTTTTGCAGGACAAGTTCATCTATGAAGCCGACGATGTTGACTCCCTAGCACCTCTAGTTAAGATTGCGCGCATGAAGAAGTTGAATGATTCCGAAGACTAATTGCATTTTCTACATCATCTACAGTATGATATTCTTTCACTTATCGGCTGCCACTGGCAAACATACTACTAATAAATGGACCATCATACATCACGTGAGACCCGTTGGAAGACTGCACGACTCATATCGGGCTATCTCAGAATATTTACTTTACTTTGTATTATATACACGAGAATACTAATTCACTTTTTTGGTTTCGTTGGAGCTGACGTAATCCAAGGAGCCTTGTTATGTAACGTTGACGTAATTCCAACCTCCTCCAATAAAACATTAGAGAATAAGACTGCGTGTACTTCAGGACCTGATGCCCAGCCTAGCAAGCGTGATAACAGGACATGAAATTGTGTCCCGAGTTGCTACGTTCGTGATGCCAATCTCTGGAGTAACATTATTAGCTACACTATGTGCCTCGTGCAAACAGGACCTCGTTTCTAGCTGATCTGATCAATTATCATATAACTATTGCCCCCGCAGAACTCTCGCTCTCGTATTATTCGTAAGGGTGCCTCTGCGCATCCGCCAACGGGCTTTTGCGCCACTTATCGAGTTGCGAACATCAAACCATGTCTCCATTCTGACATAATTAATCTTTTATTTTCTTTTATTCCTGTGTTCCTAATAGTCATCTGCGCCACTAATTTACCGCCATGCGAACCTATGCATGCTCGCCATCCTTATGCCAGATGGTTCTTATGTGCCACCACCCAGTTGTATTAGAATAAATCAAGCAATTACAAACTCTGAGTGCCCGAGGACCGATGCAGGCTGCCCGCATATGTACTATTTATCGCAAAAGACAAGCGTCAGCGCTAATGATCCATTTCTCTCACTATCTTGACCTCGGACATTGCCCGGCTCTTCTCTGACAATGCCAGATCTCGCCTTTATTGTCCTCTCTGCCAGCTCTCGGAGTATTCCTCCTTTTCTGCTACCCTGATCTGAATCCTTGTAGTCGCAGATCACGTGATACCATAATTAGGTTATTGTTAGGCGTTTTTCCATTGCATCCTAGTCTTCGCTTCGCTGAACAAGCATACAGGCTCTTCGGTCCCACCTGGTCTGACGGTACCTGCTACTCAGTAAGGCTTACGTGTCGACATCCAACAGCAAGGGCTGATTGAAATACGTAACCCACAGCTTATCTGCATGTAGCAATTACAGCGCAATTATTTTGACGGGGCTCGTGACGCAGATTTTGTTGCCCAGCGCACTATGGCAATCACACTGTTTTACAGTAAAATACGCCAGCAGTATAAAAGGACACGAGGGTTGCAATACACATTGAACAAGCGGATCTAGTAGTAGATACATAATTATTGATAAGTATTGCATTAAATTTAACAGAAACGAAGCTGATCTAGTTAAATATTTTTTTGTGGCAAATTAGAGTTTTAAGATAAGTAGAATGAGCACAACAGGAGACAGTACCGAAGAAAAGGATAAACCTCAATTTCAATCGTATTTGAATAATGACGGAATAGACGAGTTGACGCCTATGACGAGAAAGCACCGTGTGTCGTCTTTGTCATTGTCAGATTTGAATCAGTGGCAAAATGGTTTGACGAAGTTGTCGTCATCCACGTCTTTGAACAAATCATCTTCGCAAAACTTGAAGAAGGTTGATTCGTTGGCGAAGTTGTCAAGGAACTCTTCAATCATCAAAAGAAAGAAGAAGACGGTTATTGATCACGCAAGGGTTGCATCATATGCTTTTTGTTTTGATATTGATGGTGTCATTTTGAGGGGTCCAAACACCATACCCGAGGCAGTGGAGGCTATGAAATTATTGAATGGACACAATAAGTACAATATTACTGTTCCTTCTATTTTTGTGACTAACGGCGGTGGTAAGCCAGAGCTGGTACGTGCGGAAGATCTTTCTAAAAGATTGCATTGTAAGATAACTCCTCAACAGATCATCCAAGGTCACACTCCCATGAAGGATTTGGTCAATTTGTATGAGAATGTTTTGGTTGTTGGCGGTGTTGGAAATGTCTGTCGTAATGTTGCTGAGTCTTACGGCTTTAAACATGTGTATACTCCTTTCGACATTTTGAAGTGGAATCCGGCAGTAACTCCCTACCACGATCTTACTCCAGAGGAGCTTAAATGTGCAAGGGATGTCGATTTTTCCAAAATTCATATCAATGCAATTCTTGTATTCGCAGATTCTAGGAATTGGGCTGCTGACCAGCAGATCATATTGGAGTTGCTTCTTTCACATGACGGAGTAATGGGGACTGAGTGTAAATCGCACGACGAGGGCCCTCAAATTTACTTCGCACACTCTGATTTCATCTGGGCCACCAACTACAAGTTGTCCAGGTATGGTATGGGTGCTTTGCAAGTTTCGATAGCGGCATTGTACAAAGAACATACCGGTAAAGAACTTAAAGTGAACAGATTCGGAAAGCCTCAGAGAGGTACCTTCCGATTCGCCAATAAGGTGCTTACCAAATGGAGACAGGGTGTGTTGGATGAACATTTGAAGAAATTGAGCATAAATGATCCTGACGCAAAAGATGCCGACATTCTTATTAATGATAATGGTGAAGAGATTGTCAACCCGGCCAAATTGGAAGCAGGAGATGAGAGTGACTCTGAGAATGATCTGGACGACTACAAAGAACCATTGGCTGTAGTAGGTAAGAAAGAACAAATCATGTTGGAATTGCCACCAGCATCAACTGTTTATTTTGTTGGTGACACTCCCGAGTCTGATATCAGATTCGCGAATTCGCACGATGACTCGTGGTTTTCTATCTTGGTGAAGACAGGTGTTTACCAAGAGGGAACTACACCAAAATACAAGCCCAAAAAGCTTTGTGACAACGTATTGGACGCTGTGAAGTTTGCTATTGAAAGAGAACACACGAAAGAATTGAACGAATGGAATGAGACAGCAGATGACGAGGCTCTGGACAAGGAAGGAAAGCTCAATTTTGCTGACTTGATGATGACGCCCGCTGAGAAGGAAAATGAGAAGGAAAAGAAGAAATCCACAGCTAGTGAGGCATCAAAGACTAAGCCAGTTGAGCAACATGAAGCCGTGGAAGTTCCTGTTGTTCTAAATGAAGAAATAGAAAAAGTAAAAAATGTGGGAGCTTAAAGCTTTTCTCTTCACCAAATAAATTAGAATCTAGCCGTCTTTGGTAAGTTTTCATAGAATGTTTAGATTGTAATCTGTCATTGAATATATTCTAATTTTAACACAGTTTTGCTGTAGTGAAATGGCAATGCATGCTATGCGCGCGATCTATAAAAAAAAAAAAAAAAAAAAAAAAAAGTAAATACTTATCTGATGTAAACAAACCCACAGAAGAAAGATACAGAAGATATGACAAGTTCGAAGTTTAGAAATGAGTTGGGTGACACTTCTGCTATTTCTATCTTGAATGCGGAGAATGATTTCAAGAGTCGTGTTAAGAAAGTCAACGAATCCATTCAAGATCCAAATAGTATCAATGAAGAGATCAATTACTTACGAGAGAATTTCTCGAAATTGAAGTTTCAGTACCTCGAGCAAGAAACAAAAGAGAAGTTCCTACGATCCCTTCTAGAAAGTTTGCCTCCATACGTAGGACAGGATGACATCAATAAGCTTGAAGCAGATAATCAAGAGACAAAGAGAGCGTTGAAGTCAGTAAAAGATGCTGTTTCGCATAAAAGTATAGAGATTGAGGACATTACTAGAGAAACTATTGACTTATGTGAAGAGTTCACTAATAAAAAGAGTGAAGTAGAAAGCATGCTTGCTGATTTTGAAGACATCGAGCGAAAGTTGGATGATGCCACGAAAAATCAAAGTGAGGACGCCAAAGTTATCCTGAACTCCGTTGCCGAATTGTCTATAAATTTCAATGAGGAAGACACGAATAGTCTTCTAGCCCAGGCCGAGATCAAAGTGGCGCAGAGTGAGGCCAACCTCATGCTGATAGAAAATGAACTTAAACTAAGAACAGGGCTTCACGAAAGTCTGAAGGTGCAAATACGAAAGTTATGGGAAAGATTAGAGTCACTACGCTCCAGCGCTGAGGAAGTGAAGTCGTTCGAAGAGCCAAGCAAGGCACAAATTTACGCACAATGGGTGAAGGAGATGAGTGAGATAATACTTCAGCTTGATTCGCCTTTTCCTAAACCAGTTTAGTGATCGAAGCTGAATTCTTACAGTTATTAGACCTAAATTTTGGTCTTTGGATATTATAGTCGCAAATGACTTGGCTGGAATACTCGCGACACATGCACTTTTTTCTTGCGTCCTTTAGAAGAATAATTGTATGGCTTTCTAGGCACTATTCAACTTGAGAGTTATACTTTAAGATTCTTTCAAAGAAGGTCTTGGGTTAATATCGTATACGGTGCATTATCCAGAAAAACCTCATTCTGCATATTACAGAATGAGGACCATTGATTATATAATCTTGATATTCCTCGGTTTTATCACGACAAACACTACAGAACTGGGGTTCTATATAAACGTTTACATATGCACTATGGATAATATTGAGGCCTCTAGGTTAAAGAATCTCAAAAGGGAGGAAATAATTAACGATATCATCAATATTGCTAGACAGGAGCATAAGAAAGGCAATAAAACTGTAACGCAAGAAAGAATTAATAAACTATTAGACTTAGCTAATCTGTATAAAGAGGAGAATATACCGCAGAAAAGAGAGGTTCAAAGAGATCAAGGAGATAAGATAAAAATTAACCGTTTAGGAGAATCTAAAACTTCAAGTAAAGCATCTTCATCATACGATTATCCTTCTCTCTACTCGAAGATCAAAATCAAGAAAAACGCGGTTGTTAGAAACCGAAGAAAAAGGCACATTCAATTCCAATTTGACATCAGCAACATCGAGAGGATAATCATAGAGTTCTTGGAAACACTAGTGAACCTATTGGATAACTTGCATCTTTTATCACTGTTGAGAATGTTTCCAAAAAAGCTTTCAAATTTATTGAAACAGACTAATAAACTCTGGGTCATTCTATTACTTTTCCTAATCAGAAAGACCATTTCTCAATTGCTAAATGTTATGAGAAAACAGAAGAAGGTTCAAGCAGAATTAACACTTCTAAGGCTGCAGTCAAATTCGAAACTTATTGTTTCTAAAGAGGACGAGGACTCAAACAATAACATATTCAGAAAATACGAGAAAGTGTTAAAAGATTTAAGATTTGATAAGATGATGCTAACATTAGAATTAATCGGAAATTTGTTAGACATGACGTTTAATCTCATTGAGCTTTATAACATCACTTTTCCCCCTTGGGTAATGAATATCTTGAATTTTGCAAGTTTGTCAATGACAGTATATAGGATGAACAAAGATGACGAATACTTGGATGATGATATAACCGAAGATTTGATTTAAGGATGGCTTTTCTTTGGTTGTCATAGGAGTCAATGTCAGAGAACAAGTAAGTAAATGTTACTAGGAGTGGCAATAGTCATGAATTATTTAATAATATAGTAGATTATCCAGCATTAACGCTATTTTTCCTGGTATTTTGATTCGGTTTAAGATACCATTTTCTTCTAGGCTTTTAGATTTTTTTTTTTTTTTTTTTTTTTTTTTTTGGAGAAGTAGTCAAGTTTGATGCGTGCAACTCAAACTATAGTTATCACAATCTTATTTAATATAAAGCTTGCTAAGACGTATCAATGTCAATCAAGAAATCTCTTGACAATTATAAGTCAGATCTCTTCAAATTAAATGCCGAGATTGAAGATTTGAAAGGAACAAGTGCTATAGATTTGATTCATGATGCAAATATACGAGTTTCTAACGTAAATCTAAAGCTCAAAGATGACCTTGAAGAATTAACATTAGTTGAATTGAACAACAAACTAAAAGTAAATGAAACAATTTTGTCGAGTCTAAATGACCTATGGATTTTAAGGAATTTATTTCACGAAATAGAGACTTCACTTAATCCGATTGATGCAGAGGAGTATTTATGTGATAAGTTTGAGTTACAATCTATAGTGAGCAACCTACAAAAATTGGACAACAAGTTTACCCAAATGAAAGGAATCTTAGTAGTTGATAGTACCAGGGAACATTTTGATGAACTTTTGACAAAAGTTTCAGAACAGCTAAATGTCTGCTTTCAAAGAATGTTTCCTGATAACTATACAAATTGCATACCGATACAGGCCAATGGAATCGAGATGGATTATGATGAACTAGCTCAAGTAATTGAAGGATTTGAAAAACTTGGAAATCACTTAGAATCGAGATCCCGTATTCCAGCTATCTACTTGAAATGGGACACTCTCATCTTGGATGAGCTCATTTTGAGGAATAAAAGATTGAGATTAGAGACTGATTCAATCAAACAGAATGCTTATATATTAAAAATTGAAGACTCAACTGATGATGTATACGATTGTTTCAGATCAATTATTGACTTCATGAAGTTTGTTAATCGCACCAAAAATGCTTACTTTAAGAATTTCTTTCTGTCCAAGATCTCGAATTATTTGACTGGAAAGATATCTAAGAATGTTGCCATACTAAATAATTCAAAAGAAGGCAATAAAGACTTGATACTATCACTTACACAGCTTGCCAATGACACTGATTGGAATTTGCTGATTGCTAGAACCTTGAGTTCAGAGCAAGATATAAATAAGAAACTTGATCAAGTATACCAAGACTGGCTTGTAGACGAAAAGCTTGATGAGATAAGGAAATTTTTCAACACAAGCTTCGTAACGCTAGTATGCAAAACAAACAAAATAGAGTACAGCAGAGCAGAGAGAGCTGATATAAAGCGACCCGAGAATAAGGATGAGAATAATTCACAAGAAAAGGACGAGGATGACGCCTGGAACGCTTGGGATAATGAATCATGGGATCAAAATTCTACTGAAGAACCCCGAAAAGAGGAAAAGCTAGAAGAAAACACAAAATGGAGTGATGATGGATGGGATGATGACGAATGGGACCTTGACGAGCTGGAATCCAAGAAAAAGATACACAATGCAAATAAAAAAGATGTTGACGACTCGAATCATTATATAATCTCAGAAGTTCCTGAGCAGTTGATGAGAATACTTGATGGATTCAAGAAAGAGGCAACAGAAGTTGGTATTGAGCCACTAATCTCAATGATTATGGCGTTATCTCTTATATCCTATCCCTCTTTGCAAGATTCATTTTTACTTTTGAATGACCTTGCATACTTGAATCTGGAGGGCATTGAGAATAAAAATTTGAATGAATTTTTGAGGCATAATGAACAACAAATGAAACGTGAAATTTTGAAGAAAGTCTTAAGGAAGTTTCGCATGATTAACTTGAACTCCTATAGAAGCGATATATCTTCTTCTGCGGATAACTCTTTGGATATTGAGACACAGAAAAAAATTGAGGACCTTTCCGAGGTGTTTGCAGACTTTGAACGTTCACAATTGAGAAATACTAATCCTTTTAATTATGAAAGTCTAATTGTTGATATTATCAATTTGTTGTCAGAAGAAATATGTAAGGAGGTTTTTAGCTTAGAAGAAATACTGGAGAACCATTCAACTTATGTTTCTGCTGTGATCCAAGGACTTGAAACTATTTTTAATAGAATCTTGAAGCGGGTAAATCCCTCAGCAAATTTATCGTCCTTCAAAAAGTTGGGCAATATAGTTTTCTTGCTCAATAGCCATCTTAACGAAATTATGGAGTCTTTTTATCAAGGGGAATTTTTCAATTTATCTACAGATGAGTTGATTTCAATCATAAAAGCTGTATTTGCCGAGAGCGGAACAAGAGACAGCTACATCAAAGAAATTTTAGATATAAGGAGTCTAGATAATACTTAATTATAGCTAGCATCTAATGAATCACTTTTCCATCCTTTACTTTTTTTCCAGTCTTTGCAATTGTGTTATAAACCGTCTCATAGTCTTTATCCGTCACTACATCAACCGCCTGTTTTTCTAACGAGATATCTATTTTAGCCTTATCGTCGAGTTTAGAAAGCACTCTATTTACAGCATTGGAGCATCCGGAGCATGACATTTCAACGTCAAAATGGTACTGATGAGACATATTGTTTCTATTATACTTATCTAATTATTAAATCTAAGTAGCGAGTATCCAAAGTTGTGATTTATAATAGTAGTGGTTTATTGCAAGTTACTAAAGTGCAACATTGATCAGACGTGATACCACAACAACTGTGGTGCATGCAAGTTCCTATGTATTAGATCTGAGCCTATTATTGTTTTGCCTCCATTATAGCACCTGGGTAGCCATGTACATACAGTAAAGGTTAAAAGAATGCTAATACAAAGAAAAAAAATAAAACAACACAGGAAGATGAGTAACCATATTCCTGCGAAAGAACAGAAAGGAAAACTAAGACCGATATATCCACACTATTCTCTTAAAGCATAAAGTTATCCAGGAACTTTGAAACAGTATTTTATCTTGATTACAGCATTCTAGCTTTGTAGTACTTTCTCAAGCTAACCAGTAAAAAATCACGAAGTGACTTGGCCCGGATTTCGTTCCTGATCTAAGTAGAACCCAAAGAGTGACATGAGCGACATTAAGTGCAACCAACTGCAAAACTTCACGACATTCAGAAATTTTGTGTTACTATATTTTTAAGTCTGGAACTCTGACTTCATTGATTTGTTAACAGAGACCATACTGGAGCTAAGGGAAGCGTAACCTGTGGTGCTCAGAGAGCTTCAGACAAAGTAATAATCGATACCGTTTTAACAATAGTTTTAGGAGAGAATAAAGACGAGTTTAAGGAATCTTTTGGGTGGATATGGCTATTCAGTTGACCCAGGAAGAGGTTGATAGCGCCACGAATAACATCCGTAGACATGCAGAGGCCCAAGCTATTGAGATAAATGTTTTAGGAGATGATACTTCAAGGATTGTACAGCAAGTGCAGAATACTCAAGTTTCTGAGATCGGGGTAGATGCACCAGTGAGTAACGAATATGAGTTGAATATGTCTGAATCACTCTCATTTCTCTATAATCTCTTATGGGAGGATGAAAGCGAGCTTTCAAAATCAGAAATACTAGAGATTTTGCATGTTTTAGAAGATCGAGAGCGAAGTCTACCTTTTTCTTTTGCGTGTTTTGGAGAAGGAGACGATCAAGGGATAACATGGCTGCCTTCCTTGAAGGCTAAGTTCTACCGAGATAGGGAAAAGATAGGAGGATTGAACTGGTGTCATAATATTGTACACTCTCGCGATGTGGTAAGAAAGGTATGTTTCAGTTTATACTTGACGTATACTAAAGAGAATACTAACCGTTAAGCAATTCAATGTGAAATTATACAAGACAAAAACAGAATTTTACAAGTTCTATAGATTCTTTGGAAAAGTGAGGCTGAATATCACGCACTTTCAGCTTCGGAATTTAGTTTGCTGTTCTAGCCTTTCTGATGGAATCTACTTTCCTCTGAGTCATCATTATGAAGATTACATCGATCAAAGCACGTACAATACAGAGGAGACTCCAACGTATTTCAAGGTTAATAGGCTAGCAGTAGATGACCAGTTATCTCAAAGAGCCGATAGCATGATGCTAGATTGCGTTCTAGATTCCAGAAAGTTGCGATACAATTCCAGCAGCCGAATAGCATCGATGGCATGTTCGAGTAATTTACTTGTATGTGGCACCTTCGAAGGAGGCTATCTCTTACAACGAATAGGATTGTCGTCAAGTAACAATACAGAGGAGGTGTGCCTAACTAATAATTTTGATGGTATTACTAACCATATTGTAATAATAGACGATGAAGAGTTGCTTTGCTCTTCTAACGACAAATACATTCGTTCGATCAACATAGAGACCCAAAGAAAAGATAGCATAAAATTAGACTTTGCCGTGAACTGTTTAAGCATAAATCCCAATAATTCTAACGAACTTCTTATCACAGGTGATCATATTGATTCTTTTCTATTGGACAAGAGGATGCATATAAAAACTCACAACGACTTGACCCGACTCAGAGGACATCAAGATTATGGCTTTGCCTGTGATTGGTCTCCTGGAAACGATAATTATTTGATAACTGGGAATCAGGATTGCAGCGTCATGCTTTGGGACAAAAGGAATACAGAGAGTAGCATTTATTGCTGGGATAGTTCTCTAGGAAAGTCTAGTTACAGGGGTGGACCTGTAAGGAATTGTAAATTTAGTTCTAATGGAAAATATTTATCGTGGGCAGAGACTTTAGATCATATTGGAATAATACAAATGGATGATTTGACTGCAATATCACCAGATGCAACAGAAATCCCTAAAGTGCAATCTCTTGAGTTTGTGGGAAAATGCACTGGATTAAACTATGTTAAATCAGATAATGGCGACGAAGAACTAATTGTCGGAGTTTGTGACTGTCCTTTGGGAGGCGTATTGAATTACAGATTGGAGAGTTCAACTAAAAGTTTGGATTTTGACTTTGTCTTTTGATTTTCGTACATAGTGCACATAGTGCAAATTGATATCACCACATTTCTTCATAATTGTCGCTTACATGTAAGTCACCCCCTACCTCTTTTACAATCTTATTAGTACTATCATTTTCCCATCCATCCTTGCATAGCCTGTTGATAATTCGTATCTTATTTTTGCATTTCAATAACAATTTTTCATACTTGCTAACTTCGATCTCGTCGTTCGTCATCTTGATCTGAGTCAAGTTCTTATTGAGGTCTTCTAAGTGATTCGTCAAATTTTCTCGTATAGAGTTATCATAGTTTTCTATATTATTCTGCCAGTGTTCTAGAAGTCCTCTGAAAATGCCTACAATTAAGAACCGCTGGAAACCTGTCTGTAAACCGTAGGCTCTGCCCTCTAGATACTGCTCTTTTGTCGACTGCTCTGCACCATCCTTATAACCACGGTTGTAGTAGTCTTCTTCAAGATTGAGTACATCATCTAAATCGAATTCCGTATTCTCCATGACCCTTTCTTTTTATTTCACTTCATCGATTATCTATAGATATAGATATGCATCCTAGATTAGCTTTTTTTTTTTTTTATTTTTTTTTTTTGTCTTTGGAATCCAAAAGCAGCAGAATCATCTCTTCCACTTGTTTCTTGCTATAAGAGCTTCATGAGTGGTAATGATGAAATAGAGGATGCCTTTATCAATGGATTAGGGAGCAAGTGGCAAAAGGAGAAACGGGCAAAGGTTTCAATTGATAACTATGAATCGGATTCCTCGCTAGATGATTATAATCATGAACAAGATGCGAAAGACACTGATGAAGAAAATGTACTACCGTCCCATACCCATAAGAATGATAAGAAGGAAACTAAAGAAATCGTGGAATCTGGTAAGGATTTTGAAGTGAGGTATGACAAAGATGAATTTGATAGTTCTGATTCTGATAAGAAATCACACTCCGATGATATGTTTGATATGGAGTCAGACAGCTCGAATGGCGAAGGTCTGAACCAAGAAGGCTCTGATAGAAGCGATGAAGAAGACGAATCTGATGATGTTAATTTTCAATCAAAAGCTGGTTATTATTTGAGTGTAGAAGAAAGAAGTTCTGGCGATGTACCTCATCGCCAGTCGAATAACTGGACTCCTAAGATAGAGGCCTTCAGCCTAGAGGAAGAAAGAAAAGAAGGATCATTCGATGAAGAGGGTAATTATTTTGAGAATAAGAAGGATGACTCTTCACAAGATGATGAATGGATGAATATTAAAAGGAAAGATATTAGAAAAGCTCGTCAGGCGCAAAGAGTCAGACAGGCTAAAGCCAAAGAAAAAGATTCAAAATTAACCCCAATAGAAATTTCTCTAAGTCAATTGATCTCAAGTTTAGAACCCGCTGAGACACCTCTTGAGGCATTGGCTCGTTTCTCACAGACAGGAACAAGGAAGAGAAGTCGAGAACGAAAAGCAAAGCAAAAAAGATCTGCGCAAAGCCTGATAGTCACACATCTTACAGGTATTTGTAATGAACTTATTAACACTCAAAATATTGAAAATGTTTACGATATGAGTAAAGAAGAATTAATGCGACTATTTAAAAGCAAAACCGGTAGAGAATATTTACCGGGGAACTCTAGGAAACGAAAACACGATACGATTTTCGATATGACTGATGATGAAATTCTTGAAAAGGACGATACAGACAACCTGAGGATTTGGGAATTTAAGTGGTCTGAGCTGGAAGAAGTGAATGGGCCCTACACCGAATTTGAAATGAATCACTGGACACAAAATTATTTTGATGATAACGTAAAAGTCAGGAAAGTTGGTGACGAAAACTTCAAACCTATATATGAGTCCGAGCTCAAAAAGGTTCATTTGTCATCAGATAAATAGTTTTGTAAAGGAAAATTAAGGCTCTTTGCTAAGTCAGATACTATCAGCCAACTAACATTGCATTTCCACCTAATCTTGGAACTTAATACATCTAGAGCAAATGTCCGAGTCAATAATCCCAATGAGAGCAACGTGGCGATTTGGCTGTTCAAATCAATTGTTGAATTGATTGTGAATTTCGTGCATTCTTTCTCTCTCAAAGCACGCTCATGTTGGGATTCAAATGAGTAGAGCATGTCTCTTTCGGCAACATTTAAAGACGAAGATTCGTTTCTGTATATCACCGATATAATTGCCAAAAGCCTTTCTAGATCAAAATAATTAGGAGAAAGTAGCCTCGCACTGATACTGTCCTTTGAAAGTTCAGTTTTCTTACTTTTAGTTAACCTAGATTTTTTTCTTTTCTTTTTAGCACTCAGTAATCTTGAAAAATGATGCAAATCGTTTTTAGGCTCATTGAAAGAAGCTAAATAAGATGCTATCAAAATAAACTTCGAGTGTATTGGTAGATCATTCATATTTGAAATTTGAGTGTCTTCTCTTATATTACCTATCCCTTCTTCCTTGGACGAAGAATTGCTTAACAAAAACTCGCTGCTCAAGGACTCTCGTACATCTCGATATACTTTGACAATCTCGGAAAGTTTATATTTTTGCTCAATTATAGGATTAGCAAACTTCTTCCAATGATCCGAACATAAATCTATTAATAGACTAAGGTTTGAGCCAGTATATGAAAAAAAAAGGTCTACTATTATTTTTGCATATTTCTTCCAATAGTCCTTACCCTCAATTGTATTGTCGATATCATTATTGAAAAAGCAGAATTGATTATTCAGAAATATTCTTGTCACTTCTTCTTGGCTGTACGGAGGAAAGTATATGCGAGGAATAGATTTTGTTACAACTTCCTTGGGTTCGTCGCCACTAATTATAAATACTATGCTCAAATTTCGTATCTTTGTTTGTTCTTGTAAGTTTAAGAACGCTGCAAACAAATCATTCGTCGTATCCATGCACTGATCAAATCTATCTAACACCAACACCTGATGTTCGTTATAATCAGTATCTTCCATAAATTGCTCCAAGGTCATAGCAAAGTTACTAAATGTTTCACAAAGTTTACCTATTGTTGACACTTCGTTACCTTTGTACTTGAACGTTTGATTGTATTTGGAAAGATCAACACCGCTATTCAATCGTATTCTTTTTAGGCATCTTTGTAATAATAACTTCTTAGTTACACATTCATCACATCTGATTATTGTGGTCTTGACATTGAGGGTTTCTAGATACTTCTCAACGGTATACGTTTTTCCCACTGACTTATATCCATGAACTATTAAGCAAGGAACCAGAGTGGCAGATTCCCTAGTCAAGAAAGCCTCTAGTAAATCTAACTGCGAATCTCTACAAATTATCCTTTCTTTCAAGTACCGATTGATGTCCAGGTCTGGCATCTGTCTGTATGTCGATGTTGCTATATCTAATACACTAGGAAAATAAAAATCAAAATACGCGATGCAAACTTCATTACAATATATCTAAATAAATGTCAAGTATATGTTATAACCGCAACTCTTCAAGAGCACTACTTAGTAACTGGAAATCATATGCTTTTGCAATATTATTTAGAAGTTGAATTCGTTTTTCTACGTACAGATAAGTTATCGATTCAACCCATCTTCCAGAACACGAACAAAATTCATTCAAACTTCCACTGCGAACTTGGTGACACTTTGAACATTCAAGATCCTGATTAAAAAAATTATAAAGGAGCTCATTAAGCAGCGATATAAGTTGTTCTTCTAAAATTACCCTCTTGTATGGCTTTCTGCATGTTACACATTTCCATATATCCTCTTCCTTATCCTTACAAAAATCGATGTCACGAATAAAGCTGCAATATCCACAAATGACCAGTGTTACCTTCAAGGAAGCACTTGGATCTACGAAAGAACCTTCGTTACTAAACTCCTTGACCTCGAATATGGCAAGTAGTTCTCTACGCAAAAGGCCGATCTCCACCTGCCTTTCCCGAGATAAAGCAAACACTGCGCAGAGCGATTTGACTAATTGTAATGTAGGGTTTCTCAAAGCTAAGTGAGAGCCTGGTAGTTTTGGAAATTCATAATCTGCCTTAATCTGTGGATTAAGTATTGATTCAACCTGACGCTTCGCTAATCTATCTATACGTTTTTCAAGAGGCTTTCTAAAAGTCTCAATGACCCCATTATCAAGAATCTCTTCAATTTTGTCAGGCAACTCCAGGTTCTTCTTTTGGTTGATAATATGAGATATTTGAGTTTTTCGAGGAGTACCACTTATGGCGTTGTTAGATAGCTTCTCATGCTTTTGCTTCACTAAGGCATCTAAGAATATGATTAGCCAATCTTCAAATTCATTCTGATAGATGCGAGGTAAGAACTCTTTAATATGCCACTTGTTTACCACTTCGAGTTCCTGTTCATCCGAATTAGTAATTTCAGTACAGCACCTTCCACCATAATTGAACTCATCCATCCAGATCAAGGTATCCCAGTACTTCTCAATGTTGAGATCCAAGAAACTAAAAAGAGGCTTTGACCTTGCAGCATTTAATATATATTGCCCATATGCATATGAGTTCTCCACTGACAGTTTTGAGGTTAAAAGAATTAGTTTATTTCTGTTGCCGAATATGGCTCTTGCATTCATTCTCTTGAATTCTCCGAGCAATTGAATCAATGATTTATTCGTCAAATTATGCACATGGTAATGTAAGGCATAATCATACAATAAAGATTCCTTACATTGCACCCATAGCGCTAAGTTGTTTAACATTATATCAGCGTTTTCGTTGAAATTCAATGCATCACTCCACCATTCTCTAAGCAAGCTTCTCAAAATTCCTAAAGCAGGGGTAGAGAACGTATCTTCTGCCAAGGTAGCTGCACCGTGGTTCTTATTATTCAAAATGGGGTCATCAGCCAAATCCGTACCTTCAGCTTCATTGATTATTGATGAAGTCAAAATTGTATTTATCGTTAAGTTCTTTATCTGGATCTCAAGACAAGCAGTCTCATAAATCTCGGGATTATTGATTGTAAAACTGTCTAGGCCGTTCATGTTATCCTTCGAATCATGCTCAAATCCTCCATGGTCAGGTAGAGGCGAAGGGGAGACCCATAATACAATATTATTTTGACTAAGCCGTCTTGCGTACTCAATATCTATCAAATAGTTAATGTTTTCCACCTGTAAGTTGCAAAGTGGTATGTTGCTATACTTCGACAATGAAATCAATTTTTTTATCCACGTCGCAAGAACGAAATAATGATTGAATATTCTTTTCAAGATAAGGGACTGCCAACCTATAGCAGGTAACAGGAGTTCTCCGATGCTCATCTTTATGGTAGGAAAATTATACAAAGAGTCTAGATGACTTAAAAGCCTTGAAGGATAGGGAGATTGAAGCGCAAGCAAAGCCTTACTACTTCTGCTCTCATGTATTTTGTTGATTACCTTCTCAATTCTTTTGAAGATTTTACGTTTGTCATTAAAATAATCAATCTCGAAATTCATCTCATCCATATAAGTGATTATACCACTCAACATATTAACTTTTTCTTTTTTTGATTCATACAATTCTTTGTATATTTTATTCAGATTTGATGGGAGTTCCTGTGCTGAATTTGAGGGTTTTAAAACCATGATAGAAGCATCTTTATCCCAAGACTTAAAAACTGCAAAAAATTCATAGCTGTTAGTCACTAAATGCAAGAGGAAGACGATATCCATGTTAAAACTTCTTAAATATGTAGCATTTTCAACCTTAACCAAATCTTTCAAATTAAAACCATTTCTCAATCCTTTTCCGAGAGCACCAACTCTTGTATCATCGAACTTGACTACGCTACCTAATTCAATGATCGCTCTTTCAATAGGACTTACCTGAGTTTCATATAATCCCAATATATTGGAATCCTGTAGTAGGCCCTCTACTTTCAACATTTCGTCTTGAAAGATATTCTCAGGCAAGGTTAGCTTATAGAGATTGCTACCATCTTGCCCATTAGGAAGAATAGCCACAGATTTTTCTATTTCACACCCAATAATTCTTTTTCTAGGAGAGACTTCGGTCTTGAAGCTTGCAAATATCTTCCGTGGAATATGAACGACGAAAGAGTGTACTTTACCTCCAGCAATAACAAATATTTTGACATCACCAGGTGTTGAAGGATCAATTTTATACTCAAGTATTTGCCAATTCACCCCAGCAATGTTTTCTGCTTGCTTGCGTAAAAGATCGCCTATAGAAGAACGAAGCGAAGGCTCCGTATTGTAGCCGAATAATTTCTGTCTTCTTTCCCTGTTCTTTTCTTGCATTTTCCATTTTGCTTTTTGATACTGAAGAAAAGAAGCATAATCTTCAGTTATTGAGGGACATGGACCTTTCAATAATGCATTCCTTCTTTCCTCCTCTTCACTATCATTGTGATTAAGAACCCTCACCAATTTACGTTTTCTTGATAGTACTGTGCTCATTCTAGGTTTTGGGAGTTTACTTGAGTCATGTGTTCCAAAGTCTTCAATGTCTTTGATGGATTTCATTTGCATATCCACAACTTGTTCTTTCGTAGCTTTCAGGAAAAACGATGCAAGAGACGACTGTTGTTTTTTATCTTCCTTTAGCTTTATTCTCCTTTGAAGCCAATCGGGGTTATCAACTCTAGGAACAGGATTCTTTATGCCTTGTAGTGCAGCAGGAATCGTAATGATCTTCTGGATGACGGAAGAGAGCCTCTCAAGATAATAATCCCAGTCTATGACGCTTCTGGGGTCAAATTCTTTTAACGATTGATCTTTGAGCCACTTTTTTAAAAAGTATTCTTTTCTTTCAGAGGAAAAAATAGAGACTGGAACTGCTCTTTCAGTGACAGGACTACCAAATGGTTTCGAGCTAATAATGTATTTACATGCCAATCCCGCATCCTTAGTCATTTCATCACCTAAAAACTCGCTAAGACGTTTAGCAGTAGTAATTGATGTTGATTTTTGATTCCCATACTCCTCTAAACTCTTGGACATACTACGATTCTCACAAATCAACTCTATTAAGTCCTCATCTTCGAGCATCCCACCTTTTGATTGTAAAACGTCAAGCCAGTTGTTTGCAACACTAGCTACAGCTGCATAACATCCTTCTAATGTCTCACCTTCTAAGAAAAGCTTGAAAATATCAGACTGAAAATTCTTGATAAGCTGAAGTTCTCCCCTTCTTTTAAGCTCAAAACCTTTGAGTTCAGCTAGCGTTCCGTCGTGATTAAAGACAGCGTATCTTTTTTTAAGACCCTTGCCCTCTTCCTTAGAAGTAGGTAAGATCATTGCTTTATAAGGACCATCAACCTCAAAGAAAATAGAATTTTCGGACCTAGTCATGTATTTGAAAGTGTCAGGATCCACCAAGTCTTGATATTGGTGATTAGTGAACCTTGAATGCACAAGATAGTTCAACATTGAGCATGGGTACTCTAGACATAATTTTTTGCCATCCTTGCATTTGAAATAGTAATTTTCGGGGAATGATTGAGGCAAAATGCACCAAATTCCGTCTGTGTCTAGCTCTAATGGCCTTCCTATTCTTTCAACAAGAGATCTTGCCATCTGGATTATAGTCGCACCGGTAAGGCATGTTATCCCAGCCATTTCCATAGAATACCAACGGGATCCTTTTCTCATCACATAACCGTAAAATGAGTTCAAAATAACTTTGTGAGCTAATTGTAACGAATCATATAAAACAACCATTTTCTTTGCTTCATCTCTACCGATAGTGTCATTAGAATCAAGTTGAGAACTCTTCCCTTTCCATACTTTAGCGAGACCCTTGAACTCGTATCTACGGTCTCGGAACGACCTGACGGTATTTACATAGAACGGATTTTCACGCTGGCAGATAATAGCTTCTCTGGTAACGGTTTTGGACTGCTTGAGACGATGGTAAACTTTCTTTGAGTACTCGCTGAGTCTTTTTTTGATAAGATTTGCTTGTTCCCCATAGGATAGCTCTTCAAAAGATTTTGGGCCGAAACCAGGCCTGCTTGAAGGAAATGTTTCGCTTTGCAAAGTTCTTTTAATCATGCTGTATTCGTTCATTTGTGGAGGATAATATTCTCCTCTCCATGCCCATGGGAGCCTTCGGTCGCAATTCTTTCCTGGGCGATTAAAATCACAAGCTGCACAGTCCTCTTCAGTTTTCATGGAATCTGGCTGGAGTCGATTCGAAGTCATTATATTCGGATACATTGATGCAACATCGACATGATATATAAGCGGGTTCTCATTTCTTATCGGATTCTCTTTAAGATTTATTAAATCCGATTTCACCTGTTCGTATATTTGTTCGTAATTTGTAACGTCTTCTAATTGTCGCTTATTCTCCACTTGAATGCAAAATTTCAATGAATTATCTAGATCCTTTAAAAGTTCGTCAATTGCGGCAGGGTCTATTTTAAAGTTGTTAGGTAGATCACATCTGAAAACACCAGCCTCTAGCGACTCAACATGACCTCCTACATAGGTTTCAGATTCCAATAGATGGCCCTCGTAAAATCTTTCAATTGGATCGCTATGTTTGTTTGGAAGAACTATATTATTCTCGTATGCCTGAACCATCAATAACATCTCACATAAAGTTCCTGTACCTTTTCTGAGGACTTCGTCAGGATTGAGTGGAATGATGGTACATAAAGAGAAGATAAATGGATGAACATATTTGTAGTACAAATAATACGTTGCGACCGCATCAGATACAGAATACTCAGCAAGCATTTGTGGCTTCTCGTAAGCATAAGGTGTCATTAATTCGGGATCTAATTCAGTAGGATTGTAGCCTAGCTTTGCCGTGGTAACTGCTTTCAAACCTTGAGACCCTTGCGGTAAATAAGAATCTCTTTTCACCCACCTAAAACAGTCCATATGTGTGCAATACTTGGATTTATATTCTCCTTCTCGATCTTTAGCGAATCCTATCTCCTCGAACATGTCAATATCATGGAAAAAAGATCTCTTTTCAATAAAAGGCCAATCAAAAAAATCACCATTAAATGTTGCAATCACTGTTGGCCTCATTTCCCTCACATGCTCATAGAATCTTAGTAATACGTGCTTCTCATCAGGTTCATTAAAAATCGTAAATGAACCCGGGTACTCTGGCTTTGGGGTATACTCAAAATCCTCGATATTCTCTGAGATTATTTCACGATTGGTGATCAAAAAACCTTCTCCATCTATCATATAGGATATCATCATGACCTGATCGGCCTTAGGATCAGGAAACTTCAAAGGAGCTTTCGTTGTTTCGATGTCAAATGCTAAAATTATAGGGTCTGCAAAAGCAATATTCTCTTTATCTTCCTCCAATGTAATTTGAGAATGCTTTGCATACACATTGTACCATTTTCCTATTCTAATATTGTTGTCTATCGAAACTCGAACATGGTACGGCACATCATACTCCCTAATGTCATCTATCAAAGTTAAGGGATCTGAAACTTGTTCTTCATTAAAAGCTGCAAGCGCATTGTAAGGTTTGGAATTTTGTTTAATGCTATTATGCTCATTAAAGTTCATAATTTGATAAATATCTCTCGAGTCTCTTTTCATCTTGTTCTCCTTTACGATGGGACTTATGAGTCTTCTAGCATTCAAGAGATCTGAAATATTATGAAATGAAAGCTTAATTAGTACTCGCTTTAGACCCACTAAATGGTTGGGTAAACCCAAATCTTCTTTAATTTCCTGAGTGATTTTTTTTATGTTACAGCTCTCTAGGAACCGCTTTAACGTAGTCTCCACCTCAGACTCATGTCCAGGTATCACTTCAATATAGAAATATGGATCATAAGATAGGGTAACTTTGAAAGAACCACCATCAGAGTCAAGGAAATAGTAATCAACTCCCGCGTATCCAGCCAAATATTCATCAGAAGGAATGGTTGTCGTATGCATATTGCAAAGCCATCCTTTTCTTGGCTTCTCCCCATCATTATCTCCATGCTCGAATCTATCGAACCCCATCATGGAATCGATCTCATCAATCTTAGTCACAAATTCTCTTTTCTGATTATTATCATCTAGAATATTCAGATAGGCCGTATTACCTTCACTCTCATTGCCACGCTTCGTCCCATATTCATATTTTACGGTGTTTTTTTTACCATTCTGCTTCAGAAATATTCCCCTTCGATTCGATATTGCCATTGGAATTTCAAGAGTCAAAAAAAAAAGAAAGCTTACCTTTCTATTACAATATTCGTTCAAGTGAAGTGATGATCTTAAGGGCAGACGCGTCTCAAGGTTGACACACGTGACTTGATATTTATAGCTAATCTGATTTATGGCTTATATGCTGATGTTGTTATGTACTCATAAATACTATGATTATTAACTGGATAATTACTGCGTAGACAAATAGAAACTGGATTCTTATTTTTCTTTGTTTGCCCGAAATGCTATTGCTAGCGCTGCTCACTGCAGAGACATTTGGAAGAACCATAAACTTCAAAGAACGCATCAAAAATAATGACAAACTTGCAGTAAAGAAAAGAATCAACGCGTAATACAAAATCAGAACGCCTCCAATCAAATTCTTAAATAAAAGCAACGCAATAATCGTAACATACTTGTAGCCACTAAAACTGAGTAAATCCAAAATAGAACTTTGAGTTGAGCAGTTTAAAAGATAAAGACCAATCTTGAAGATCGCAACGTCTATAATTGAGCATGCCACTGTTTGTGATGCCAAGTATCCGAACAACTCTGGATGGAAGTCCCCTCTCAAACCCTGAAAGGATGCCCACAACAAGATGTAGGTTGTGAAAGCCATCAAAGGAATGTAGAGGTCGGGTGCATTGATATCCTGAACGGGGGGCAAGTACGCAGGAGAAGCAGATGCAGCCGTGGCTGCATCACCTGAAGTTTGCCTAGTCCAGTTTTTGTTTGTGTAGGGGAATAGTATCAACATAATCTTCTTCAACACGTAAGAGTTACTCACCTTGAAGTAATAATGAAGATTTCCGGACTTTTGCATAAATGACCCTATATTCTGTTGAAGATACTCGTTAGATGTACCAAGGCCACTCTTTGCAATGTGTGCTGCCATAGAAGTTGTTGGATCCTGGAAAAAGCTGGCATATGGGGCCGCTTGAGGATTAACATTCTGTCCACCTCCGTTAAACTGTCCGTGCTGCTGTCCTAAGTTTTGCAAATTCGGTTGCTGTACCTGCTGTGGATGACCTCCCGCAATGTTTCCGTAGGGCGTGTACATTGGCTGCTGCTTCTGTTGTTTGTTTCTTCTTTATGTCTTTTGAAGGCTTGTGAATAGCTTGAGCAGGGCGAGATTTTGACTTCCTAATTAGGAACCTTCTGAACAATAGTTTTGGCAATAGCAATCAGTTCAAAAGTTGCTTTTGCTACTAGTTAAATAGAAAGAGACTTGCATTTCAAAGTCTTCATAATAAGTTCAGAAGGAAATGGCTAAGGGTAAAGTGTTTGTGGTCTCTAATAGACTCCCAGTCACTATTGATAGACTGCCAGATGGCTCTTATTCGTACTCAATGTCATCAGGAGGGTTAGTAACAGCGCTCCAGGGCTTGAAGAAATCTACGGAGTTTCAATGGATAGGTTGGCCAGGCGTAGAGCTCCCAGAGGATGAACAGGAAGCCGTGAACAAAGATCTTAAGGAAAAGTTCAACTGTCATGCGGTTTTCCTCAGTGATACTATCGCCGATCTTCACTACAATGGATTCTCGAATAGTATTTTATGGCCGCTATTCCATTATCATCCGGGAGAGATGAATTTTGATGAGAATGCTTGGGCGGCCTACATTGAGGCCAATAAAAGCTTTGCCACTGAGATTGCCCGTGAAGCTAGTGATAATGATATGGTTTGGGTTCATGATTATCATTTGATGCTTTTTCCACAGATGCTTAGGGAAATAATTGGAGATAAAAAGCGGAATATAAAAATTGGATTTTTCCTCCATACTCCCTTTCCTTCTTCCGAGATTTATCGAATCTTACCTGTGCGTAAGGAAATCTTAGATGGCGTTCTAGCATGCGACTTGATAGGTTTTCACACCTATGATTATGCCAGACACTTTCTCTCTTCTGTATCGAGGATAATCAAGAATGTAAATGTTTTGCCTAATGAAGTGCAGATGAATGGCAGGGTGATTAGTGTTGGTGTGTTTCCAATTGGAATTGATGTTGATAAATTTACGGAAGGTGTCAAGAAGCCGGAAGTAATCGAAAGAGTTGGTCAACTCAGGAAGAAGTTTGGCGATACTAAAATAATCGTTGGTGTTGATAGACTAGATTACATAAAAGGTGTTCCCCAAAAGTTGCATGCTTTTGAAATTTTTCTCACGGAAAATCCTGAATGGATAGGAAAGGTGGTTCTAGTGCAGGTAGCAGTTCCGTCTAGGGGGGACGTAGAAGAGTACCAAAGTTTGAGGGCAACAGTAAATGAATTAGTTGGTAGAATTAACGGTAAATTTGGTACGGTTGAATTTGTTCCTATTCATTTCATGCATAAGTCTATCCCTATCAATGAATTGATTAGTTTGTACCATATTTCTGATGTCTGCTTGGTTAGTTCTACGAGGGATGGAATGAATCTTGTGTCATTTGAGTATATTGCCTGTCAAGAGGAGAAGAAAGGAGTGCTTATTCTTTCTGAGTTTGCAGGTGCCGCACAATCTTTAAATGGCGCCATAATTGTTAATCCTTGGAACACCGAAGAGTTGAGTGAAGCTATTAAGGAAAGTCTTACTTTACCAGAAGAGAAGAAAGTTTTTAGTTTCAAGAAGCTTTTTGATTATATCTCGAAGTATACTTCCAGGTATTGGGGCGAAAGCTTTGTTAATGAGTTGTATAAGTGTAATCCTCGTAAAGGGGTTATATCTGATTAAGTAGACGATTGACTGTAATTGTATATTTATATATTTATATATATATGTAAAATGGTGAAAAAAAGTAATGCTTATTTATCATGAAAAGATGCTCTCAGTCTACCATTTCTTCTGAAGACCCTAACTCCGGCGCATTTGCAATGGCAAATGAATGGCTTTTCAAAGAATCAGTGAATAAACCGTTTCTATCTTTATCCTTTTCCTCGGCTTCCTTCTTCGCCTTCAAATCTCTCTGGTTAGAGCTTTGCAAGTCCAAACCTGTATTGACCACTTGAGGACGAATACCTAACCTCAGTAGTAGTGAATAATTGGAATTTAGATAGGCAGAAGCGTCCATTTTTGGTATTTGTTGAACAACACCACTTTCAGAATAAAGGTTCTTTTCTGGCAATATTCCACTACGACTCATAAAATGGGTTTCTAGGTCGGTAGGCTTATGAGTATGAGTAATATTGCCATTCCCTGCTATTCCGTTCAACAGATGGCCCTTTGAATCAGTGGATTTCTTTTCATGCGTCTGATTTTTAGTTTTGGAATTTACTTTATCATCCGATTCCTTGAAATGTGAAACATCTTCTTCAAAATTTTTCGCCAGACTGAAAGCAGACATAAGATAGGGCATTTCTTCGGAGATACTCGTCTTGCCTAGTATTACACTAGAATTAACGGAGGAAAGTGACTCGCGACGGGCCCCAGTAGATCCTCTTGAAGAAGGTGGCTTAGATGAAGGATCAATTTTTGTTATGGAATGAATCATAGGAGAAGTATATGAAGAAAGAGATGAAGACATCAAAGAATAGTTCATATCTGAGTCGTAATCATCATGCTCGTATCCTTCAAAAATACTACTCTCGGCGTCCTGATTCTTCTCGTGCTGTTTGTACTCTATGCCAGATTGTTCCTTCATAACCAGCTTCTTCATCTTCTCCATTTTAAATACTTCATACATACTTTCAACATCCCTGATGACAGCCATACACTCATTCCTTTCAACACTATCATCACTTTCAACAGCTTTATTCAATTGCTTGAGAAGACTGATAACAAAAGTCTTGTATGAAAGAATTGTACTACTTTCTTCTTCATTCACCATAGACTCGAGCTCGGTACCAATTGTTACTAATCTAGCTTTCAGATACGCAACAGATATTTTATCTATCAAATCATCTTTAAGTCTGACGTTTCGAAGAACTAGCGAGGTAAGCAATGCTCCACTATCACTTATAAAGTCAAGAGGTGAAAGCAGTTTCATTGCTTTCGTTATTTCATCCAATTCAGTCGATATTCGACATAGCTTGCTCTGAAACTCTTTACAACTCAGAATAACTGAAATGGAGACATTATTATTGAAAATTTTCACATCAGATTTTTCATTATCAAAATGATCAGCCGAATTGATATCTAACGACAAAAAGAGCCAACTTTTCGTCTTCATTTCAATTCGCTCCAACGTCTCCAAGATCTTCACCGTCAGTTTACAAAGCTTTGATACTTTTCGCTCACTTAAAGCAAAATTATCAATAAAGCAATGTAGCTCCTTCTTTTTCTTACCTACCTTATTCAAATCAGGATCATATGCTAGCTTTATTATAGGATCTTCATAGTTTTGGATTCCAGCACTAGACATCGGCTGCTTTTATCAGAAAAGAAAATATTCTATAGATTCGGGTATCAAATTTAACTAGTCTCACTATACGATCCTTGTCCTTCAGGCCGTTTCTAATGCAAATTATCGAACATAAGCTGTCAATTACCACAGTGCTATGTAAACAGTTCCGATATCTTTCATTGTGAGAAAAGAAATCGAATGTTCCTGTAGTAGCATATACAGGACGCATAGAGATCTTAGAAAACCCTCTTTCAGTGGTTCTATCAGCATAAATTTACGGCAAGTAGAAGACTCAAAATCTATTCTAATAAGATTTATTCGAAGCCAGTGCACCAGTGATTTCTAGATGGCCAAAAAAAAAAGGAATTTCAGCGACGGAAAGTATATAAAATAAAGTAATCAGACCAAAAAAATGGTGAAAATGAAATAGAATAAATAAAAAAATGAAGGCCTATGAGAGCCAATGATATAGTATGTACAGCCTATTGGAAGATTAGCAATCCATATAATTAAATTCCTTCTCTTTTTCTAGGAAAACAGAAGATATCATACTCTCGTACCACTGGTCAATAGTCTTACCTTTATGAAATGCCACAATAATTAGGGTCATATTGTCGAAGCCAATACCCGTAACCGTACTTGCCATCCCAATACATTCACTCAAGATATGTTCTGTTATTGCATTTAGCTTCCATTTGAGACTAAGCTTATCTCTTATAATATTCACTAATTCTGTGTTAGTGTAACAATCCCATATTCCATCACAGGCCAAAACCATAAACTCGGGATAATCTAGTTGCTCTAGATCATACACAAGGAGATCCGGCTCCGCACTGATAGTGTAAAGCTCTGGAGGAATTTTCATCTCTATGTCATTCTTAGTCGTGTTTCTCATGATGTACTTGTTCTGGTTATGCTTCAAGTCTATGTAAGGAACTTTAAATTTAAAATCACCAAGTGCTCTAGATAATGCCAAAATTTCATTCACCCTCTCACCCGCAACAAACCCTCCGCTGTTCTCGATCCTTAACCTCTCGCCCATGATTGTGGGCTTATGATCAAAAGAAAGATTCTTAACATTGCCTCCCTTTAAAGACATTATACATCGAGAATCTCCCGTATTTGCAATAATAGCATACTTATTAGCTATAACCGATGCAATCACTGCCGTAGTACCGCAATTCGTGGCCTCTAAGCGAGGCAAGTCATGGTCAGCTCTAAAAAAGCTATCCTTGATTATTCTCATATATCTTTTCAAGTCAACCGACTCGCTTTCTCGTGCTTTGTTAAGCCCTTTGAAGATATTGGTGCACAACTTGTGGCTCGCATTCTCTGCGCAATATTTCCCCCCATGACCATCAAACACACCGAATAGCATTACAGACTCATCATCACTAACCTTCACATTATGTGCATCCTCCATAGTCATCCTATAACCTTGCATCAGACCGATACAATAACTGACCGAATCATGTGTATGATAATCTAAAGTCTTCTCCTCTATAGGATGCGATAATAGTTGTCCCATATTATTCTTATGTCTTTAACGATATTTCTATTTTAACTCTTACCCAAATTATTATATATATATTATATATATATATATGCCCATGTATATATTAATTACCTGGGGAAGTTACTAACAAATCTTAACTAATCGAATTTTAATTTTTGTTTAAGCCCCGGCCCTTGGTAATGATGTTCATATCACCAGCTTACTATATCTATCCCGAAATGAGTTGTCACCACAGGATAAGAATGTCGTTTAATGTCGCGTGATATTTTTAGGATAACACTGCTGCTGTGACACTCTGCAAGATATATGTCGAAGAATATGATGTTACCAAAGATCGACAAGAACTCAAAAGAAGGAGATGTTGACTACAAGGCTCCCCTGAAGTTTCCAATTGGGCCACATTTTAAAAAGTATGACAAAAATCCTATCATGAGACCAAATCCTGACAACGAATTTGAAAGTTCGTTTTTGTACAATGCCACTGCCATTGTGGTAGATGGCAAGGTATTCTTGCTCTATCGGGCACAGAACAAACAAAAAGTATCATCAGTTGGGCTAGCTTGGTCGAATGATGGGTACAACTTTGTGAGATACCACAAGCCAATAGTTTGGCCCACTGAAGAGTGGGAAGCCGGTGGAGGGTGCGAAGATCCTAGGATAGTGAGAGACCCAGAAACGAAACTCTTTATATTGACATATACAGCCTATGATAAGAGTCATGCAAGATTGTGTGTGGCGGTTTCCGAAGACCTCTTTCACTGGAAAAAGTATCCTCCCATTATCCTGAACGACGCCAGCTGGAATGACATTGTTATCAGCTCGGATGGAAACAAATACATCCGAAACGCGTGGCTGAAATCAGGAGCGGTATTCACTGAAAGACACAAGGATGGAAAGTATAAGATGATTTGGGGCGATTGTGGCTTCTATTTGGCTGAATCGTCGGACTTGAAGCATTGGAAACTATGCAGTCACAATTATAAGAAAAATCTATTTGCTAAAGGTCATTATGACTGGCAAGATAAGCTTATAGAGCCCGGCGCCGCTCCCATAAAGTTACATTATAAAGATTCTTCAAAGAATCATTACGTACTTTTCTACAATTCGGCCACAACAGGCGGAGGAACCTTTTTGAAGGACACTTACACAATTTCCCAGATGCTCATAGATTACGATGACTTATCTGGTCCACTTGCAAGACTAGAGAAGCCTATTTTGGTGCCAGACCAAAAGAATGAGATCGAGGGCCAGGTCAACAAAGTGGTGTTTACTGAAGGAATTGTTCAGTTTAGGGGAAAATGGTTCTTGTATTTCGGACAAGGTGATTCAGAGTTAGGTGTTGCTACATGTGACGTAGACTAATCAAATAATACCTATATAAATGAATGTATAACTAGGTGCTATAGCGAAGAATGGGTGTAGTTTATTCGTGTAGACTTCGCGATAATATTGGATCTCCTCGAGCTAAATTTCTCGATTCATATTATCGTCCTATGATTTCTAACACTAGCGTTGATAGTAACTACTATTCTCACTGTATTTTAGGCAATGCTCCAATAAACGAAACACCTGTTCGAATAGCATTGCTTGGAGGGCCAAAGGTTGGAAAAACATCAATAGCATCCAAGCTCAGCTTAGGGCATCATAGAGAGACATATTATCCCACGCACTCGATATGCCCTGAGCTATTCAGCTTCATAGCAGACGATATGACATCTCGAGTCATTTTAGACGATTCGAATGAAAAGGGGAATTTTGAGCGGCTTGTTAAGTTAAAAAATGTTGAGCTATCTCCAGCAATCTACAAGCATTACTTCAAGGGACTTAATGTGGAAAGGCCCAGAAAACTAGGACAAACAGTAGGTGACTCCTTTATACAGAGCCGCAATGAATACTACATGACTTACTATAATCGAAGAGAGTTGGGATCTGATAATGATATTCCTCCCCATGTTACGCCGATCTTGGTGGAACTAGTGGATACGCCCCCATATAATCCGGATCAAGTTGTGCCATTTTTAGAGTCGTCACTTTACAACAAGCTTGGACCTGAGTATCTCAGGAATCTAGCGAATGAGCCTCGAAGGCCTGTTCTGACTAATCCAATCCTTGTTGCGAGTGGAGCCAGCGAACTCAATGGAACAATTGATGGATATTTTTTTGTTTACAGCCCCATTCCTGATCTGGATATCCCATCTTACGATGAAGCTGTTAGTCAACTGCATGATCTGGGGTTAACTCCGCTTGGAGTGGATTCTGAAAGTACGGCGGCAGCAAAGCGTCTTAGCGTTGAAAATCATTCTTTTAAATTACTCAACAGCATTAAAGCAAGCTTGGATGAAGCATGGCTGGAGTATGTAAGTTTCAAGACTCTTTGGGAAAGAGGTGAAGAGAGCGATAAATATTCAATGAAACTGGCATTGAAAAGTATCTGGAAAGAAAGAGGCCAGTTGGACACAAAAAAGACATTAGATTCCCAAAATATAAA
Organism: Schwanniomyces etchellsii; assembly: GCA_031081805.1. NCBI lineage: Eukaryota > Fungi > Ascomycota > Pichiomycetes > Serinales > Debaryomycetaceae > Schwanniomyces > Schwanniomyces etchellsii. The sequence continues at coordinate 882,163 of JARYSY010000004.1, read as the reverse complement.
TCCTTTCAAATTAAATGCATTACCCCCTATATGGATCATTTGCACTAATAGGCAGAATCCAATGGCACATCCAGCTTTAATCCAAAGTGGACGAGAACTCGCAAAATCTTGGGGATGTGGATTTATATCTATTGATTGCAGAAATGATGATTTGAATTTCTGTTTATCTCTTATCATAAAGGAAATAATAGAGAGAAAAAAAAATGGAAGTTTCAAGAAATACAAGTGAACCTTTGCATTACCATATACGTATATATGTGTATATGTATTTATGTATATCAGTAAATACTTTATCACTAATGCGTGCATGTGACTAATTCTTATCAAGATTATCATAACTTCTCCATACTCAAGTGTAATGTCCGGATATGTCCATGAATAAGAAAGGACTGGGGACGAAGAATTACGTGAGATGTCCGCTTTGTTCGAAACCAGAGCCTTTTAATGATCACGACATTGTTTGCCCCAAGTGCTCGAAGTTGAACACTGAACTAATCCGTCGCACATGCTTTGAGAATGATCATTTTAACGAAGTGGCAAGGCAAAATATTGATTTGATATTTCGAAGTGGTTTTGACGCTTGTGATGGTGATCTAAGTAATGATAGCTTAGCCTTGATTAAAGCCGAAGAGTTACCTGAGCCATCAATGGAGGCAATTCGAAGCTTATCATTACAATTACTGAAGCTCAAGGCTATCACGCTCCAAAGAAACATAAGCAGTATAGATAAAACTACATCAATTTTAAAAGAAAAGATCCTGACCATCAAGGAAGAAATAGAGAGCAGAAATAGAGACACATCACTTGTAAGAGAAAGGCTAGCTAAGGAGCACATGAAGCTCATCAACTCATTCAAGGATGCCACCAACACGATGAATACCCTGTTGCGGGAGTACAAATATGAAAGGATAAATCAGGTCAACAAGCAGGTCGTCAATTTGCAGTTTTCGCATTATAAAGTTTTGAGAGAAATAGTCTTCAGTGAACAAACACCTCAGCAGAAAAATTTTAGTTATATGGCAAAGTTCAGAGACGCTACATCTTCACATTTACTATTTTACAATACGGAGATATTAAGAATTACGGATTTTTTAAAGTACAATAACAAACTAACAAAGATTAATGAATTTTTAGAGAACCTAATAAGGTTACAAATGCATCTAGTTGATATCTTTAAAGAGGATATGATGGAGCTTCCTTATTTGGATGAATTGTCAAGCTATTTGCCCGATTCTAAGTTCTATGACTTACTTTCAGAGAAAGAGAAAATACTCCACGAAGCATATAACAGTGAAGAAGAAGAAGAAGTTGACTTTACAGGTAACCAGGTTGATCAAAGTGAGATAAACGCCGATAATGGTGTGGATAATCACCAAGTTTTCAGGCTCAGTAATGAGATAAAACTACCTCTTTCTTCAAAGTCAATAAATAACAACTTGCGAAGAGCTTCTTTGAGTAGAAGAGAACTTCCACTAACGAGACCTAATTCGACTAACAATTCTTCTGCAGTAGAGCTGCCCAATGATAATAAGAATTTTCGTCAAAAAACTGCATCAAAAATACTAGGGTCAGGGAAAAAAATTGTAATAATGCCACATAAGATTTTAACTAAGCCTTTCACTAAATTGTCTACCAAAGAATTTTTAAAGTTCTTGCTGATAGTTGTAAAGATAATCTATAATTTCGAGATATTTTTAAACCATGTTGACGACAAGTCACCTAGAAAAGACGAGTCTTCATCGATATCTAGCACCATAATATCATTCCGAAATGGAGGAGAACGGAAGGATAGTGATATTTGCAACTTTGATAAAATACTAAACAAGATAGCTTCAATGAATCCCTACTTTAACCGAAAATTGAGCCTTCTCGTATCTCTGAAATTAGAGGAAGCCAACGAAACATATCCACGAGATATACCCAAATCAGTGGGACCATCACCAATGAATCACTCAAGCGTTTCTAGTCTTTCTACAGGAACTCCTACTTTCATCCCCGAGAACCTACAAATGACACTGCATGAACTCAGCTTGCCACAAATTTATCTGAATCATTCCCCCATTATCTCCTCATACTCGGCAAAGGTTTCTCTGGAACGGACTAGGCCGAGCAGTCAGATCGAAGGAGAGATTTATGGGGTCTTTAGTGGCCCACCTAGCCCGTCCGCTTCTAGCAACAGAAGGCCTAAAACGCCTGTCTATCCTCCTTCAGAACTGCCTATACTTAAATCGATTCTGCAAAGTGTCTATAAGCTAATGGTCAGTGGATCATCTCAAGCGCAAAAGCATCCGAAATCAAAAGGCACATCAGAAAATTCGGAATCAAACGCTGTAAACGTAATGATGCAGTCTAAACATCAGTTAGATGATTGGGACATTGTCAGCCAGATGTATTAGGATGTATATAAGCCTACGATATAGAAATGTAACAAGGAATCTCAAGTTGTGTAACTTAAATACTGATAGAGTAAGTTTTGTCACGTTTGATTTTTCCAACCCCTTGTCTTATCATAGACACAGTTGTTCAGTGAAGGAAAGAATAAAGCAGATTCTATTAGCATAAAACTACATAAATCAGTCTTGACTTTATTATAAGGCGTGCTTGACCTACTAAGATGTTGACAGACAAAGAATTGTACGAATTAAATAAAAAGGCAGTCACTAAGGGTTTCAATATTAAGCCTAGGATCACCTACAACACCGTTGGAGGAGTAAATGGACCCCTTGTTATTTTAGATAATGTGAAGTTCCCCAGTTTTAATGAGATTGTCAACTTAACTTTACCTGATGGTAGCTCTAGGGCAGGTCAAGTTTTAGAAGTTAGAGGAAGTAAGGCAATTGTTCAAGTCTTTGAGGGTACTGCTGGAATTGACGTGAAAAAGACCAAGGTTGAGTTAACAGGGGAAAGTTTAAAGATCGCTGTGTCTGAAGATATGTTGGGTCGTATCTTCGATGGGTCTGGAAGGCCAATCGATAAGGGGCCACGTATTTTTGCTGAGGATTATTTGGATATTAATGGTTCTCCGATCAATCCATACGCACGTATTTATCCTGAAGAAATGATCTCTACTGGTGTATCTGCTATCGATACCATGAATTCTATTGCTAGAGGGCAAAAAATTCCTATCTTTTCTGCATCAGGTTTACCTCATAATGAGATTGCTGCTCAAATTTGTAGACAGGCAGGTTTAGTTAGACCAACCAAGGATGTACATGATGGTCATGAGGATAATTTCTCGATTGTCTTTGCAGCTATGGGTGTTAACTTAGAAACATCCAGGTTCTTCAAACAAGATTTCGAAGAAAATGGATCCTTAGAGAGAACATCTTTGTTCTTGAACTTGGCTAATGACCCAACTATTGAAAGAATTATTACACCTCGTTTGGCTTTGTCAACTGCCGAATACTTAGCTTATCAAACAGAAAGACACGTTTTGACTATCTTAACTGATATGTCTTCTTATGCTGATGCTTTGAGAGAAGTTTCAGCTGCTAGAGAAGAAGTTCCCGGTAGAAGAGGTTATCCTGGTTATATGTACACAGATTTGTCTACTATCTATGAAAGAGCTGGTAGAGTCGAGGGACGTAATGGTTCTATTACCCAAATCCCAATTTTGACCATGCCTAACGATGATATTACCCATCCAATTCCTGATTTGACCGGTTATATTACAGAGGGACAAATTTTTGTTGATCGTCAATTACATAATAGAGGAATTTATCCACCAATCAATGTTTTGCCATCTTTATCTCGTTTAATGAAGTCTGCGATTGGTGAAGGCATGACGAGAAAAGACCATGGAGATGTATCAAATCAATTATATGCTAAATATGCAATTGGTAAGGATGCTGCAGCTATGAAGGCTGTCGTTGGTGAAGAAGCATTATCTAATGAAGATAAACTTTCCTTGGAATTTTTGGATAAGTTCGAAAAGAATTTCATTTCACAGGGTGCCTATGAAAATAGGTCCATCTTCGAGTCTTTAGACCAAGCATGGTCTTTATTGAGAATCTACCCCAAGGAGATGTTAAACAGAATCAGTCCTAAGATTTTAGCCGAGTTTTATGAAAGAGATAGAGATCAAGATGATGAAGAAGATATTGATAAATCACACGATTTAATAGATGCTTGAATACTTAGTTACTTGCTGGGTTTCATTAACTTCATAACGATGTTTCTTTTGATAGTTTAAATAAAACAAGAGATCAAAAAATAGATCAATCATTTTCAGTGTATCCTTTTCTGAATATAAATACTAGATCAGAAATCACAATAAAGCTTTACTAATATATACATTAACTGCAAGCAAAAAACAAAGAGAACGAACTAAACACTATTATTGCTACTCTGAGTTAAACTTCTCCTTGGCTCCTCTTCAAATTACCAATATAATTGATTGCGGATCCTGCTTTGAAAAATTCAATTTGATCCTTAGACATCGTATGCTTACATGTAATATCGAAATGGGAGCCGTCTTTCTTTGTCACTCTGATCTTCAATGTTCCTCCATTATTACCGTGCTTTGCCACCATATCTCTCAAATCGAGCGTCGTCAACTTGTCTCCAGAAGATATCTTGTCATAGTCAGATTCATCAGCAAAAGTTAATGGTAACATACCTTGTTTCTTTAAATTAGTTTCATGAATTCTTGCAAATGATTTCACTAAAATTATCGATCCACCAAGAAATCTTGGAGATAAAGCAGCATGTTCTCTTGCTGACCCTTCTCCGTAGTTATGCTCAGCAACTACAACCCAAGGACGTCCTTCATTTTTCCATTTGCTCATTAATTCAGGGATTCCATGAGCACTTCCATCAAAGTCATATGCCTTGTTGACCTCTCCAGTCTCTTTGTTCACGGCACCGATCAAGGTATTGTAAGAGATGTTTTCAAGATGACCCTTATACTTAAGCCAGGAACCCGCTGCAGAGATATGATCAGTAGTACATTTTCCTTCAACTTTCAAAAGGACATTGCAAGACAATTCTTCTCCTGACCAAGGTTTAAATGGTTCTAAAATTTGTAATCTATCTGATGTTGGAGAAACATTAATCTTGACCTCAGGCTTTGGCTTTGGATCAGCTTCAGGGTAGTATTGAGAGCGTCCCTTTATAAAGCCACTAGATGGTAATTCATCTCCTTTCGGTGGTTGAAATCTGAAAGTTTCTCCGTTCTCTAATTCTATTGAATCCTCAAGCGGGTTGAAATCCATTTTTCCTGAGTATATTATAGATGTTACAATTTCAGGTGAAGTTAAAAAATTCATGGTGTTCCTATTACCGTCATTCCTTGCCCTAAAGTTTCTATTGAATGAAGTGAATATAGCATTTGTTTCAGTGGAAGTTTTTGGAACATCAGTTCTATCCCATTGTCCAATACATGGACCGCATGCATTTGCTAAAACCTTAGCACCGTTCTTCTCGAAGGTTTCTATCAAACCATCTCTTTCAATAGTGGCTCTTATTTGTTCAGATCCAGGGGTAACAAAGAATGGAATTTTTGGTCTAAGACCGGCTTCTTCTGCTTGTCTAATTAAAGATACCGCACGAGACATATCTTGATAAGATGAATTAGTACATGATCCAATTAAACCAGCACTTATCTTTGTTGGCCAATTCTCTTTTACCGCAGTGGACCCGAACTTTGAAATTGGTGTTGACAAATCAGGAGTAAATGGTCCATTAACATGTGGTTCCAATTTTGAAAGGTCAATCTCAATGACCTTATCATATTCCGCGCCCTCATCCGCTCTCAAGAATCCAAAATCTTTGTTGGCAGCCTCAGCTGCCTCTGAAATAGGCCCCCTATTAGTTTGTATCAAATACCTGCGATGTGCTTCCTGATATGGAAATGTAGACGTGGTAGCTCCTATTTCTGCACCCATATTACAAATGGTGGCCATACCTGTACATGATAAAGACTGAACACCATCACCGAAGTACTCTACAATATATCCAGTACCACCACGTACAGTCAACAAGCCGGCCAAATGCGTGATGACATCTTTGGGAGACGTCCATCCGGACATTTTTCCTGTCAATTTGACACCAAGAATCTTTGGTGCCTTCAATTCCCAAGGAGTTCCTGTTAATGCATCTACAGCATCAGCTCCTCCGACACCAATTGCGATTGCACCTAAACCCCCAGCGTTAGGTGTGTGAGAATCAGTACCTAACATCATAAGACCTGGAACCGAAAAATTCTCCAACACGATTTGATGAATGATCCCAGATCCTGGACCCCAAAATTGTATGCCATATTTTTCACCACAACTCTGCAAAAAATCAAACACTTCCTTATTAGTAGCAATAGAGCTTACCAAGTCTTCATCTGCCCCATCTTTTCCCACAATCAAGTGATCACAATGAATCGAAGCAGGAACAGCTGTCTTCGACATGCCACATGTCATGAATTGTAATAAGGCAGTCTGAGCAGATGCATCTTGCATTGCAACTCTATCAGGGTTCAATTTTAAGTATTGTTGCCCTCTAATATTAGACAATTTACCCTGGCTTGATCCCAAGCTGTCTTCTGGATTAACAAGATGCGAGTACAAAATTTTCTCTGCCAAAGTTAAAGGCGAGTCATTCATTATCCTTTTCACTTCTCCTAGCTTATCGATAAGCTTTGCATATGGAGGTGTTCTCGACGCATATTCACTGGGAACCTGAAAATGAGTATCTAATCCAGCATTCGATGCCAATCTCCTGACTGTGCTAGCTGTATTCTTCCGTCTAATTAATTTGCTAGCTTTCAACATATCTCGTGTAAACCTCAACCACCTTTTACTGGCCTAGGTCCTCAGATTTCAAACAGATCTAAAATTTTTCACTCTAAAACGATCCAATTATTCTCCAGATAAACGTTATGAGTCAGAGTCGATGAGTTCGACCAATGTTCATAACCATTTTTTTTTTTTTTTTTTTTTTTTTTTTCTTCTACTACTTTCAATCTTATCTATTGAACTGTCCGTACGATTCATTTTCTTTGTCAATATATTGGTCTCTTATAAAAGTACTTAGTCCGCTAATGTCTAAAAAATAGTAGTAATGCAATTGAAAATTGAAACGAAGAAAGAATGCCAAGAGTATTCTATTTGGAATCTCTAGGATGGATCTTACAGCTGAGCTTCCAAGCACGATCAGCTTCTTTTTTGTTGAGTTGACAAACTTTCCATAACTCAAGAAGAATTACTTCCTGGAGACTAGGTACGGGGTTAATGTTGTAATCAGGAGCATCGAAGGACTTTCCAGAAAGACTTGAATTTTCGTCAGTACCAGCCTTATGATTCTTAGTAGATGTAGATCGAGCATCACTAGGATAAAGAATCTGCAATCGCTCAATGTCTGATATAATTCTAGTAATTTTCAAATACTTATCTATATTTATGAGCTTTTGGTGAAGGAATGAGTTTGCTTCTCTGTAATCTGGATTTCCTTCCGTCACAAATGTCAAGTCCAGTAAGAATAATGAGAAGTAGGGCACTATTGGCACAGATTCTTCACTGTTGAGCAAAAAGGTCTTTAGTTTCGAACGATAAACATTGTAGTTTTTCTGAGGATGAACAATTTGTGAGAGATACTCGTACAAATCCTTATACTTCTCTGAAATATTTTCCCACAATTCAGTAAGCCTCGTAATTAAATGCGATTGCAAAGCTGTCGCTATAACTGCTAATGAATTGAAATTTCTCAAGTAAAGACACGATATTGCAACTTTAAGCCAAATTTTTATGCAATTAACTCTTTGCCTGAGCGGAAGTCCTGGTTGAAGGATAGATTCTAAAATGTATCCTGACAATGAATTCGTGAAAAGTAATGACTTCCTAACATTAGGAGCAAGCCTTAAGTGAGCCCTTTTTGAAGTATAATTCTCATTGAGTAACTCATCTGGACGTATAGAGCAGAATATATTTGATTCAATTAACGTCAACTGCTTGGCAATTTCTAAACTATTGAACTCTAGTAAAATTGGCTTGTAATTTGCCAAAACCCAGCTTTGGTCACAGACGTCAAACCAATTATCTAATATTAGCCCTACTCTAACTGGAATATATCTGTTTTTGTCCAAGTATTCTTCGCGACACCAATTAGTGCCCAAAATTGCCCTCGACGTTAAAATAATCTTCTCCATCATTACTATCTGACCCTTTGTCAAAAGGGCACTAGATGATGTTTCGTTACCTATATCTAATGATAGAGGTAAACTTAATGAATTTTGGGAGCTTGTACTAGAGGATGTAGTGCTGACTCTTGTTAAATCATAATCACCCACTTTGGAATATCTATCAGTCATGGAACTTGAAGCGAAGCATCCATAAATGGAGTTCTTTTTATTTGGTTTAACGATTGTAATGGCTCTCTTGACTAATTGTTGGTTCTCAGGGCCTCTGCGACGAGTCCTTTGGTTTTCAGTTAGCGGCTTTGATGATAATTTAGCAGCGACTTCCAATAGTTTCATTGATTCTAAGATTAGATGCTTTGACACACCTTCATTGAAAAAATTAATAAGTGTACTGAGTAGACAGGAATCACTTTCTGAGTTCCAATAGGACTCCATCCAAATTTGAAACATCTTCACAATAAGTTTACGCCTATTCTTTAAAAGAACTTGCTCGCTGACGTCTTTAGAATCGCTCGATTCAAAAGTATTAACCTCAAACCTTGTAATGAATTCCTCGATCAAGTCAATTCCGTTCGCAAATCCTCGAAAACAAATGAAAAAAGTGGAAACGAAAAAGTATTCGGGAGGAGACTCTTCATCAGTCAAAGTATAGACTAGACCTCTAAAGGACGCACCTAATAAGTTTCCCTGTTTGTCTATCAATAATTCATTCTTCAAGTTATACCTATTCTTGGAGGAATTAGTCTCGGGGTCTACCGTAAACTTTTCAAACTCTGAATTTGCACTGAAACTGCTGTTATTCTCTGTTTTCAAGATATCATTCAAGAACATTGTACCATCCTCTGAGAACCCCAAATCACCTGTCCTTCCTACTCTAATGAGAGAGTATCTGCTTCTAGCTGTCGATTTCACTGGACGCTTAAGAAGTTCATTATTGTCTCGGGCTTTATCTGCATACATGATACCTAACGAGCAATTTTTAATGAATTGTTCTGGTTCAAACTTTATCTTCGAGTAATCAGGATATTTCCTTTCCGAGCTAAGCCTAAAATCGCCCGTAATCTGAATTAATTTCCGTATGGACGAGATTGTCTTGCAAACAGCCCTGAATATCTTCGAGGCAATTTGAATTAAGTCACCTCCTTCTTGGGTGTAATAGTAATCTTTGTTTTCCTTGAGCTTACTGTCTGCGTGTTGATTTAGTTTCTTATTTTTCAATATTTCATCCTCTGATTCGTTCAAAGTCTTCACCACTAAACACTTGACACATGTAACAAGGTCACTTACTAAGGCAAGTAAGGAATCCAATGCACCATCTAACTCTTTGGGTTTTGATGAAGAAAAATCTGAGCCAATTTTAGAGATAAATAGTAGCTCTCTCAACAATAATATTATCTGATGTGTCATGCCTTCTAGCATTTCGCATCCAGCGGCATTATGTTCAATCAAGTCGAGTCGCCCGATTATAAGTGCTAAGTAAGAATAAAGTAATCCGTGAATCTCAAAAACACGCTGACCTGCCATCGGAGGGGATGACAACAACGGATAGTTGGTTATGTCTCCTTGTAACTTTCGTTCGTTCGTTCTCTTAATGACAGATCCACTTTCAGTAGTCCAGACATGCAAAAATTCCACAGCTCTTCGTATAACTTGGTAAATCATAAGAGTGAGAATTTCGATCTTTTCGAAGTTAGATGAGCCTTTATACTCATTTGCCTTAACCATTAAATTATACCAATCCGCTAATAATAGTTTTCTGGCTTTTCTAACTACTTCTCGTTTTGTGACAATCTCATTAGACCTTGATAAGCAGTCAGTCTCCTGCAAGAGTACTCTCACACCGTCTCTGATTGAGTTGATTACCTTAATAGAAAACGTAAACTTACCAAATCGAGTTTCATGGCACAATGGATTCAATAAAAACTTACCGCAAGAATGAAATAATATTTTTAGATACTTGCCGTTCGTAATATAATTAGAATAGTCATCCCCAGGTGAAGAAGATTCTCTCTCGTCTTCATCGTATATTGCAGTAGAAAAATAGTTCATCGGAATCCATCCTCTCTGAAGTGATTCTATGAGTGTAACTTCACCCCATCCCGATTCATCAATGGTATGAATAAAAGCAATATCGTCCTTCTCAAATGATAAACAGATTGAAATATCAGACTCCAATTTCAACGTTGACGAATCAAAAGAATGCAATGCCCTAACAAAAAGAGCCGACAAATCATCTGAAAACAGAGAAACGCTTTTCACACTTTCCCGAACATCTTTCTTTATAGTATCGTTGTCGTTTGGGTTCTCAAGTGAGTGACTTCTGGGATCGAGAACTGAACCATTATAGGAGATATTCAAACCTCTAGAGCTCACGTCATTAGCATCATTCTGACTCATTTTTTCGGCTTTTATGTATAGACGAACCTTCTCTTTATCGTCTATGTTCTTTAATTGAGATTCTGGAATCATTTTTTCAACTTTTTCTATTATATCCTTTCTTGTTGGCACATCCACTTCACCTTGGAAAGAATCAGAATCATGGGACCAGCTTGAGTCTCTTGAATGTGATCCTATGCGGTAGACGTATCGAGTTGAGTTTTCATCATTTCTTTGATTGTTGTTAGTTTCATGCATTATTCGAGACTGCGATAAGTTTTCATTTTCAGCGATGTTGCCTACTTTATAAGAATTGCTTATTACGCTAGACCTACCACTTACAGAGCTTAATGTGCTCAAAATACTTTGGCTATCCTTGTTTCCCCCTCTTTCGTCATCGCTTTTTCCATCATATACTGAATTTCTTATCTTGTTGTAACAAACGCTTGTGCGTCCATTCTGTCCTTCGTTACAGGAATTTGCACGTTCTACGTTCTGCTGAAATGAATTCAAGAAAGAATGGGAGTCGTCCGATGCACTCATATTCTTCTGATTCAAGGCTACTGACAACCTTTTGAATTTCTCACTCAACTCTTTCTGGGGAAGAACCAACCGTTCAGATGCAATCATGGAATTACTTTCGATATTTGAGTCTTTGAAAAAATCATCTGAACCAATGATAGGAGTTTCGTCATCAAATCTACGCTGATTATCAAACTTGGGAGTTGCATCGTCATCATATTGCCAGCTCTTATCCATAGACTCTGATCCAGCGAATATACTCCTATTAGCATCACTTTCACTCTTTATACTTGAGTCATTGTGCTTATCACTACCGCCATACGCTGTCGTATATGTCTTATAGGTCATATTACTACTCTCAGAATCAAATTGTCTGAAATTCAGATACGAAACAAAATTGTCTGTTTCTCCGCTTACCACGCTACCAGACCCATCTCTCTCCACATTATCTTCCAGATCTTCGCTGACCTCTTCAATAATAGCCTCCTGTGACCTTTGAAAAGCGAACTCAGATTCAATAGGTGAATAAACGCTTGATGAAGTACTAATATGTCTTTTGTCTAACCTTATCCCAGGCGTCTCGTACATAGTGGTAACTTTATTAACACAACAGTGCCCACTTTATCTTTAATATGCTGTGGCCGATTATGAAACTTTCTTCAATTCTTAGCTCTCTCTTAATCACAAGAACCTGATATGCTCTTTTTTTTTTTTTTGGTAATGAACAGCTTTGCGCGTACATTTACTGAACATTAGAGGATGAAACGCGTATCTCCTTATTCTGGACTCACTTCAGTACACTATGAAGTTATGTATATCTAGGTCAGTCCTTTAATTTTCACTGCAGTATAAAGATTCCTTTGACGTCTGAAGGTCTGACAGATTTCTTAAAGCGTTGTAGGTTCAAAAAGAACACCTAGTGAAAGATGGTAATTTCCTTCTTCTTCATCCGCGATTCGAACACGAGACAACTATTTCATGATCTGCAGAAAGACCTTTTCTACTGACCGCAACGCCATAGACCCGAAATTTGGCAAACTCATCGCCTCTCATGAACTCGATAGCCTCTACATCAACAGCTTTATCTAAATATACTCTACTCACTAGCAATTTGATCATCAGCATTAGATAACGGAAGGAATAACTGCCCGAGTACTTGCTATTAAGAAAAAGGGTAATATAGTGTGGAAAATATTGAAGGAAGGAACATTTTTAAGGAATCAAGAGTGTCGCCTGTTGATTTAGATATCGCACTGAAGTTTCTCGACTCACTTTGAAATTATTTTAACCTGGCAAAGATGCTGAGCTTTACATGTACAACATGTCAGGTATCCCTCGATGATAATGAGATGTAGAAGCACTTATCGAGCACCAGACACAAGATTGTAAAATATGATCCCCTGGATGAAATCATGGAATATATCTTTTCTATAGCAGGTTAAAATCACAATGAAAATCCCTCAATCTACTAATCGAGATGAAAGGAAATACTTCCCAAACCTAAGAAACCAACTCTCGTGGTGTCTATAAACTCCGTTATTCAAGCATCTAGTTTGAGTCTGACTCTCATGAGGTTTTTATTTCAAAGTTGCGGGGTTCTACTATTCTAATGGAACAGAGCTCAACTTCTACTTGTCAATTTAGAACTTTAGATTGAATACTAAGGAGGAAATGAAAAGCTCATTGATATCTTATTGTATCAAGAGCTTAAAATCGTCGTCTTTTTTTTTTTTACTGTGACAGAGGTCCGTCTATAAGAACAGTAATATCGGTGGAATAGTATGGATCTTGTTTCTTATTTAGTAGACGATCAAGATGGAAAATTCTGATAGTTAAATGACATTCAAATTTTCTCTTGGGAATCGATCATTTCTTCGTCAGAAAACTTTATGCTATTTTAGTGATGACTACAATTTTCTTATGTTTAAGCATAATATGAAGGCATAAAAAGAATGATGCACTCAAAGTTCGTCTTAAGCGAACATTATATATGCTATGGCCATTGATCACCAAAACATATAGCCGTCAGCCAGAAGAGGTTCGGAACAAAAATCAAGTAATGTATGAAGGAGCTCTCTTAAAACGCCTGTGTAAAGTGTCTTTGTTTAAATTGTTTCTTCAACAAGAAATATATACTTCATAATCCTTTAATAGTCATAGGTAAACCTACATGCGCTTTTTCCTTGAAACTTCTCGATCCCATTCATCTCATAGAAAAAGGCATTTGTCTCGCAATCTCCACAATCTTTCAAACAGCCAATTACTTTTCGAGTCCCGAAATATTCACCGTGCAAATTCGTCTTTTCATATCAAAACACCAAAGGCATAATTCACATCAATTCTTAATATTATTCAAAGAGGCATCTGGTCGATAGTATGTAGACCTTTTGTGAACCTTTTGTTTATCGCCGAAAGCTTAGAAGTAACATCATCGTCTGTGAAGCTTGTACTTTGAGACTCCTTGCTTATTTTGTCGGAGATACGTTCATCCTCTTCATTATCATGATCCCCTTGGCTACCGCACGAATATATTTTAAAGGTGTCCTCTAACGCCTCAAAATCTGTTCGTTTAGATACTTCACTACACGGGAAAATCGATAGTCCAAAATCTATTAATGAGATTCGGCCACTCACAGAAACATGAATATTAGCAGCTCTGACATCATTGTGGCAAATTCCCAAAAGATGAATCTCCTCGAGCCTCAATTTGATTATTTTATATACCTTGTTGTAATCCCATTTGGACATCGGCAATTCTTCTCCTAGATCTTCAAATATATGCATTGGTTGACTAGGAACTCCATTTAAATACCCAGATATAATGAGTTTTGGAAAATGTGATGCAAATTGAGACTTTGCGAGTATTTTATTAATCTCAAGCTCATTGACAAACATGTCATAATAGCTATCCCTCGCTGGAAAGTTCTCAAATGCCAGCTCAGGATAGTTGTATAATTTGACAAACACATCAGTGGGAAGTATCGATCCTAGATCTGGATAGCATTTTCTTGCATCGTACACTATACGACAGTATGTGTTGCCATGAATTTCATCAAAATCATCGTAATCGGCATTTTCTTCAATGGGCTTCAACTCGTGTTTAAGTTCACTGCCAGATAACCTACTACGCTTGCGTTCTTGAGAAGGTTCTTCGACGGGTCTAGGAACTACATTTACAAATGGGTCTGATCCTTTTGTTTTTCTGGCTATCTCAAGGGTTGTTGCTAGCCTTTCCTTCGTTTCGAGCGCTTCTTTTCTCTCTTCGTAAAAAAATCCTGCCATTGCAGATCTTAAAGTAATGCCATGTTCGACAGTCTCTGGATCGTTGATAAGGTAGTAGTCTATAGCCATCTTTTCGTCGTCAACAAATTTATACTTGAAAAACCCAGAAAAAGATTGATGGTCTGAAATGAACACTCTATTAGTTCCACAAAGTAAAGCTTGATAAATATATTTCCTTAGGACTAAAGCACATACCACTCTGGGTGTCCATTCTCGGTCTTGAAATACAGCATGTGTTGACCTCATCCTCAAGCTTCGCAGGCTTTGTAAGTTCATCTTGTAACCTTCAAGCGTTAGTCTCAATTCTTCAAATCCTTGCACTAAACAATAATTCTTCTTTTTGTAATCACCTATTCCGAAACAGATTTCTGGATTTTGGCGATTAGGAGACAGTTCATTCATTACAAAATGAGCGATATCAGGCTTTATTATCCGTTTTCTACTTAAAGGTGGTCTTATGATTGTAGGTTTGCCAAATTCGTGGTATCTTCCGCAAATCTCACGGTAAAGTGTGTTAATCGAACCTCCTATTTCTCGATCAAAATATCGTTGGATATCACCTTCCACATGTGTAGCGTCTCCAAATGGATATCTATATATCTTCCGCAAAAAGTCACCACTGACGTTAGACTCTCTAAGCGCGTTATCAAGTGGAGCAAGATAAGTTGTTTTGAATTCGTTGCTAGTCATCTCCTTGAAGTCGGCCGCGATCATTAAGTTGGTGACATAAATAAGTGCTGGTACTAACGCCCTCGTCTCAACCGATACTGATGCATCACTCCTTGATACTATCCGCTCTATTCTGACCAGAGTAAACTCATCTTCCGGTGCATCGTTGCGGATTCTCAACAAATGGGTGTCTAAAAAGACTCTAGCATTCTGCTCATTGTCGTTCTGCACCTTCGTGTAAACTGCTGGGTTTACTCTAATGCATTCACTACCAGGATCATCGAAATTGAGATCTTTGCTGTCTTTTCCTGAAAAGTACATACATGGCATTCTAGATTATAAGTTCACATAGTTACTGTTTTATCTTTGATATGTGTATTATCTGTAGAATGCAAATTCCTGTACATAGTTCACATATTACTTGTTGCATTAGAGAGATGTCGGCTCGAATGTGAAAAATGCATGGGAACAGATTCCTTCTCTCTCAGGAAGTTTGCCAGCTTTTTTTGTCTTTCATTTTATAAATATATCATCTAGTTTCAAAAGGATTTAGTATTATATTTCTAAAGTGTATATATTAGATTATTTTAAGTGACAGTGTAAAGAAGCTACATTCTAATCTAGCGCATCCCTATGCGTGGTAGAACATACGTGACTCTGGTGCCTCTGGGAATAGCTTATCCTGTTTTAACCGTAATATGTTTCCGACGTTTCAGTCAGCGTAATGGAGGTGAAAAGATCTAAACTAAGGCTGCCCTGGTTCTTGTTGCTCGTCTATCAATATCCGCTGTATTATATGCAGTATGAGATAAGGACATTATTCTTCGCTTCTTTTGGTACCATATTCTGGGATCAGCGTAGTATTTCTCGCTACAATGTAATTCTTTTTAGTCAGAACCATGATCCTATCTTAATGTAGAAACCGCCATTGTTACTACGGCCAACATTATACTAACATAAACAGATGTCATATACTACACGTAACTGCTTCTTCTGAACGCGCTTCAGTACACTATAAAGATACGTATGTCTAGGCTAGCTCTAGAGCTTTAACAGGGATATAATGGGCCTCCTGAGATGTGAAATCTATCAGACCTATTCAAAAGACTGGAGACTAATTAAAGAAAGCTATGAAGTTTGGGAATTTTCTTCTTTTTAGATGTCGCGATTCGAACACGATATATCTCAAAGTCTTGCTCGTCTGAAGAACTATTTAGTCAACCACTACGCCATAGTCCCAATTTTGGGCTGGCTCATCGCTCGCTATGAGCACCACTGGCTCTATGTATACTGCTGTATCTGAATATACAATATATACTAACACTTTGATCATCAGCATTAGATAAAGAAAGGAATACCTGCCCGAGTATTTGGCTGTAAGAAAAGGGTAGTATAGCTTGAAAAGTATTGAAGGAAGGAACATTTTTAAGGAATCAAGAGTGTCGCCTGTTGATTTAGATATCGCACTGAAGTTTCTCGACTCACTTTGAAATTATTTTAACCTGGCAAAGATGCTGAGCTTTACATGTACAACATGTCAGGTATCCCTCGATGATAATGACATGTCGAAGCACTTATCGAGCACTAGACATAAGAGTGTAAAATATGATCCGTTGGATGAAATCATGGAATGTGAAGAATGTGATGATACAAATGTGCATCAGTTGCTGATACTTCGATTCGGATTATCCCATATGTCTATGCTATGTCAAACATGTCTCCAAAAGGAGGAAAATCCTTCCACCCAATATACTATCGCAAATGGATCATTGTTGAAGAAGGCATCTCAGTACTATTTAGTTCGTGACTTGGATTGTCAGTTTTGCCATTCCGATGAACTGGTGTATGTTGCCTCCGACAGAGTCACTGGAAAGGTGCTGGTGGTCTGCAAGAAGTGCTTACCAAAAGTTACCAACGATAACGTGGAGATCGTTCATGAGAATGAGGACAATTTTCTTGGAGTTCTCTTGGGGATCAAGGAATTTTCCGCAAATGGAAAACGAAGTAAAAAGAAAATAAGAAAGAAAGGTGGTAAAAGGGGTGCTGCAAGACCTCGGAAGGGCAAAGATTCTGCCGAAAGGGATGAGAGAAGGAATCATTATTTCTCAATGAAAGCAAACGCCAATGCGATCAAACTGGGAAAGACTGTCCTTGCGGTGGGATCAGTATCGCCTCTGAGCTCACAAAATAACTCCAAGACATCCACAGCTCGTAGCAGTCCAAAACCATCCTCTAAGAGCCCTTCTAGTGCTTCTAAACTGACGTCTGGCAAGGGGAATAGAAATACAAAGCCTTTACAGAACGCTACAAAGGCAAAATCACTGGTCACGCATCGAACCCATGACACCAGTACAAATTTTCAAGCTGACAGTCCTCATAAAGTGAACACACTGGCTTCTGCCGAAAAGCCACAAGCACAACCGAAGGGAATAAATAAGAATAAAAATGGGAAGTCAGGAATACGAACTGGTCTAGTAAATCCTGGGAAACAGGACACAGGCAGTAAAGTTAATAATAACAACGAGAAACAAAAAAAGGACTTCTCACATTCGAAGAGGTCACACAATAGAGACCAAGACATAAGACTAAATGGCAAACAAAAGGGTCCTTCTTTGAGAAATAATTCTTCTACCCAAGACAATTGTGGAAAAGAATTGAGGCCTCAAGAAATCACATCAAGAGGTAAGAAGGATTTAGAGACGAAAAAAGCTCCTGAGAAGAAAAAAGCCCCCGAGAAGAAAAAAGCTCCCGAGAAGAAAAAGGCTCCTGAGAAGAAAAAGGCTCCTGAGAAAAATAAACTCCACGAAGTTAAGACCCTGACAGCAAAGGATATGTTTAAACTTCCCAGCAATATTAAGAAGTATGAGCCTTCTGTAGAGCCAAAGCTAGCCTATGATTCAATGCAATCATATTTCATAGAAATGTCACATAATCTTTTTAAGGAAGAAGTTATTAGTATGTCTACTAGGGGAGCTTATTTCATTGAGAGTACGCAGATGTCACTTGAATGGTACGAGGATAATGATAAATCTATGAAACAGTTCAAGTTGAATATTCCTCTAACCCAGGATTTTTTGGATCGCTTTGTATCAAAAAAAATGCAGTCTTTGAAGAAGACGCCTTTCTCCATAAATCAAACCATCTTTTTAGTTCTTAACGATGACATACCTTGGTTCGGACAAGTTGTGACACTGGACACAGTAAGTGCCCAGAAGGGTCGCAAGGCCGGTTTAAAAGTTTTGGAGGCTGTTGTTGAGCTTTACGGCTGGAATACGGAGCCTCTTCCTAAATCATTAAATGTGAAATGGTTAAAAGTATTGCCTGCGTCTATTCCTGTGAGTAGAGTTTTTATGGCGATGACTAGGATTGAAAATCCAAAATTCAAGAGTATGCTTCTTGGCAAGGAACCTATAAAACAGATTAATTTCCGGAACTACTTGAGATTTACGAAGGATACTTTCAATGACTCTCAAAAAGTTGCAATTCAGTCTGTTTTGAATAATTCCATCACTATTTTACAAGGTCCGCCCGGTAGTGGTAAAACTTCGACCATATATGAGATAATTTTACAATTATTGGAAAACTTGAACACATTCCCAATATTAGTTGTTGCGGCCTCTAACATTGCCATTGACAATATTGCTGAGAAGTTGATAACTAAGCATGGAAGATCTATATTAAGAATTGTGGCTAATGAAAAAGAAAGAGAGTATGATCGCCAGCATCCATTGGCTTCGATATGCCTCCATCATAAAGTATATGATGCGCTTTCATTGTCCATGAAGGAGACCTATGACGGCCTCCGAAAATATCAAAGTACAAAGATAAGTCAAAATCAGTATAAGAAATTGTTATCAAAACAGATTGAATTGAGTGACCTCTTTACCGCTCAGGCAAAAGTAATCTTCACTACAACAGTTGTTGCCGGTGGAAACCAATTGAAGTCAGTTAAAAAGTTACCTGTTGTAATTATGGATGAATCAACACAATCCTCAGAGCCTACCACATTAATTCCTCTCTCAATGCCTGGCGTTGATAAAATAGTCTTTGTTGGTGATCAGAAACAGTTGAGTTCTTTTTCTGAAGTTCCTAGTTTGTCTCTCTCATTATTCGAAAGAGTTCTCTTGAACGGAACTTATCGCCAACCTCACATGCTTGACACTCAGTACAGAATGCACCCTAGTATTAGTGAGTTCCCCAGAATAAAGTTCTATAATAGTCTATTGAAAGATGGTATCACGGCTGCTGATAGAAAGAAGGATGGCATAAGCTATCCTATTTATATGTGGGATACGAGTGGAAAATGTCCTGAGCAGAGAGTAAAGACGAAGTTTAGAGAAGATAGGGGGTTTACATACTGTAACAAAGGAGAAGTTGACCAGATTACTAAAGTTTTGACCACGCTTATTTATGAGAAGGGTATCGCGCGATCAGACATCGGTATTATTACCCCTTATCGTGGCCAGCGAGATTTGATATCATCCACTATCGTAAGAAACGATCTCATTAATCCTACAAGAGATGAGGTACACGTTGAGGTCGACAGAGATGATATTTATAACGATGCAAAGCCCGTAACAATTCACATGGTTTCAGATATCATGATAGCTTCTATTGATGCTTTTCAGGGCCGTGAAAAGGACTTTTTAATCATTTCATGCGTCAGGTCTCAAAAAGAAGGAAAGATTGGGTTTTTAAGGGATGAACGTAGACTTAATGTTGCATTGACAAGAGCCAAGTATAGTTTGATTATCATCGGTGACGTTGACTGCCTTAGCCAAGGTGATGTATTATGGAAGGAATATATCGAACATTTGGACCTGAAAAATTACATTCATAGAGACGATAGATTTTTATATTAATAGAAGTGTAACTTATTCGATCAGCTTATTCGATAAGATGAATATACTATCAAGTTTTAACTGGCGAGCATGAGACAAGAAAGGAAATCGAAAAAAAAAAAATGTTAATGAATAACGACAACTGCAGGACTCGAACCTGCGCGGGCAAAGCCCAAAAGATTTCAAGTCTTTCTCCTTAACCGCTCGGACAAGTTGCCTTATATGTCAACTTTCTAACAGAATGGAATATATATAGTTTTGTCATTATGTTTTCATTGATAAGCATATGCTTCTTTAGTTCTTTCATACTGGTGCTTTATTCTTTGTAACTGACCTTATTAACTCAGATACGCCATTCTAATTTTTATTGATTCAAGTCACCTATAACACGTATAAGAAATTAGATCAGACATCATACTTTTCAACTGTCTTGAACTTTCGTGTAATCATATACTTTGGTAACACATTCAAGTTTTGGAGTACTGCCTCCATGGCCATGGTAAAAAAAATTCATTGGCCATTGTGGGTGTCCCTCTCCTGCATTATTGAAAAGTTTCTCTTCTGGATTTCCCACTTCCACTCCTTTCGAGTGTTCCTGTCGAACGAATATTGACACTCAGCAATAAATTATCCGCCCGTTGAAAAATATTCCCCTCGGATGATGTCCCCGGTGAAAGTACTCTGTTGGTTTGACGTCCCCAACATATCTATCTTGATACCTCCATTAGGTGTGTGGTATACATAATGAGCTCGTAAAGTTGATGCGTTATCGTAATAATATGATCTGTTGTCTAAATATGATGACCCTAGAAACACGAACATTTCTGATGGATCATACTTTAGAACTTCCGTCATATTAGTATTAGTTATCACACCATCAAAATCATACCTTACAAAATGATCGTCAATATTATCGCGGCCGCTTAAGTTTTATTCGAAACGAGTTGCACCATATAAATTAACTCATCATTATGTCCTATCTTTCGGATAATACCGTGGTGACTTACTTCAGGACCTTTATACGATCTAGTGAGGTAGCCCAATGCAGAGGCATTAGCGAATAATGTGGCCCACGCCCGGCCAACCGATTTAGCGCACTGAAGGTTGAAAATAAAAACTCTACCAATTTGATTCTCCCAGCAGTTGTTGTAGACGTTTTCAATTATTGCCGGTCTCCATATTCCAACCCCAGCTGCCAATAGTAAAATTCCTTGTGTCGTTGTTAATGATCCAGTTAGCCATTGTGTTACATCTATGGACACAATAGTATTAAACAATAGTAAAAGTTGCGAAATGGTTACTATACGCACAGGTTTTGCCATGTTAATTCTTATCTTCTTTTCTGGCCCTCACAATATTAGTTCTACCTTACGTTTTAACCATTTCATATCGCGGTGTTTCCTCCAATTGTGTTTCCTTCAATTGTATGTACTTATTGGTCAACGTTTGTTTGTAAGTTTTATAGCTCATCTAAAATTTTATGGAGTGTTAATCCGACTCCCAACAGCCGCGCGTGTTTTAAAGTCTCACTTTCGTGCTTTACTCTACCCTTTTCATCAAAAAAGTGGCCAGGGCCATCTTAGTAGATAAATTTATATTTGAAGTCACTACTCATATTCATACATAATGGTAATCACATAAAAAGACATGACACATTTTGCACTTAGTTTGAATAATATCATCATCCACTCCTAGTTCGTTCCAAGCATTAACAGGAGCTGATTTATTATTAGTACTTCTTTGTTTTCTTTGTGGACCCACTTAGAATGCAATAATAAACCTACATCATTTGATGCAAAAACTTGCAAACAAAAAATAGAGTTGTAGATTTACTTAGGCAGATAAATGCGCTAAACGGAGTAGCTAATCGAAACGAATCTATGGTGGTAGCGGTTATCAAAACCACAACTCATTTTCCGTTATTTGCTTAGTTGCAACGAGGTTCTTCATAATAAATCAGTCTTCAGTGGTTCACTTTTTATGTAATTATGAGATTGTTGTGGAGACAATCTTGGTAGTATACTGCTTTTTCCCAGTTATCTTTGCTGCTAGCGTTTCAGTTGCGATTCGAGATACCACTATTATTTGTAGACTGTTTCGTTCCCATATAGACATTATTTGTAGAATTGTTAAAGTGAGTTGCTTCTCTTCATTATAGTTGTCTTGAATAGCGAGACCCTGTAGCTCTTTTACCAAACGAGGAATGCTAAGGAACTATTCTCAAAATGAAGTCAGCCCTGGTGAAAACATCTGTTAAGAGTGCGTTCGCTTGGTTTGGCTTAGAATTACTATCCATGGAATATGACATTTCTTTTTCTTCCAACATTTGCTTCAAACGAAGCTAAATTATAGCGAGAGCAATATGTTAATCATGGGCCATTCAAAGAGATCTCTCCAAATCCGTTAAATATCATTTTTCTTAACTATATGAAATCCTTTAAAGCTGCCAATATGATTGTTATGGCATTGAAAAACCCGGTGATTTCTTTATTGCTTCTTTTTTATGAAATAACATCATAAGTGGGTTCAGCAGAGAAGGAAGTCATCAATAAAGTTGATTTAAAGCTTATCTCCCCTTATGTACGGATATTTCATGTAGATATAGATCTACAGTTCTCATACCGTCAAAATAGGCTATTGGGCAAGTTACCATAATTTTATTAGTTCCTCGGTAAAGTCATCAAAGGCAAATGGCATATCAGCACCTACTGTGTACCCCTCCACATAGAGTGTATAATTTCAAGCGTATTCATTCTAATAAAAACAAAAAACAAATCCTTGTTGCATTTGCACTTGAATGGAATACTAAATACCCGTACCAAATGTTTCTTGCATTTGAGTAGAAACGTTGACACCAATAAACTGCAATAGTCTATTTTTTCTTTCCTGAACGCTGCCATTAGTTGATATACCATAGAATTCTAAAAATTTATTGACCGTTAGTCCTGTCATGGAATTTATTTGGTCCATTGAGTGTAACCTTTCAAGACGCACTTCCGCTGGGAACTTATTGTCTTCGTTAGCTATGTCTTTGTAAGATGAAGCTGACCCAAGCTCTCCTCCTCGACCTTTGAATTTGTTATGTATTCTAGCACTATTACTGTTTAGTTGTTTTCCCATGTTATCAAATCTCTGAGCTGTCGTCCTCTCTATGTTATCAAATCTCTGAGCTGTCGTCCTCTCTATGTTATCAAATCTCTGAGCTGTCGTCCTTTCCATGCTATCAAAACGCTGGTTTATCAATGACATCATGCGATTTAAACTATCATTACCTAAATCTACAGGAGCTGTTCCCCTAGGTCGACCGTCTGACGAAAGCAAAAGATGCCCGTTGATCCTTTGAACGTTATCCTTTATGTCCATAGTTGATTTCCTAAGCCTCTTTACTTGTGGCGTGCTTCCAACTTCTGCTTCGTCAAAGCCCTGTTGAACTTTTTCAAGAAATCTTTTGGCTCTTTTAGTTTCATTTTCAACACCTTCCGCTTTGGTTCTAAAATAATACGATTTTGCTACATCCACACCTTTCTCAGTGTACCATTCAATAACATTTCGGGATCCTTCTATATCATCGGGCACCATCACGGTTACATCATCTATTTCTTGGTTTGGAAGGTCATTCATTTCAATGGAGTGAAAGGAAAAGAAGTTCTTTCCTCGTGAGTTTTAAGTTGTTCTATTATCAAACGCTCATGGGGCCTTATTAATATTCTGCTTCAAAGTGTGATACATAACACAATAGTGTGACTATCTCTGAAACGACACTGAAGAAGTGTACAAGATCCCAAAAACAGCTCATAGGACGGGAATTACATACCTATATACCTTCCAGAATTCCTAATGCTCTCAGAGTATATAGTTCGACAGTAATCAAGATGCGAAGGAGCCCCATAATTTACAGACTTTGATAAAATTTGATTGAGAATTAGAGATGGTAGCTTGGTACGTGCGATGCAAGAAAGGTCACCTTCTGTGTTTCATTGGCAATTATCTAGGTCCTCATTTCAAAAATTGGCTTGTAAAACTATTAAGAGGTCAAGATTATTAAATTTAATGCCATGATACCTTTTCTCTGTGCGACACGCAAAGTTGCAATTTTCTAGTTTATATTATTTGTCATGACTAATACTGATAATTTCTAACCAAAGTAGTGACAACCCAAATGAAAACTTATCAATCAGGGTTAAGGGCCTCTTTATTAAGTAAATACGCTCTTCTTCACGTTCCAGACATATGGACTCGGTTCCGCGAGTTAATGTTTCAAGCCCAGCAGCCTACCTCGTTATCAATTTGGTCAGTGATTGATTCTGATGAAGCATAGCACACATAAAATGCTAGTTAGGTATGCGTCAAAATAGATAGGCTGTACATAGAAAACAAGATTTACTATTCAAAGACATCAAGAATAATGCAATTATGTTGATAGGGTAAGGTATAGAAATCAAAAAGCAAGATTTGAGCAAATTATTCTATCAACTTTCCATCTCTTGTTTACAGTATAATTACAGAAAGGAAAATTCTTAGGATCTGTAATTATTAGACGTAAATGACCTCATACAATACGCATCGTTAGTTTCTTCATTTTAGTGGATGTTAAAGGGCATGTAACACAATAAGCAAAAGAGTTGTGGTCTCCTATCTATACATGTGACTGGTCAATTATAATGGTTCATATTTGGTATGATCCTTTTAGTGTGAGGTGATTTGACTTTATCTATTTGATGATCAACAAGCTTACTGAGGAGTTGTGGTCTCGATAGGGATATAATAGTTTGCGTACTTCGAAGAATAACTTGAACTATTATAAATAAATCAAATGAAGTTCGCGGAAAGTCACGATAAAACTACACATGAAAGAAGGCCGTCGAGTTGACGCAGTGTACTGAAGGTGCAGATGCTTGAGTCAGGATGAAAAAAAAAATGTAGTTTATGTATCCCAATGACAGTTCCTTGTACAATAAGACGAATTTCAAGAAGTATGTGAAGTTTGAGTCCAAACTGTTAACTTGTCAAGAAAGTGGCATATTGACGTCTCCACACCCTAGTAACAACACATCTACACTTGATATTTCTAGGATCCAACCTAAGCGTATTGCTTTTTTATTGCCATATGTAAGATCTCTTCGTTTATATATTCAGCCCACAGAACCATAGGCGAGCTTTTTTACACTCGAGGTGGTCATTGATTAACCAGGGCCCATTAATTTGATACTATCACAATTGGTCTTCAAAGGCCCTAACAAGATCTTTGATTTCAGCACCACTTGAAATCAGGTCTGCAACAATGTTGTTGGTGCTCACAGTGGGCGTAATATGTATCCCGACATTCCTCAAGTATCTCGTGAAGTATTTGAGATCCGTTGTAGCTCCATTTCCTGCATTACTTTCCTCTCCTTCCTTCGATGGCTTAATTGTCAATTCGCTCAACACGTCCTCTTTCTTTAATGGCAAAGACACCTTGCTAAAAACCAAATTGGCGATCTTCTCATACGTCTCGTTTCGGCCTAGCAGCACCGTTGCAGTGTCATAAAATTGTTCTTTATTCTCAAAGATGGCTTCTGAGACGTCCCAGAATATTTCGTTGGTCTTGGTATCCTCACTTTGCGATCTCAAGAGCTTCGCAATTGCTAAAGCAAATTCATTTAAGTACAATGAATTGGGATGCCATGGCTGTACCACATTAATGTAGACAAACTGAAATTTGTTGGGATGTTTTTCTTGCAATTGTTCAATCACCCCTTTTTTTAGCTTCAGGTATAACTTTGCACTAAAAGGACAATTGTAGTCTAGGTACAAGTTGACCACATTAGGAGCTTTCGCAAAAGAACTGGACTTGTAGTAATAGTGTGTTCTCGAAAATTTGGGAGATAGCATTATTTGAAGTAATAAAAGTGTATGAAGAGTCGATTGTGAAAAATATTGCTATCACAGTATTCTCAGCTGCAAAGCTCTGTGCGCCACGATTTGATCGCAAACATCCATACATCATTCAAGATGAATAGGGCATAGGATTTGACATAATGATATTATTAGTTTAGAATATGTAGATATACAAGCTATGAAACACTGAATTTTTAGTTCTCGTCTATAGAACTGGCTTCGTCGGAAGACATATAACCCTTGTCTAGATTAAATGATATATTAAATTTTCCATGGAATGAAAACCCATTATTTTTATATTTCTGAGCCATGATTTCAGCCAAGAGCATTCTTTTTTGTGATTTTTCTTCATCAACTTTGTTATATTGGAACCCCAGATTGCCCTTTACTGAAACTACACTAAGCTGAGTTGAAAAATTCTCGTCGGTAGTAGCAGGCTCGAAAGAATTGTACTGAAAATTTCTATCTATAGTGCCATTTATTGAGTTCAAGTTCGATTTCGATTGCTTATCATCCCTTAGGAAGGCCTGCTTGGGGTTGGGCGACAGATGTAATTCGACCTTAGAATTTACGATATCTGCGATACTTGTGGAAGTATTGGTCAGTTCAGGTTTAGAAGCATCGCCATTCGCTCTAGTTTCTTCCTGGGGTATATCTGACGGCGCCTGAGACTTTTCTTCGAGCAGAGAACCTGGAATAACTTTAGCGCTGCGATCGGCTTGAGTTGGCTCTTTATTGTCTTTAGTACCGGTTGGCGGGCTAATAATATTATTAGTTTTCTCGGGGTTCAGACGCGGCGTACTCGTTGCCTTCAGCATATAGGAGTCGTGGTCTATTATAGCTCCGTTCCCATTTGCAAATGAGATATCAAGCAAACCTTCCAGAGTTAATTCAAGCTTAGCATTCTTTGAAGGGGTTTCCTTAGCAAAGTTGCATTCCTCTTTTTCTCGTGCAGGAGATATTTCAGGCATTTTAGAGCTTTTAAATGACGACGATGAAGATAGAGAAGATGAGGACAATGACGAAGATGATGACGAAGAAGGATTTAATCGGATTTTCCTCCTAGAGACTCTTCCCCTTAGATGTCGCGTCTTTTTGCCCACTCCCTGAGCCTTCTGTGATGCAAATCGTGTTGAATCGAAGCTATTCTTATTAACACCCGTATTCTCATCGAAATCTCTCAAAATAGGTGGTTTTATTTGAGATCGAACAAGCTTAGTCTTGTTCGGCTTCGTGTGTATACCTTTGAGTCTAGTGACCGCATTTTCTTCCCCAAGCAACTCTGTACCTTCTTCCAGGTAGGCATTTTCTATTTTCAGAGCTAGTTTCTTCCGAACTTCGCCCTGCCTCTTGCTTTTCTTTTCAATACGGTATTTATTTCCCCTCTGCTGATCCTCATTTGCTCTTCGAGTCTGTGTACCAGCTCCATTACTCTGATAAAAAAATCCGAGCAATGTTGAGATGAATGACATCTTCACTCTTACGAAGCTATACGCTCTTTCAACCCTTTGCAGGATCCTCTTAGAATTGTGTGTAAGTGTTGATCTCAGTTACAAACATGACTACGCTATGGAACTAAAAAAATTAATCCTGTATATAGCTGCGGCAAGGTTTTATAAATCAAACAAGGATTATAAGCTTGCACTTTTCATACAATATTCTATGGAACTGTTCGCTTGATCTAATCTCAAAAGATCTTAACCGCTCTTTTTGCTCATCAGTTAGGTTGTTATCATAAATGTCGTTATCAGAGGCGACATGGTCATAATCGTCCTTCAAATATAAATGTATGCCTTCATCCACTTGAGCATCATCTAGCAGTAAGCATAATCTCAGTCTTAACTTCAACTTGAGGTCTTCGAGCCTTAAATTTGAAGGCAATAGTAAAACAAATATGTCGTCTTCGTAGTAAAACTTGGCTTTGATCTTGGATCTCTGTCCTGAATATTCCAGGTGATTACCATCAATCAGATCATTTTGAAAAGTGGTATTGTAATTTGTGAATGAAGTGTCCGAGTGGGATACGGGCCCAAAGCTTGTAAGATTTGCTGAAGATGATGAGCCTGTTCTATTGAGGGTGGAATCGGAGGAGGTTGGACTGGAGGACTTTCGGCTCTGGCTGTTGGTGTAATGAAGATTTGAGTATTGGGACAATCTATCTTGTTGATAATTTGATTTCTGGCTTATCGGTTTCAGAGTTCTCTTATCTTTCTTATTCTCAGAGAGCTCTTTGTCGAAGCCATTGTCAAGAACTTCGAAAAGCTGCAAGACTTCTTCTGAACGCGATATATGCGACGGCAATGCGATTAAGTTCCTAAGGTAATAGTCTAATTTTTCTCTCCTTAGTTTTGATATGCTATCATTTACATTTATGAGTGGTCCAGGAATTGATGGTATTATTCTTTTTGAGTTCTCTATTTTACCTGCTTCATAAGGAAATAACTCCAAGAGCTTAACTTGGAGGTCGTAGAAGTCCTGATAATATCGGTACAAGTAACGTACTTTGCCATTACTCAACTTTGCTATTACTAGATACTGATATCGACCGCGGTCCAATTGATAGGTTTCCACGGCCGCCTCAACAATCGTAGCATTCTGTAGCGATAAAGAAGAACGACTTGATGCACTCTGCGACTCCCTCTGAAAGTATTGCGTATTAGAGGAAAGAGCAGGTACCTGATTCGAAATGGAACCAAGAGGTATAGTAGACGCCTGATATTTGGCAGTCAGAAGCTTCCACTCCTCAACAGTTGGAATTCCAAATTGCGAAATGACTTTGGCAATATCGTCACCTATTTCTTGCGAGTTTGTAGGGTTCATCAAATCAATGATCTTCACGTACAGCGCAGGGACCAACCCTGGACCTCCTAAGCGATTTATGGGCTTCGCTATAAACCATTCGTAATTATGATGCGCACAGATTATCAAGTTCTCTCCAGGCTTCACGTCCAATTCATCGTCTCGTTCAGCTACAAAATCATATAACGTAACAGCGTACAACGTCTGATTCGAATTACGCAGTTCCGTCCGTGTAGGTGAATCAGCAGCTGTCTTTTGCGTCATTCCAGGTCTTGATCGATTGAAAACTTCGAAGTAGCTAATAGGAACCATACCCCTTGTGTGTGTTATGGGATTGCTTGCCTCACACCACCCGTTATGCTCCTCTTCTTTGTTCTCATCGTACTCCTCGAGAACGTGAAAAAAGTCTCCTTTATTAAATTTAAGCTCTCCAGGGCCCTGAGGTTCGTAGTCGTAAAGTGCCTTGATTACCTTCTTTGGTGACTGAAGCGATCTTGATTCATGTCCCTCGCTATTAATTGTATGTTGAGGCCCAATCTTGGAAATATTTAGTCTGCCTGAAGACGAATTTCCTGAACTTCTTTTACTTCTCCTGAACTGCTTGATCATTTATCAGGCTATACCAGAATGTCTTTTGCTAAAACGAATACAAGTTAGAAAAGTAATATATTTCCACGGCGAAATCATTGTCAGGGCCTTACTGCAAGTTAAAAATATTCCAATCGGGTAGTGTACCAGATCAAATCGGGTTTCGATCTCTGCCATGTTACAGAGAGGTTTTGGATTTGCAAGGGGTGGTTCCAGGCAAACTACCTCGAGATTGCCAGAGATGGGCAGCCTGCTTCTGTCTAGGCTCTTTGGTCATATATCTCACTGGGGGGCGAGACTTTCTTTTTGAAACTACAATATGCTTTTCGGTGCATTCCAGTTCTGGTACTACGATTTAAAACATTAAAGATATTCAGTGTCCGACATAAGTGAAAGTGTAATTAAAGTACATCGTATTGTATCAAAAAGATAAAAATAAATCATCTCTATTGTAATGCATTCTCTATTCAGTAGTTTTACGGTAATTCGTTCGCTAGGAACTCGATTTATACTACTTTAAGGAACTTGGCATTTCTTTGCGCGTTATGGAAAAAACTGAACGCGGTGTGAACATCTCGTTATAGTACCGAATACGGTATTATTATCAGGAGATGCTTCCTTAAAACGTAGTATACGCACAATAACTTTTCCTAAGGATGAAATGACGCGTCTATTGATAATCAGATAGTAATGCTAACAGTATTAGACCTATTGACTCCTAATCGCTTGAAATGCGAGGACTGGCATGGTTCAGAGAAGACGCGTTTTTCTTTTTCCATTCTGTAGGACGTACTAAGGCTTGGTTCTCTTGCCAGTATTATCAGTATGTAAGCATATGGCTTTTGTGCGCAACTGGCTTACTCAATGTGTGGTTTGCATCATGAAGTAGTATAGAAGAAACAGAGTGTTGGCTGGACATCGCAGGAGGGGAAGCGATTAAATGTGCACCATAAAAAAAAATTTAAAATACGATATAAAACTAGAGTAAATTTCATTAACGTACATAGAATAGGTGAACCCTAGATGTGTCTTAGACTCCTTTTCTTTAAAATTTTCTGTTCCCCCTCTTTTATTTTTTTTTTCACAGTTATAGATGGGAATGCACTATAAACTGAAATAAGCCCAAAAGGAAACGTTTAAAAGATACTTTGATTAGAATGGCGTCGTTTCCTTATTTCAAAATCCTTCCTAAGTACCGTATCTTGAAGTCTTTGTTCTTTTTGAAGTAATCTGGCTGGCTCCTTCTCTCTAACTTCTTTTTTTTTTGATGTTAGCTATAAAAGTCGTGTAGATCATCTTGGATCAATTATGATTCTTACACCTTAATAATAGTGGGAAAGTTTCTTTTGATCATTAATCGCTGTCTGGATTATCTTTCGCGCTATTATCTATACCGTCCAAACTTGATCTGAAGTACCCACTATCGGACTGATCATCGCTGGATAAGTAGTAACCTTCTGGTAAGAAAGTAGGTGGAATATGATTTGACTCAGCCGCACCAATTGCGATTAAAGAAGAATTAGTCTTTTCATTTGTAAGATAGTGAGAGCTGCTTTCTGCCTCAGTCAACTGATCATCCAATAGCTTCATTTCTCGCTGCATATGTTAGCACAAGCAAACCAAAATTTACCTAGTACATACCTGTCTGTATTTCGCAAGATAGATCTTGAGAAGTGCGGCATACGCATCGAAGCCTAGAGATTCTAAAGACCATAATATGTCCTCACCTGTGATCAATTTTCTAGTCTCTGATTTGCACTTGTCCGCTGCCTGGCTCGTGATAAATGAGATGAATTCTGACACACATTCTTGAACACATTTTTTAGACTCCTTGGAGAGTTTGGCATGGGCTGGAAGGGCATTTCGCATGATTCTTGCAACTTTTGAGTTAGCCTATCATGGCGACTCTTATATAGAATAGATTTACTCACCTATTGCAACGGGCAAGAACCTGTCTTGCTCATGAATTTGCCAAATTTCTGGTTGATTCATCTAAGATTGCTGATGATATTAGTTATCTGGGTCACTGACTTTTATGTGACACACTGATATGCGAAATCGGAATAGCTCTTACAGAGAAATATGAAATAGTTAGGTTCATATACAACCAATCAACTTTATAGTATAAATACATAAGCACTACGAATTAGTCTAACCAGGAGGTAACTGAGATGCATCAACAATGTCAGCAGCACTTGGGGTCTCGTCCTCAACCACAGCCCCTTCCATAGGAGTTCTTGGTAATGCCATCATTCCAGATCTCGCTATTTCTAAGATCCCAAAAGGATGCAACAATTGAATAAAAGATGTAACTCTAGAAGGTTTCGCACATAATTCCACAATTACGTTTCTATCAGACAAATCCACGATTCTTCCACCAAACTTATCGGTGATGGTGGAAATGTGTGACAAATGCGTGTGCTTTTGTCTAAGTGCCTCTGAAGGTGGCAAGTTGTTTGGGTGATAGGCTGATTCGTGCGCAGACAAGTCAGGTATCGAAGAAGCATCGCTCGCTTGCAACTTGTGAGATGCGATCAATTCTTGGAAGTACTCTGGACCCAAGAGAGAAACCCTAGCTAAAAGAAGTTCCCTTTGAATGATTTCAGAATTTGTGTAATCCAAAACAGCATATACGGGAACCAAGTCTTCGATCTGCCTCCTGGCCTGCTCTACTACAGCATCCTGTCCATCTAAGACAATGGTCATTCTTGATAAGTCTTTCACTTCCGTATTACATACAACCAAAGAATCGATGTTAAAACCACGAGCGGCCAACGTACCCGAAACTGAACTCAACACTCCTGGCTCGTTTTGCACCAAACAGTTCAATACATGTTGTTTTCTTGGAGCCTTCGAAGGAAGAGGTGTTTCATACAATATTGATGAAACGGCAGCATCTGCAGACCAGTTAGGTGTCTCCAATGTAGGTAATGGGGGTCTCTTCTGGTTACGGTGCAATGTCTTATAGGCTAAGGCGGACGTCGAGCTTGAGCTCTTTCTTGTGATCATCATGAGGAGATCACTTCCCCTTGAAGTCCGGAAAGATGATGCCGACCTAATCATCTTCTTCGAATATTCTAGTTATACCTTTATGAAGTATTTAGACTGTAGAATAGTACTGCTTCTTCCCGAAGTTTTTTTTATCAACTTGAGTAAGATTACTCGGAACGACTTTTTTTTTTTTTTTTTTTTTTCTTTTTCAGGTATGACTGAATTTTGTGGATGAACGGCATTTCAAAGCTATTTAGTGGTGATTGACAGAATTAACTTCCAACCAATGTAATTTCGGAGTAAGAGTGTTCGTTGGATTGAAACAGAGAAACTAGATAAGGGTATATTATCTTAACAATCTGTGCGTCCACAGTTTTCTCAGTTATAGAAGAATATCGAGGCTGAACCTAGTCCACTCAGGTTTCTGTAAGCATTTGATAGTAATTTAAAAGCTAGATTTATGATGTAGTTATAATTTCAAGAACGTTACGTAGTCACTTAAGGTGAATATCATGTTAAAGAAGCCTAAGTCGTTACGGGCTGCGAATTGGTGTATGCTGAAATCATAAAATATCAACAAACGAACCCTGTCTACTACTCTATAAAGATTGCATGAGTCTTATAAGAACCCATTAAAATTATTCTTACAATTCTATATAAATTTCAGGTTCACATGAAACCATATCTATCAGTGATAATTTCATAGGCATTGAATTCTAGTAATGAGACAGCTCGAAGAAAGTAAGGGCAAAAAGGTCCCAATTCCTGTTATATTGCAATTTCCACTTGTATGGATCTATCAAAAAAGCCATAATAACTAGGGGAAATGCCCTTTACGTAGTCCAATGTAGCCATCGGGAGCATCTTTAGGATCTAGCCACGTTTTCTTGCCATGACCTCCTTCTATTCCCTGATCGCTCACTCGATTACCCCACCAGTCTAAATTGACATTATTGTTCTGCACCATTAGAAAAATTAGTAAAGAACTGAATGCAACTCCTGTCGAGAGCGCACTAGTTAAAATATAATTGTACTTTTCCCACCAAGCGAAATAATGTTTTTTTAAGTAGTACATAAAAAAAAACGAAAAGTATAATCCTCCCGTGTAGTACAGCAAATTATACGGTGCATAATCAAGAAAACCTCCTATTATTATCGTAGGATGGAAATACTTGACAATTCGGGAGGGCCCTCGCTTTTTGATCCAGTAACAAGGAAAAACTAGTAGCACTCCTAGAAGAAAGCACCATTTCAAAACAGGATATAGTCCAGTGAAGACCTTTGCTGGTCCAATCGCACCATACTGTATACTTGAATAAAAATAGGTGTTTGCTCCCGGGCAACTGAACCTATCCTTTTGATGAGGATCACATAGGTCTTCTATATTATCAATTTGCCAATTTGTAATCATTAAGGCAATGGCTGTGCTCATAATTGTCGTAATTAACTGACCACGGAAAATAGCTCTCGGTGATATCTTAGTATAATGAGCTAGTTTTTGATCAGTTATGTAATTGCTGGCTTGCGAGTCAATGTTATATCCAAAACTTTTCAAGGTTATCAATGCTATCCCTGAGTTTGGAATTAAATAACCAACCATTAGTTCCACCAATACATTCAATCCAAATGTGAAGCCTGTCATGGATGCGATCGCTGAAATAGGAATAAGAAAAATAAAGTTGACAAGTATAACTAAAAAGATAGCCCATACTGGTGTCTCCAAAGGATAAAAAATCACTAGCATAACTGCAAACAGGATGCTAATTAATAATACTACCAAAAACCACCAGTTTGGTACCTCGTCATATCTCAGCATCATCTTACAGTGGGGATCATTAATGTATCTTCCATACATATTCTTCTTTCTGGACATTAGGTCTATAAGAGACTCTTTGAGACTCATTAAGCTTAATTTCATAGACCCCCATTCTGTTATGCTATAATATAAAATTGCGAAAGGGTAAAGACAAAAATATGCTCCATAAAGAACCAAATTAGCCGCTCCAAAATAAGGCGGTCCGTAATTTTGATATCTCCTTTCATCAAAAAGGTTGTGATTGTCTAGGATCTCTTTAACTTTGTAAAGAGACCCTTTATTATTAAATAGTTGATTCGAATTGATGGGTAAATATCCAGTCCAGCTGTTATTCGTATAGTATACAATTAATATAACAAAGAATGCCATGAATGATCCAAGATACTCGTTAAAGTTCTTGTAAAAAGGATAGGTCAAACAGCCCGCAGAGTCCAAAATATTCCAATCTAGAGTCGGTAGAGGATTTAGACCTAAACCCTCCTTAAACCCAGTAATGTTTGTCAAATGCACCAGATAAGGACTAAACCACGTTGGCCAGTTGAAAGTTGCCATTGCTGTGAAAAAAAAAGTAGGGATCCAGTGATAGAGAAGCATCCCACAAAATGCAATGCAAAAGAAACCATATCTTGAAATTTTCCAGCCATGTATTACTCTGTCCTTCTGCACCTCTGCCTTCATTAGGGCCCTATTAAGTGCAATTGTTGGTAATATCGAGGGCCACATAGCTGTCACAGGATACACGCAGACCTGGCGCATGACGCCCGCAAAACCAAATCCTAAGCACTGTGTTGATAAAGCCAAAAGAAATTGCAATTTCCAATCAACCCACTTGAGACCATAAAATCTATCAAGCTTCATCACTACAATATTGTATATCAGGTATGGAATTCCTGAAGAACACAGATACATTATCGTAGCAAACATCATCTCCTTATGAGACCACAATCCTTCATTAAAGTTTATTCTGCGTCCCATTAGAGAGATGGAACCTCGAGGTACTATCTTCTCCCAAAGTTTTCCACTTGGAAGAAGTAGAAGCTGGATAGTATGTACGCCGAGATAAATGGAAGGCAACTTGTGTACAAAGAAATTATTGACTATTGCACCTACTGCCGTCCATCCAATACCTATGACATAGGCCCTCAAAGTCTCTGCAGGCACCGACGGATCGTCATATGGATCCGTTATCGCTCTGATCTCC
This sequence comes from Schwanniomyces etchellsii, assembly GCA_031081805.1. Classification (NCBI taxonomy): domain Eukaryota; kingdom Fungi; phylum Ascomycota; class Pichiomycetes; order Serinales; family Debaryomycetaceae; genus Schwanniomyces; species Schwanniomyces etchellsii. Next base: position 847,076 of record JARYSY010000004.1, on the reverse strand, counting down.
TCGTAAGGTGAGTGATATGCTATAAGGGAGGCTTCAATTCTGATCTGTAACAGCCAATTTTCAAATATTGATGGCTCTTTGGTACTACTTTCATCGATAGCTTCCTTTTGCTCTGTTGAAGTACCATCGCTTTCAGGAATCAGATTCAATAACTTGATCAAGCGAGCAGATAATTTGGCCAGAAAGTTCATATCATCTTTATGCACAGCTAATGTTTCTCTTACTATTTCTATTGCCTCATCAGTTGATAACTGACTAATTTTCTGTATCATGAACTTGGCTTCTTCCGGTAGAGTTTCTTCTAAGATCTCGTCTGGCAAGTGGGCAAACCCTAGCGCACATAAAACTTGTCGGACATCACTTTCACTTAAGCTCAGTCTCGTGCTACTTGGTCTGTCTTCTTCATCTGACTTCTTAGGGCGTAGAGGATCAATGGGTGACAACTCAATGTATTCTTCTTCATCTTCGTTCATTCTGCACAAAGTATGGCGAGTTATCAGAGGTTTCTCTTTCTGCAAAAAAATTCGTCTAACAGTCAGAGATTACTCACTTCTCAGATCTCGTAAAAATATTGATCTATGTGATACTATACTTATCAGAATGTGACAAATAATTATTGTGTTTCTATTGATCAGTGTGATTGTGGAGTTACAGGGCTATAAAAAAAAAAAAATAACGACAGCTGCAGGATTCGAACCTGCGCGGGCAAAGCCCAAAAGATTTCTAATCTTTCTCCTTAACCACTCGGACAAGCTGCCTATTTGATCTATTTTTTGCGGATGAACATCTATAGAGAATTGTACTGTTCTAACACTTTAAGGCTTTTCTCATACGTATTCTCTCTTCTAAGAGCCCTTTACATTTTAAAAGTTTATTCAAAAATAATTCAGATTTGAGGGAAATAGATAGAGTCTTGCTAGATAGATACAAATAGTCCTCAAGAATCGCCTTAGGTATTATAATGAATAGACAACAGAAAAAAGCTAGGTCGAAAAGAAAATTAAAGAAGAAGCTGAAAGGTTTATTCAGTGGCTCACCTCTGTATGATCTATTGCGTACCTTTGAAAAGGCACCAGATCAATGGACGGCAAGATATATATTGATAGCGTCAGCTATCATTTTACGAAGTGCCGTTGGGTTGGGACCTTATCTGGGTGAAGGACAAAAGCCAATAAATGGGGATTTTGAAGCGCAAAGGCATTGGATGGAATTGACGATTTCATTACCTATAAGTCAGTGGTATTTCTATGACTTACAATATTGGGGTCTTGATTATCCTCCTCTTACTGCTTTCCATCTGTACATTTTAGGAAAAGTTGGTTCATATATTAATCCCGAATGGTTCGCTTTTGTATCTTCAAGAGGCATTGAAAACCCGGGCATAAAAACATTCATGAGAATTTCCAGTATTGTCAGTGAACTTGTATTTTACGTGCCGGCCTTATTCGAGATAATCTCTTTGGTTGGCAGAAAGCTCAGTTTGAATCAGATGGATAGGATTATAATAACGACGCTCATTATGTGCCAGCCTGCTCTCATTTTGATAGATCATGGCCATTTTCAATATAATTCAGTAATGTTGGGATTTTTTCTTCATTCTCTTGCTGAGTTAATAAAGGGGAACTATTTATTTGCTTCAATTTGGTTTATAACTTCTATAAACTTCAAGCAAATGGCCCTATACTATGCGCCTTGTATATTTGCCTTTTTACTTGCGAAATCATTTTCAAATATTTTTGATTTAGGGCCGAAATGGAGCTTTTACAAATTAATATTGAGTGGAGATTTGGGAAGACTACTGTCCTTGGGGCTTGTTGTTATAGGTACTAATATTTTAATATTGTTTCCCTTCATATATTCGGCCACTTCTTACGCAGAGAGTTTGAATATTCTCAAGCAGATATTCATTAGAGTTTTTCCTCTAGAGAGAGGTCTCTTTGAAGACAAAGTTGCCAATTTTTGGTGTACTGCTAATGTTTTCATCAAGTTTAAGAACATTTTCTCCACGGATGAACTTGCTCATATTTCATTATTAGCCACATTCGCATCAATAATACCGGCAACTCTGATACTCGCATACAAGATTGTCTTTAATAAGGATTTTAGAAAGAAGTCTGACTCAGCAAAACCAGTGGTTGCTGTGTTATACTCATTTTCCGCCACGGCATGGGGATTCTATTTGTTCTCCTATCTAGTACATGAGAAAACAGTTCTTGTACCACTACTTCCAAGTACCTTGCTTTATTTACTAAATGACCGGGATATCACATCCATTACCTTGTGGATCAATAATGTTGCCACGTTTAGTATGTGGCCATTATTGAAAAAAGAATCTTTGATTTTGCAATATTTCGTCATTTTATTTCTATCTAACTGGCTAATAGGTGCATTCCAAACCTATATTTTATTCCCGAAGAATAGAATATGGAGACTTCTAACTTCTTTGAGTTATTTATCTATTCTAGCTGCTCATTTTGTCGATTTCTATTTTGATCCTCCTCCACAATTTCCAGACTTGTGGGTCATTGTAAATACGACACTATCTTTTGGTTGTTTTTTCATATTCTGGGTTTGGTTGATATATAAGCTCTATATGTTGTAAACTAGCATTTAGGAAATTGAATGTTACTTTTTTGCTTCCTATCTTTCGTAAAAATGCCCCATTCTGTCTCCCACTTATTATTATCCTCATAGAAGATTCTCTTCCAGGGTTCGTCAAATGCCTCAAAAAAATACCAGCCATAATCTCTTTCGTAAGCTTCACAAACCCAATCATTTAGAAATGTCTGGAACGCCGACGGTTCCGCTACTGAATGCTGATATTTTCCACCCTTGTATGGCCATCCCACCTCCGTTATTACAATTTCTGTCCGGTTTTTGTTGATTGGGTCTACCTGATACTTAATAAAGTCATAAACCCACTTGCTAGCAATCAGAACATCACCTCCAGCAAAGAAGGGATGTATATTTGCCCCTATTATATCGCAATTCCTTACAAGAGTCTTGTCAATCAAGGATCCAATCTCGGAGGTTCCAACTGGAAGATCGTTGTAACCGATTTCCTCCGTATAGCTTTTTGCATCCTTGATGTACTCGCTCAATCCATGACTAGTCTGCTCTTCCCTAAATAGCACTTCATTACCAATAAAGATGCACTCGAATAAGTTCCTAGGATACTTTTTGAGAACTCTTTTCATTGCAGCCATTTGCTTCCTATTAACTTCAGGATCTTCACCGATCCATACACCCATAGCCAATGTCATGTTTAGACGCAACTCTTGAATCGCATTTAAGATAAGTTCGCTTTGATTGCACTGCATTCCATAGTTCCTCACCCTAGTTGTGACTCGAGATAGTAAAGCGAGGTCAAGAAGAATCTCTCTTTGGGTGGAGCCACATTTAGGCTCGATTACGCCCCTTGGAGCATAAGCCACTCCATAGAATAGCGTTCCTTTAATACCCAGAGTGGCCATCAAGGAGCTAATCTCTGGGTCAGCTTGATACTTCAGGTTAATGCCATTATAAGAGTTATATCCAGCAAGCCAAGCGCCTTTGTGGGCTGCATTATTCTTGATTCGGTCGACATAACTTGAGGTGCTTCCTCCTTCAGTTTCACTTTCATCTGGCGACGCTTCGCCAAAAATTCCAAAGTTTGCAATCAAATATCTTAGAAACTCTAGCTTCTTATCTTTGTTTAATGACTCGAAGTAATTGAGCGCTACAATCCTATTACCGTTAGATAGAATTACTACACTCGTAATGAATCCCGCGAGAACTAGAACGAAGAGAAATACCATAACACCTAAGAGCCATTTCAATCTCTTGCTTCCTCCATTTGATACTTTCTTACCTGCTTTTCCTGGATTGGAACATCTCATTCTCCATGCAGCTTTTTTCGAACCTTTTCTATGGAGCCCCGTACCTTCTTTCTCTGTATGCGATTCGGAATCACTGTCTAATGAGATTTCTGAAAACTGGTGCAACCTTCGTCCTCTTTCTTGTATCTCCTTACTCAATGGAATGTCAATTTCCAGAGGCGTAGGCGAGGAGAAATCAATTTTTAGCATGTCGTAATTCCCAATCTTGAGATCTTTCTCTGTACTTGTAGTAGTCTCCAGATCCTGTTTCAATGATCCTACTATATCATTAGCATCTCCTTGACCTGAAGCATCTAAAACAGATAAATTTGGAGTTGGAACAGTATCCAATTTGTTTTTACTTTGCTTTCTAGACATCTGCTATGGTGTCGCTTACAAGAAGTAATAAAAGAGTCTAGATAAGATATCGTTAACCGCTGAGAATGTTGCAAAAAAAAGTTGGTTTTGTGCAAAGTTGAGAAAAATCCATAAAGCTATCGAAATACACTTTCAGTTAAACTATCTCCCATAGAAACATCAAATCGCAAGAGACTTCGTCCTTGTTACAACTCCCTACATCCTCAGAACTCTACATAGTTCATTTTGTATATCGAATTTGAAGCATATATTACCGTATATCTATAAGATTCAACGCATCGTTCGGTGTCTAGTTAGACCTAAAATTCTATGGGCACGCCTTGAGGTGCTTGAACTAATGACATGCTTACAGTGTTCTTTGCTTTGAGCAAAGAACACTGGGTGAGGGAGAGTTAATATCATCCAATGATCGGGTCTGATGCTAACCAGGACACGAATAGTAACGCGAGAATAGGGTATCATAAGCTTCAGTGAACTCTTGAAGCAACGTAATGTGCGTACAGCTGTCGGGTACGACAGCCAAAGAAAGAAAGTAAAAAACAAAAAAAAAGAAAGCAGGACGCCATCTTCTATAAGTTTCAATAATTCAATTTTGAAGCACTGTAAGATGAACGTGAAAAAGTTCGCAAAAGTGAAAGCCAAGTAGCTTATTCACGAGCATTTAATACACTTCAACATGATGCTAGCACAGAAAATACCAACATTGGTGACAAATCCTTCACCAGTAGAAGGACAGCATGAGTCAAATAATCCGAAACAACCGATTAAGTCTATGCAGAATTCCGTACACTCATTTGAATCTCTTTCGTACCCACTCATCGCGTATGACGTTGAAGAGGACGAAGAAGACAGATCAGCGGACTTTCTACCGTTATTGCCATTGCTGTCATCTTCATTCTTGTCATCTTCGTTTTTGTCATCTTGGACCTTGTCATCATCCGCTTCTTGTGCACCTGAGTTTTGTTGTGGCTGAAGACTCATTTCTTCCTTCGCCTCGGGTTCTTGATCGACAATCTTCTGTTTTTCGGACATAATTAGTTCGCTTACTCTAAAACTTTCCTCAACGTGATATGCTAGCCTCTTCCCTCTAGATCCTGGCTTCCCTTGCGACTGAAGATTTAAAACTTGCCAATTCTATGAAGTAGAGCACTGCTTTCAAGTATCCAGGAAAGAGCACTGACAGTAAAAAGATGTAAAGAAACTCTAAAGAAAAAAAAATTTAAAATAAAGACAGAAAAAGGACGTTTAGTTCATTACAGACTTAATGCCTTTTTCTTAGCAATAAATATTGACCGGACACCAATAGATGCGCATTCTATTTTAAAAGATTCTCACCTTGTTCCATACTGATCTCCTGCGACATGGCGACGACAATAGGAACAGAGCACACAATCCCTTCAGGTAGAATGGTTTTGATCATACAAAAGTAGCCCGACGCTCGTGGGTATCAGGGAAGAGAAAGAACGATCCGAGCTACTCAGGAGATGGGAAGCAGCAAGTAGAAACTTTGAATCTTCGGAAATGTGCTTTGTTATAATAGTCGTACGAATTGCTATTATCGTGTCATCAGTCTCGTCTCAGGTTAGATTCGAAAGCGCGAAGGGATGAGAGAAACACGAAAAGCCAAGTAGACTGGATCAGTAAACAAGCCACTGAGGAGAAGCAATATAAAACAGATTGAAATTAGAGCTGAGAATGGAATCATCCAGAACAGTTATAAGAAGCTTAAATCATACAAGTAGTAAAGCAAATGTAGCGTAGGCCCTTTTTTAGTCAGCTTATGTTTATTGCGTATGACATCGGTTCCATTTTGTAAGCGCTTGCAACTTATGGTATTCTAGGACGAAGACTTTCAAGAGTAATGTCAAAGAAAATATGAATAATGTTACTTTATCTACACTCTTTTTAATCATTACTCATATCTTGGGCTGCGGCGAGGTATATCTTTAGAACAATAATTGTTCCTTGATTTTACTCCTCATAATCGACTCGTGACACTCTAGTTAAGAATATATCGTTCTATAAACAAGCTGAAGATTCAAGTAGAAATTGGGTGCTGCAGAAACCATAAATAGTCAGACCAATATGTCCAGGTTGAGATGGGTTCGACAAAGTCATTAGAAGAATCAAAGATTGAGCTCTTAAAGAAAGAGTACCCAGGTGCGCTGAGAGAGACGTTGAAAGAGCTTTTAGCGGTGTGTGAGGGGTCAGTGGAGGCCACGGCTAAAATGATAGATGAAAGCTTTCAGATTCAAGCTCCAAAGAAGAAAGCGAGGCCTTTGTATCAATCGTCCATATCTTCGATCTGTGGTGTGTCCAAGAGGCCGAAGATTTCAGATCTGAAGACAAAGTTAGGCGGACTGAGCGGTTTGCCCGATGATAGTGGAAAATCAAGCGGCAAAGTTATTAGGCTTTATACGCCTGAAGCAGTAGATGAATATTTGAAGGGGTATGTTTCTTTTTACAAGTCTTTTTTCCCACCTGAGATGGCAGATGAGATACTAATATATCTCATGAATCAGAAGGACAATCTATCGCCAAATGAGTTTTATCTTTTCGAGAATTACTGTGTGTCCAACCACTCTCTGGGCTTTTTTTCAGTTGATAGACAGCTTGGCGACTGCCGAAGCTTACTGTACAATGGTCTGCCAATTAACGCACAACCTCTGAATGAGGCACTAGAGAGAGCCGCTAATTACGTGTCAAAGTTTATAAATAATGACGTGATACCTACATCAGCAAGATTACCCTTTCAAGCAAACGAAAAATGGGAATGCAATGTCTGCTTGGTTAACCTCTATGAGAAAATATCCAACAATTTGGATTGGCATTCAGACCGACTAACTCATATAGGGCCGCACAATTACATAGTGTCCGTATCATTAGGCGCAACCCGTGAGTTCAGGATCAGAAAAAACTATTCCCAAGGCGATAGCCCACCTCCAATTTATTCAATTGTTGTACCACACAATAGCATGGTTTTGATGCGTCCCGGCTGTCAAGAAGAATACAAGCATTCTGTGTCACCTTTGCGAAGGCCTATACAGCTTCATGAGATATCAGGTTTGTCTCGCTATAATATAACTTTTCGACATTATTCCGCAAAATTCTTGAATAACTCGCCTAAATGTCATTGTGGGAAGAAAATGTTGTTGCGAAGATCATATAAGAGACCAGAGACCAGAGGCAACTATTTTTGGAGCTGTGAGAATGTGTACAAGAACAAAGATTGCGGTTGTTTTTATTGGGCTGATTTCTCCAACCAAGAAAAGAATATGATAGCAGAGACTGTTGATGACTGTTCTCGTTGGATTGCGCCAGAAGATACGTATAATCTCAACTATTGAGTATATGCGGAAGACTGAAGGAACAATCTTAATTCTACTTATATCCAGCGCTCTTCTGTTATTTTATTTCGAAGGTAATCCGGTAATAGAGTACGCAAATACTCCGTATCACAGGGAGCTATTCTAATATCCTTGAGTTTACTTGGAATCGTGAGCTTTTCTATTTTATTCAAGTCACATTCAAGTAGCCATAATTTTTTGAGGTTCTTAAAGAAGTGCAAACTATCGTAAGGTATGCCACTACTTTTCCAGAGAAACAATACTTTCAATACTTCGAAAAGTTTCAAATCTTCTTTCTTGATTGTCATTCTTTTCAACTGCAAATACTTTATCGTGCGAGTATTGAATCTAAGAAATTCATATATAAAACTCAACAGCTCTGGGTTTTCAATCCTACTTATAACGGAAGCAATAGAGGGAATGACTCTTCCAGAATCTAATATTTTGACATTTTCACCCAATAGTATCGCCGTTACAGTTTCGGGGAGATTTTTCAATGAGATTGAAAGCTGACCAATTGACATTTTGTTAGGATTAATTAACAAGTGACGTAATCCTTTGGGATAACACCTTATTTCTCCATCCAAGTTACCATCTAATACAAAATCTGTCAACAGAAGTTCTGATATGTTATCAAAGTCTCCGTAATTGGCCACATGCAACGAATGTAAATGTGGCATTTTGGGAATTCTTTTCATAGAAGAATTGAAGTGAATGTAAATTCTGATTCTATTATACAGACATCCATAGAGACCGTATAATGTATCAACTAAATTCCTCAATGATAAATAACTCGCCCCTGATGAAATCGAAAACAAAATCGTAATATTATTTGGAATAATTTGGAAGTTTCTTAATGCAAATCGAAAAATTCGAAACAACATCTGAGATGATCTAGGAATTAGCATCCTTGAATCCAAATAGTGTCTGACAAGAAGCCATGATTCATCTATTGCAAAATAGCTATGAAGTTCTGACAAAGGAATATTGTAAAAGTAGACGTCTTTCAGCAAAAGATAACTCATCGCAAGAGCCAAGGATTTGTTTCTGTATATTTCAGGTTGCCAGAAGCCCATCAACTCGTACTTCGGTATTAAATCGAATATCATGAGTAATAGTTCCATAGGCAACTCTGTAAGCCTAAACTTGGCTTTGTTCCTACCTCTAATCTTTGCAATCCTTGAAAATAGCATCAATTAGGGCATAATCTTTCGCAGTATGAGTTGTCTTTGTTGCGTACGTGACAGTTTTAAGGGCCAGCGTAAGCAGATCACCTATATTATAAAATATGGAAAAGGAAAGTAATTGCTCTTAATAGCTTTAAACAGCTAGACATTTTTACACGTACTTTATTTTTACGAGATTACTTGGTTAGATGTTGGAAAGAGAAAGTACTGAGAAAAGCATTCAAAACCATTCTTTATTTTGCTGCGAAATTATTTTTTTATGCGACTTCATAATTATTGATCAACATGTGGAAACTATAACCAAACTTCTAACATATTCAGAAACTATTAATTCGCACTTGTAGTCAGAGGCATTAAATTTTTCAATGGCTATCGCTTCCATTTCTACGTATCTTCGCTTTTGTTTACTTCATTGGTCAGAGTGAATTAATTTCAAAACTTAATGAATCAGAAGCCAGATAGAAGGGGATCAGAGGATATCCTGATTCGTCATAAAGAATAAAAAGATATCTTTTCGAAAATTTTAGAATGCAAGGACTTTCACTGTTTCTGTGAGAAATTTAAATCGAATAATAGTATGCCGAATAAGGGACATTGAAACTACTTGAGATTCTCAAAAGCCGAAGCAAGCACTCATTGAAGAATCCACCAACTTAAATGGGAAAGATAGTACTAGAAATAATGCAGGGGAAGTATGTTAGCATTTTTTTCAGGTTTTGCTTTCGAGTCCCTGCTAAGACAACAATCTGGTGACGATGTCGTTTGACCCAATTGTATTCAAAGCGGCCGCCTCAGATAAGATTAACTGACTTCAGGAGATCCTAGAGTGCAAATGTGATAGACCTTTGTAATTGCTGTGTATCAAGTCTTGCTTATTAGTATACCGTTCTATATACCGTGAATAAAAGCAGGCTTAGGAGTTGAGTCAAATGCAGAACACAAAGCGCATTTTCGATTACCTGAATGTTTCTTAGACTAATTTGTGCTTTAGCAAACGGGCGAAATATGCTATATTTTCCGCAAGATAATTTTAGATGATTTTTACTAGGTACTAATCTAAGAAACTACCTCTACTGATTCGAGGATGCGAAAATAGGCAACTATTGGTATAGAGGGCCGCAAGAGATTGAAATCTTCTACTTACTAATCCAATAATGTAAAGCTTATTAGATAGGTCGTCTATGCTTGTACCAAAGATAATATTTCTCAGTACGCATGATTAAATGCAAGGAATAACTCTGCTTCCCGGAGGGCATAGCAATTCCTTTCTTTATACTATTTAGCTTACGAAGACTTTCTAGCAACTGAAGGCAAAACTAAGCGTAAGATAGCTACGTTCCATGACGAGTTCCGATGCAATACGAACTAGCGAGGTAGCACACCCACAGGTTAAGCAGATCGAAACTATATATATACTCTTTCCTATTATCTACAGGCTTATTAGAAAAATTCAAGTATTCTTGTCAGAAGGCAGCTTGTCCGAGTGGTTAAGGAGAAAGATTAGAAATCTTTTGGGCTTTGCCCGCGCAGGTTCGAATCCTGCAGCTGTCGTTATTTTTTGTATATTTTTATTCTCCAGTCTTTCTTACAAGCTTGCAAATAAGTCAAAGTATAACCTGGCTCCTACATTTGATAAGCAAGGTCCCTACATTTTACGTCTTGCAATACAGTTGGTGAAATAGGAGTGTAAGTGAGATTATAATCCTAATCACAAGTCGTGATAGAAGTCGCATACATGGAAAAACACATCAGTGGACATACTATTATACTTGAATCATTCGATTTATAATGCTTTTAAAGAAAAAGGAAACAGAACTGTTAATATCAGCTTATGTAAAGGTAGTCTTGGATGGTTGCAGAAAGACGCAACCCAATTTAGCCTCCCAGTTTTCAAGGTTGACGATGAAGGATACCCGATTTTTGCAGAATATTCAAGGGTTAGGCGAAATTACACATAGGTACAAGGACAATGAAGCATTGGATAAGGCATTGGACTCAATTGACCTAGGACTGATATATAAAGGGGTAGAAGAAAGAGAGCAAAGAGCCGCAAGGGAAGGACGGACCGATTTAGCCTATGAGGACTTCATCGTTTTGCAATTGCTCCAGTATTTTAAGAATGATTTTTTTACCTGGTTCGATAAGCCTGAATGCCCAAGCTGTGCTAATGGTCTGGCAAGTGTCAGAATCAAGGACGTTTCTTTGCCACCATCCCCCAATCCCCATGATATTGGTCAAATTGAGAACTATATCTGTGATAAGTGCGCTAAAACATATGCTTTTCCAAGGTACAACGATCCTGTGAAGTTATTGGAAACAAGAAAGGGCAGATGCGGTGAATGGGTAAATTGTTTCATGCTCTTGTTGCAGGCACTTTTAGGCACGAAGGGACAAGTAAGATATGTGTGGAATTTTGAGGATCATGTATGGTGTGAATACTATAGTAAAGCCAAAGACGAATGGATCCACTTAGACCCATGCGAAGGAGTTTATAACGAACCTTCGTTGTATCTGGATAATTGGGGCAAAAAGATGAGCTGGTGCATAGCCTTTGGTGACGCATATGTGATGGATGTTAGCAACAAATATGTCACTAACAAAGAGAAAAAGATCAAAAAGTCAACTACCGTTACGAATATTCATGCTGTCTATAAGCTTTTGAATGAGATGAACAAGAAAAAGCTACTCAAATATTACGCTCTTGAATTTGAAAGTCAGGACATACCAAAAGAAGCAAGGTTGATGCAATTCTATTTTGAGGTTTTATTAATAATGAATAAGGAAATAGAGCTGTTGAAAATAGCACAGAAGAAATCACCAACGGAGTCTTCTTCGTTGCTCAAAGGTAGACAGACCGGATCTGCTGAGTGGACCAAAGTTAGGGGCGAGGATGGAAACTAGAAAATAATTCTGCCTGAATACCAACAAGAAAATGCTCGGTTTCTTTTCGAAGTTGTTATTGTTCCACTTCTGTGCCCTTGGAATGTCTAAAAAACTTAAGCCCTACCCACGAAATGAAAGACCACGCCCATAAAACTATATAATACGACCATAAGCTCAATACGTAATAATCAACTGTCAGGAGCACACCAAATAGCCTTTTGTAGATATCTCGGGTCAGGTCATACTGATTTAAGGGATATATCACATATTTCCATAACTCGAATATTGTATTCGTAGTCAATAAAAAAACAAACCAACAGAAAATTAATAACAAGTACCCGTACTTCTTCAACGAAGCATTGCCATCTGTGCCTTCATTCTTTGTATCGTTCAAATTAGCTGGCTTTAAAAGAGGTAATGGTTCATCGACCTTCATACGATTTACATATAAGTGTAACTTCAAATTGCGATGCGAATATTTCGTTTTTCGAGGATAATAATCCTACATTCTATTTCATTAAACTTGATACTTCTATGTACATGATTTAATTAATGCTGTATTTAGAAGCTCCTAAAAGCTGTGGAGCTATCTCTTGTAGCCAATCTAATTTAATTACGGAGCAATTTCTTGCATAGCCCTTAGTGGTGAATACATATTCAATGTATAAGATTGCCTCAATGTTATGTCGACCAAATAAGAGCGATGAAGGGTGTATACTGATAAGTTGACCCGAAGTACAAGCTCTGTAAGATCTATCAGGCATACCTATTGCTGTATTTGTTACGAATCCTTTGAGGAATGACTTGAAGATTGCCTCTAAATCTAGGGGCCTCGCGACGTCGTCCGCTTCGAGGTTGATTCGCTCATTGTCGAATAACAACTTCATTTTTCTTAACTTTGCTTCCTTTGTATCCGATGCTAGTTGGTGATCCTGCGTGATTGTTCCTAGCATATAGCTACGCAACTGACTACGGACCCGCATGACTGTCTGAAAACCTTTATAGCTTATGTGTAACTCCTTGCACCAAGACTTTGCTTCGTTTCTCTTTCCCAAATCTGAAAGTTCTCTGAAATGATCGAAGTACTCTTTTAGAGCTATCAAGTCACCCAGGATGCAACCCAAGGGGCAGTAAGCTCTCCTCTTCGTGTTGATTTCGTCTCTGAGCTCACCATTTCCATCAGAAACGTTGAGAATTAAATTATCTACTGATAGACAGGATATTATGTCAATGACTTCGACTAGCACTCCTCTTTCTGAAGCACTCAACAACACCACAGAAAGCTGAGGAGGAAGGGGCAATATGGATATTTTTTTCCCGAGTTCTGTGATTTTACCAGTTTCATCTAATGCGCCAAGAGAATAAAGGGTAGTTAAAGCACTTAGAATAGGTCTTTCGCCAGGATGTTCTAGCCAGCTCCACCCAATCAAATCATCAACACCGAGCTTTTTTAATGTCAAAATAGGTAGCACTATATCATTTCTCATTATTTCAGGTTCCAGCTGAGCGGGAAGCTTATGTGCATAGATTTCTTCAGTGTACAAGCGGAAAACCTTACCAGGACACTCTCTTCCAGCTCTTCCAGCTCTCTGTCTAGCAGAGGCCTTCGAAATGGGAGTTGTTAACAAAGTAGACAAGCCTAGCTGGTGTCTCCAAACCTTCACTTTACGTAGACCGGAATCTATCACATATTTAACACCACTCACTGTTATAGAAGTTTCCGCGATATTGGTCGCCAAAATTACCTTCCGTTTATTCTTTGGTAGCCGCTCAAAAATTTGCAGCTGTTGAGAAGGTGAAAGAGCAGCATATAATGGTAGCGGGACTATTAAAGGGGCACTTTTTGGAAGATGCGGTGCCATTTGTCGCAATCGATTAACACAATTATCAATTTCCTCTTGCCCAGGTAAAAAGCAAAGTATATCACCCTCTTGTTCGCCCATATTGACCTGAACAATATTTCGGATCATACTATCTACTATATCATCTATCGGATCCACTAAATAATACTTCGTTACAGGATAAGTCTTACCTTCGATAAATAGAATGGGGGCATCACAAAAAAACTTACTGAATAATTCTGCATTTAAAGTAGCCGACATAACTATGATCTTCAAGTCCTTCCTCTTGTTGCTTATGATCAAATTTTTTAGAAACCCAAGAATAAGATCCGTCAATATCGTTCTTTCATGTGCCTCATCTATTATAATCTCTGAGTATTTCGATAGAGTCTGATCTAACATTATTTCTCTAAGAAGCATACCATCTGTCAAGTATCTCAATTTTGTCTGGCGGCTTACTATACTCGCAAATCGTACCAGATACCCTACCTCCTGGCCCAACATGCAACCGAATTCGTCACTTACTCTCGCTGCTAAAGAAGCAGCAGCTACCCTACGAGGTTGAGTTACTGCGATTTGGCCCTTTGATTCTTGCATTAAGAATTGAGGAATTTGTGTAGATTTTCCAGATCCTGTCTCACCTATTATAATGACGACCTGATTTTTTCTTATATAATCGACAATCTTGTCCTTATGTTGGTAGACAGGAAGCAGCTGTCTTACCTCAAGCAATTCATTTGCTTTAGCCTTAAGATTCGCTTTCTTTTGTCTCTTAGGAACAAAGAAGTCATCTTCGCCATCTTCTTCTTCGTAGAAGGACACCACTTTTTGCCTGTGCTTACCTTTTCTGAAATTAGGTTCGCTCTCTTTAGCACCAGTGCGTCCCGTCTTATGCTCATCACCTGAACCGTACAGCTTCGGCCGAAGATCATCACTCCTTTTTTGAGTTACGGGAGATGACTTCGCAGTCTCTGTGTCGTTTGTATTTCCAAATATATCTTCATTAACTATTTCGTTTAGGGTACTATCAACTGAATCGACCACAATCTTGTTATCTTCAAATTTAGTCTTCTTATTTTGAATCACTTTATCTACTTCATTTTGATCATATGGTATATCTTCCGCATTTCTATTTTTCCTGTTATGCTTTCTTCTTTTTCGTTTCTGAGTCATCGGCTTGACACCTTCAGAAGCATATCTAATCCCAGACATAGGATTCTCTGTCATTATATGCTATAAACTTTAAGCATCACTAGGTTAAAGTGAAAAAAAAATGGAACCTGATGATGATCCTTATGTACAGTACCGTTTGTTTTTTGAGAATCAGACCTCTGTATGGTTGGTTAACAAGCCATAAGTGCTTACACTGATACAATAAATTAGCAGAGACCGGCGATGCAAATTAGAGGCGGTTGTGGAAATGGGCTTTCACGAATCAGGGGCCAATTCATACAAGCAAGGCTATTGAGCTCCACGTCTTTTTTAGGTAATTCAAAGGCTCCGATAGCTGGACCTGGAAACCTAGGACAAAGGATCGTGCCACCTTTCAGAGTTGTGACGGAACAAAAGGATTTTGATCATGATATGGACATCTCATTACTAGGATACTTGCAATCAAGGAATTTATTGGATAGCGTGACCAGCGATGATCTTTTTGAAATCACAGAGCCAGGAAAGACGGCTGACCTCAAATTGTATTGTGGGGCAGATCCTAGTGCATCATCTCTCCATATAGGGAACTTGCTACCACTAATTGTCATGTTACACTTTAACTTAAGGGGGTATGACGTATTTGGATTGGTCGGAGGGGCTACTGGAGCCGTGGGAGACCCTAGTGGAAGAACAACGGAACGCGCCCCCATAGAGGCAAGGCAAAGGGAGAGAAATGTCGATAATATTATGTCACAGATGTCCAGTTTCTTAAGCCGAGGAATTGAGTACGCTAAATCTAGGAACTATCCAATTAAGAAGACAGGCACTGTGACTCTTGTAAACAACAAATCTTGGTGGGAATCGATAAAGATGCTAGAGTTCTTGGCTACCTATGGTAGCCATATAAGAATTAGCAACATTTTGGCCAGAGAGTCTGTGCAATCCAGATTGAAATCGAATCAAGGTTTGGGATTCAATGAGTTTACTTACCAAATTTTGCAGGCTTATGATTTTTGGCACTTATTTAAAGAACACGGTGTGAATTTACAGATAGGAGGAAATGATCAATGGGGGAATATTACTGCAGGTACTGACCTCATATCAAGATTGGCAAAAAAGTTTGACATAAAGTCGCCAAAGATTTCCTATGGTATCACAGTTCCTTTATTGACTACTCCATCAGGGGAAAAGTTTGGAAAGTCAGCAGGAAATGCTGTTTTTATTAGTGAGGAATTGACTACGCCCTTTCAGCTATACCAGTATTTTGTTAACACACCAGATGACATGGTTTCCAAGCTTTTGAAAATTTTTACGGTACTTCCAATGCCTGCTATCGAACAGGTTATAAATGAGCACGCAAAAGATCCTGGTTTAAGACTCGCACAGCGTATTTTAGCTCGTGAAATTAGCGATCTAATTCATGGTGTAGGTACGGGGGATGAAATGGCCTACATCACAACATTTTTATTTCCTACACCAGAAAGACCTTTCGATGATGATATATCAGCTGATAAATTGATATCAAAGCTTAGAAAATCGGGATTATTGATTAGTCTCAAATTTAGTGATTTTGACAATATTCATTACTTGAAAATGAGTACTTTACTTTCAAAAATTATGAAGAAGTCAAAAACTGAGACTAAAAATTTAATTAAGGCTGGTGGAGTTTATCTTGGGCTAGGTAGAGAGCAATTTCAGGATCCAGATGATGTTGTGTTGTTTGATCCAACACATCATTTAATTGACGGGAAACTCCTCTTGGTAAGAGTCGGGAAACAGAACTACTATCTAGTAGAATTTTCCTGATGAAATCAACTTGAAAATAGACATATAAATACATGTATATACAGTAAACTATGCTATTAAGCTAATAGCTAAAAAGTCGTCCAAAAGTTTCTGAGCTAGATTTGTATTTGCCCAATTCATCCTCAAGCTTTCTCTTTTTAGCCAATGCTTCAGGAAGATACTTATTTTGTATTAGGGCTTTTTTGCATTCAATCATTTCATGAAGCGTGCTATCGCCTGTGCCTGTACAAGAAAGCTCAGCAAATTTTAGGCCTAAGGATTGTAGCATATTCAATACCTCCATCTCCAAATGAAGATTCCCTATATCAACAAGCAAAGCTAAGTAACAATCGGAGTTGGTCTGATACACGTAGCCCCACCCATGATACCATTCCTCCGACGAGAATCCTTGGACTTTTTCGGTTTCAAGAAAATTCGCAGTACATCTCTCCCCATTTAGTATAATCATCCGTATTTCTTCAGGTGTGAAATATTCATAATCCTTATCAACAGCTTGACTTCTCAATTTTAGATTAGCATTTCCAATTCCTTCGCAGTGAACAGTCGAAGTTGTATCTATGGCATTGAATATACTCAAGCCCGACTCTATGCTTTTTGTATTACTTAAAAGCAGCGAATAGAAGTCCCTTTTGATTTGTGTGGCTATAGAGCCAAAACTAACGAAGTAGGTGCGTCCTGTCTGGTATCGCACAGTTTCTGGGTTTATTAGATTGCTTTTCATGAGCTCATATGCTATAAGCGTCCAGTAGGATTCTTCTACTTCTCTTGAGTGAACATATAGGAAAGGAAGCTTATTCAACACCGAATAAATCAATGCGCTTCTTTTGACATGGATCATCTCCAACTCTTGAGTTTTCTTCTTCTTCAAATACAAGCGGCTGACCTGCTGAACGAAATACAGAATTATGGACATTGAATGTTGCTTCATGTAAGTAGTTGCTTGCATTGTATGCGATTTCTCTGTTTTAGGCATCTTCGCCCCAGATCCATTCTCACATATTATTGCCATGATGGTTAAACCATTAAAAAAAAAGTAGTATGAGTTAAGGGTTTTAAAAAGAAAATAGCTTCACTGGTTCCTAAAGAAGTATATACTCATGGTTCTTATAAGTTATATTTTTAGAAATAAAAGCTATTGAGTTTGCAATCATGACATTAAGAAGATATGATATGCTGCGAAAATAAAGAAGAGAGCGCATACCAAATTTTCGCAGCGCTCTTTCTTGGGATTTGTTCGGGACCTATTTATGTAACACGTCTTTAACAGCATCAATTACCATATCAAAAACAGCAGAATTTCCTGCTATCACTCCCTTAGACTCTAAGTATCTACCTCTACTGAAATCAAGTTTGTTTCCAGTGATGTCACCAACTCTTCCTCCACTTTCTTCTACCAAGACATAACCAGCCGCGTGATCCCAAATCTTTTCACGATAAGAATCGCTAACAGGTAAACGCAAGTATATATCAGCCTGACCCTTAGCCAAAACACAATACTTCACCTGCGAGTCCAAGTTGATGGTTTGCTTCGTGACTTTGTCTGGATTGAAGCCTAGTTTTGCCTTTATCAGTGCCTGAGTGGAATGGGAAGAATGTCCCTTTTCTACACCTTCAACGACCTTAAGCAAGTCTGGTGAAGTATTCAGAGACATATGAATTCGCTCTTGTTTTGATAAAGGTACGAAATTTAGCGTTTCAAACAAGGGAGAATAGTAGGCCCCTTCTCCCTTGATAGCAGAATACAATCCGCCTTTGATACCACCCATATCTTCATTTGAATTGATATGCTCGGGCAAGTTGGGGCATCCTATAACTCCTAATGCAACCTCACCGTCCACGATGAGAGCTAGACAAACAGCAAATTGGTCACCCCTCAAGAATCCCTTCGTACCATCGATCGGGTCAAGAGCCCAAAACCTACCACTAGAGCCTCCTTGGGAGGAACCTTCGTCAATGCTATCAAGTGCAGTATTTAAGTCTTCTATTTTTCCCACTTTATCATTGTAAGCTTCTGTTTTTACTTGAACGTCTTTGATGATCTGCAAAATTTCTGCTTTTAATCGTTTTGCTTCTTCAGTATCTTCTCTGAGCAGAGCTGCATCCTCCTCCCCTACTATTTCATCAGTGGGAAAGTTTTTCTTGATTGCGTAGTTGATAATGGCCTGCGCTGCGAAATCACCAATTGTCACCGGAGACTTATCGTCTTTTATGTGTGTTCCCGAGGCTTTAGTAATTGCGATGCTATCACTCAACTTCTTGGTCAAAATTGATGCTCTCTTCACCGCCAATGTGGCTATCTCCAATTCCTTCTCATAAGGATGTGCTTGCGATGCCATGTTTTTACCAATACTTTTTGAATTAATATTCTTAGTGACACTTCTCAAGAAAATACCGGGAAGCCTCAAACCGTCTATTAAGAAACGTATACCTATCAAAATCAATACAGTCTTGACGAATGTCCCTCTTAACATACGTTACTGCTAAGCTTGGTATCGATGGAAAAGTCATGATGTGCAATCACGTGAAAAAGCTACCAACAAAAGAACAGCCATTTGTATCTACTTATCAAAGCTTTTAGGGCCATTTGTACTTCAGAGGTACTTCAGTAATAGCTTTCTATTAGCAATCCCCCCAACAAAGTGGGATACGAGTTGTACGAAGTGTAGTGAAGGATGGAACATGAGATGATTGGGAAGATGCAACCTCTCTTACCTAGATAGTATACCTCTTCTAACAGGATGAATATTTAGTACCATTATCGGCCAAAAAGACATAGGGGACATTGTTCATAGTAATTCAAATGCCTTGGGAAATACTAGCTACAGTAGTTCTAGTACTTATAAGTCTGACTATTCAGTTGCTAACAGTTATATCAGTACCAGTTACAGGCTCTTCTATTGGGTTTAATTTATATTTGTCACGATATAGAAACTTCGCCTTTGGAGTTCTTGGGGTCTGTAACTACGTGCAAGGAGTATGTTCCAAAAGTCAAGTTGGATACCCTCCTTCAAGTGATATGTTCTACACTTATATAAACGCAGACGAGTACTCTCAGAATGAGGGTGCTATTCTTCCTTCGAGAGCAAGATATACCATTTCAAAATTACTAGTTGTACATATATTGGCATTTATATTCTCGTGCATGTTACTTCTTACTATGATAATACTTATAATTGTATTGAGGAAGAACAAACTTCGAGAGAAAAAATTGAATGAGAATGGGATAGAGCTCGAGGGCAAGACTAATATAGATCATTTGGAGGAAAACTCTCATGGAAAAGTTGAGCAGAACTTTCGAAAGATGAATGAATTGCCATTTTTAAATTTGATGTTCTCCTTCGCCTCCCTAGGATTTATTCTGAATCTATTGGCATTTTTGGCAGATATTCTTCTTTTTATACCCAACTTGAGCTATCTTGGCTGGCTTCAAATTTTCCCCATCATTACGCTTGCAATTGTTTGCTCTTATACATGCATATACAAGAGAACGCTTTCATCGAGAAAGTATTTGGACGTAGATTCTAATACGTCCCATGACGACATGAGGGTCAGGAGAAAGCTTCATGAGCCTCAGTGGAGTGACACTGAGAGTGATGATGGCTTTTACGTGTACGCGAATGGATTCTTCAGCCTACAGGGATCTCGAAATGGTGATAGTCAATTTCATTTAGTACATAAGGAGGAGGGAGAAAGTGAAGCTCAAATTCTCCATCCTGTGAATCATGGCCATTACAACAATTCAGACTCTGAACAGTCTATCTACTCTGTTGCTGAATCTGATGACCTCGAAATATTGGAAATGGAGATGAGTGATGATAATGAAAATAATGAAAATTATGATAATGACAATAATAATGACAATGGTAGTAGCGAAATATACAATTAAACTTCAAGTAAGTAGTTGGCTGAGACTTTGAAAGATATCAACTTTTGAACTCTGATTATAATTAGACAAGAAAACTTCGCATACACGTTTTGACTCTTCATCGATCTTTATCTCTTCTTCAATCAGTATTCGTCTTATTAATGCGAGTAATGAAAGACTTTTCATATCATCATTTTCGCTTGCATTGATTTCTGCAAATTTAACAAATATTTCATTCAAGTTTTTCATTAATGTACCTTTTCCTCTTGAAGTTTTACAACATAAACTCAAAAACTGTTCTAAATCATAGTTTGTAGTAATCGCATTCCTAATCAATAACATGAAAGAGATGGAAGATAACCCCTCTTGAAAAAATATAGGTTTAAATATATGGAGATCTCTTAAAACATTTGTCTTCCTTTCTTCCTTGTCCTCTTGAAGCAACGATCTCTCATATTCGGAGAAGAACGAATCAAGAGTTTCATTTTTTGGTATCATGCGATACTTACCAACCATAGTTGATAATAGTTTCAATGCCATGTCAACCTTAGATGATAGAACATAAATGTAGGCAAGCTTCTCCAAACTTATCGGACTAAGACTAGAAGATAAATTCTCGTAGAGGCTGTCAGCTTGAGAGATAAACTTTGAAACGCTACCTATCTTCAATTTGGCAATTCCCACTTTTGAGTCATACAAAAGATCTACTAAACATTCTTCAAATCTTTTAAGACCTTCATAAGTAAAGCTATCTATTCTGTCTGAAAGAAACCCTAATAAGACCGCAAGGTTTTCGGAGTTTTGATGTACTTCTTCTGAGATAAGAATATGCAAAGATACTGCTTCAAATGTAATACCCCTCTTCGTATCCTCGGGCTCTAGTTCTTTATGGATATTACAATCGTCAAAGAATTGAGCAAGTGATTCAGAGTTAAGACATAGGCTACCCCTCTGACTTTCGTACTTCATTATCTTTGCGTCTATAATCTGGCTGGTGATTTGATTTTCATACTTGAGTTGCGTAGAGACAGCTTCTAATGGCTTTAGTCTATAAGTAGACAATGATCTGAACTGCTTTATCCATTCTCTGGCTATAGCTGAATAGTAAAATCTGAGCGGGCCTGGCTTTACACTCGGATCCAAAGGAGTCACCTTGTAACTCTCATTTCCAGTAAAAGGACAGTCCTTAGCTAAGATTGTTGTGACTAAAGTCTTGAGTCCTGGATCAATTACTAAATCCGCTACATCCTCTGGCGAAAGAATTTCATGGTGGTACCTCTTCACCTCATCTTCGCTAAACGTTGGTCTGGGAGGAATTGCTTCTATATTATCAATATCCGCATTTCGATCCTCTTGATATGTATAGTCACCACTATTAGGGGTAAAAAGTGCCGTTGCTCCAGTAGAATCCCCGTAGTACCTTCGGGACAAGAACCAGGATAAGCTCAACGTATTTTTTACTCGATTCATGCCAATAGAACGTAGGTAGTGTAGGCCATATCAGTTAAATTGAAATTTTTCAGCTTACATAATACTGACGTTAATGATTCTGAGCTTCATAGAAATTGTCCTAAGGTTTCATCATTGTTTCTAAACATGCTTCACCATCATGACTAAACTATTACTTAGTTTTCATGTGAACCTATCAAGAAATTAATTCAAAATACATAAGGGTCTTTTAAAGCAAATGTATATCAACTTTCTTTGGGTTTTGCTTCTACTAGATTTAGCTTTCGCATCCAATTCTGGTTATTCACTTACAGTATCATCCTACGATAACAGGGATATAAATGACTTTGAAATTATAGAAGATGAAGCATTTGATAAGTTAATTGATAAAAGAATATCATCTTTGAGAGCAGAGGAGAACGATTTGAGTCGTCTTCTTAGCAAGTCGAGCAGATCACAATGCGTACATGAAGCTCTTCGAGAAATAATTCCCAGGTGTATCAGCAATGATTTAGATGGTTTGGAGTCTCATATTCAGAAGCATGCTGCACTCAAGTTATCGATCTGTGAGTTTGAGAACTCTAAAATCCTGTATCCCAGTTCTTGTGTCGGTATGTCAGACGAGACTGACTTCGACTGGTGCATCTCTGAACTTGAAAAGGCGCCGCAATATTGGACAACCTTTAGTGGGTACTACAGAGAGCTTACAAGAATATGCCATGAAGAATCATTGCCATACGAAAAGGGGCAGATCGTAAGTCTCTATACAAATATCACGAAGGTTTATAAGCAAGTTTTACACGATATGAGGAATTCTCACATGGAGACCACCAAAGCGCAAAGCAAGCTAAAAGAAAACTTTCAAGATTTAGTTATGACCATGAGAGCCATCTTAGACGAAAATAGAAAAGAAAGGGAGGCGCTCAAAGACCAGGTAGATGATTTTGCAAAAAGTTACAGGGAGGTAATGGTTCAGTCCTACGAAATATCTAAGCAGTACAGTGATGAAAATACTGTAAGCTTTCAGAAAACGGCTAGCTACATAGAGGCTCTTGAAATCGAGCTCGCCAAGTTGTCGCATGCATTTAATGACCAGAATTTTCAAGATAAGCTGGATTCCTTGAAGCGTCTGATACTTTCCGATATGCAGCTTGTTTCTGATGAATCAAGTACACTCTTCCACAGAATTATGTCAAGATTGGAAGACCTAGAGATTGTGTCCGATGCACTGAACAAGGATGCTCTCAAGATACAAAATAACCTCAAGGAAAGCCGGAAGCTTTCAGAAGACTTGAACCAACAGCTTTCACAAGTTGATGAAAAAATCCATGAACATTCGGAAGACATTATTGCTCAATTCGAGAATACGTTAAATGAGATCGTAAGATACAGAAATGAGGCAGTTGAAAATGCAGTAAGAGCAAATAGCGAAAGCATTGCTCACTATACATCAAATTACATGTATGCCCTTGGTCTAAGGTTGGATGAAACCGCACACAAGCTTGAAGATATAATTATTGATATAGAGGAGCTTTCTAACAGAGTCACGAACGCTTCAAGCTATTTTCTTGGAAGTATGAAGCTTCTCACTAATAATCCATTGGTGAACTTGACTTATGGGTTCTACATGGCATGCGGTGATATTGCGACCGGACTCAGCAAGTATTTGCATCTCCTTCCCTCACTTTCAACTAAAATACAGGAAACCATTGTCTTCTTAATATGTATTTTGATCGTGTGTGCGATATTTAAAGGATCAAAACACTTAAATTCAGAAAATTCAAAGCTAAAGAAGCCTGAGACCTTCAGAATTTTTTTCAACTTGGCTCTTTGGGGCTCTATATTCGGCGGAACAGTAGCTGCTTTCGTCGTATTTAACACATTGTTTCACTTAAAGCTCTATATTTCTCAGCTCACCTAGTAAACATACTCACCTTGCCATTGCCTCCTTATGTTCTAAAAGTCCGAAACATTCATTCACATAGTATACTCTTATCAGCACATAAAGTTTCCTTTATCTTTGACGTTATCTCTGGTGTATGGAGCTAGAAGCGCGAAGAACTTACCTCCAGAAATGACATAGTCATTGATGGAAGCTAAGGGTATGCTTGGTTGTCATGAGAGTTAATATTTTAAGCAAGACAGTCTTATTATTGCTGCTTTTCTTCATTAGCATTAGTAAAGGGGGTACGAATCAATTCGTTTTTTCTGTCGACGAAGTTGTGCCTTCGCCAATCGACAGTGAGATATATAGTAATATGTTCACATATGCTCATCTTATAGATATATCCTACTGTATTTCAAAAGTCCTGGGGATTAAAAAGCCGTTTGAATGTAACCTCGGCTGTGCAGAGAGGTTTTCCAATATGACGTTAGTTTATCAATGGTATTTTGATGATTCTGTTTGTGGATATATTTCTACGACCTATGACAACATTTTTAACTACAACAGGACAGAGGGGAACGAGAAAAAAAAAAAGACGATTATCATTTCACTTAGAGGAACGAGATCACTTTTCGATACTTTGACTGATCTCAAAGTAGATATGGTTAAGTATGAGAATTTAGGTTCGCATTTGTCCCGGTGTGGTCCCAAATGCAGAGTTCATCGCGGCTTTCACGATTACTATAGACACACCATAGATAAGATTAATGGGATATTAGAGCAGGAGCTCGGAACAGAAGCAGAGCCTTATGAACTTATCATTCTTGGGCATTCATTGGGTGGATCAGTTGCTCTTTTTCTTGCATTACACTATTTGGACCTTGGATATGATACAATGACTCTAGTCACTATGGGACAGCCTCTTGTCGGTAATAAGGATTTCATCAATTGGGTGGATCGTGTGATGGGTAGTGACAGAGTCCCCGAACATAATACTTTCGATAGGAAGTATTTTCGAGTTGTTCACGCAAAAGACATAGTGACTACAATTCCTAGAAATGAGAATCAGTTTGTTGATTATGAACAGTTTAATAATCAGATATATATAAACTGCTCTGCCAGTAAAATTGTTCCCAATATCAAGGATGTGGTTGACTGCGTAAGTGGTACTAATGCACATTGCATTAGTGGTGACTTCGATGTACCAATCTTTGTTAGCAATTATTATGAAAATCATAACACTTACTTTAGAAGATTAGGACTATGCGGTGTGGCAATATGACAGGAAATCCAAAGTGCAAATGATACCATTTATGTCACTTTTTACGAAACGTAAATTTCAATTCGTCATCTTCATCGTTTATATCATCATCGTCAGAATTTTCATGAGTCACATCATTGATCCAAAGTTCACTTGTCTGCTTAAGATCTTCAGGTCCTCTGTATCCAGGATTGGTTATTGTTAGCTCTTCTGTTTGGCTATCGGGGGGAACGAAAAGGGATTCTTCATGCGATATCTTGCTGCGGTTTTCCGAATATGAGTTATTCACTGATTCGTGATTTTCAAAATCTGGGAGGATGGTCCTTGAAGCATCCATGTTATGTTTTTTGAAACCTTTGATATCATCCATTTCGTTTCCAAAGTCTACCTTTAATAAGTCACCTTTCAGTTCATCTGATCTCGGAAGCAAATTCTCAGATCTTACGGTGTCATGAATCAGTACGGCTTTTAATTCAACAACAGACGAAGTTTTATACCTTCTTCGTAGTTGTTGCTTCTTAAATTTTTTAAAGTTTATTGTATTTTGAGCATTTGGAGAACTATTCTCAAGAGGTGGTTGCTTGCGCATCAAGTTATCTGAAATTTCTATGAGGTTCACATTATCACTCAACCCTTCAGACTCACCTTTGTCCTCCTCTATTCCTAATTTAGCCCTTATGGATTCAACGGCTCTTTTCTTGGTTGATTTTATGGCATCTAGCAAAGAAACATCCACAGAGTTTGGAATTTTAGGTTCAGTTGACTCCTGTTCTCGAACCTTCAATTCTTCACTGGATGGATACTTTGGATCAATCAAAGACCTTACTTGTAATATATGACCATTCTTAGCGTTGCTTGTGCGAGCATTCGCTGGTTCAATCGATGGTTCACTCGAATGCAGAACTGTATTTAAATGAGCATTCAGATACGTGGTTTCCAGGCTGGGTAGACCAGCATGCAGATTGATTTGCTCTTTTGAAGTAGTGTCCTCCTTTGTAGTTATTTGATTGTTTGGATTAGCCAAATTGGAATGAAAATTGAAAAACTCTGTCTTATCGACCTTCTGAAACTTACGTCTTCTTCTAATACTGCTCCGCTCTTCACTATCCTCAAGCTCATGTTTACGTCTGTTCTGAGTTAGATGTAACTCTTGAGTAGATATATTTTTCACTGCATTTAGTAGGTCACTTTCTTCTGTAAAAGTGCTATTATTCTCCTTGAGATAGGATTCTACATTGCTCTTAATGTTCCCTTCAAGAAATGCTGTAATTATGATGCTAAATGTACGAGCTTCTTTTTCACAATTTTCTATTATCAACTGTCTCCACATACTTGGTGTCATGCTAGTAAGTTCAGACTGGTTGACATTCAACGTTTTCCCACCAAGGTTTTTTATGATATGTGTTATCTCCTTTTTTGAGTGCTCAAACAAGATTGCAAGACAGTCCAGCAATAAAAACTTTCTCTTACTATTCGGATGCAAATATCTGAACTTATTCGGAGGACTAGGAAGAAAATCATCCCTTTTGAAGTTATCAAGCCATTCATCTATTTCATTCTTATGTGACTTTATATAAGATAACCAATTGACCCCAAACGTCGGAATCTGACGCAGCAAAATAGCTGCCGTATTTATATCGTCAGATCCACCGAAATGAATTCCATGAGTAGCCCTTTCTGGAATTTCCGTAATCCGCAAATCAATACCAGCATCCTTCAAGTCTAGGATTTGACGAATAGGCCGATCATCATTGTTCTCCATATCTATCGTTCCAAGAATGAACAAGTTAAAAGAAACCCATTCAATGTCAATTGATACTGCATTTTGATCTTTGAAGCTAATTTCTAGTTTATTGTCATTGGTAAAATCTATATTATACGCTCGTTGATCTCTTCGCAACTCACGTCTTTCACCATTAATCCTAGTTACGGCTTTCGATAAGATATCGATCGATAGGGGAGTTTTAAAATCATAATTAGTTACATTCAGTGAGTTCACTTCGCCTACTATTATTTGTAGATGTCTTTTAGAAATGTAAATTTGGTTGACAACAATCGTGTAATCTACATCGCCGTCTTTTGACGATCTTCCCAACAGATACGACTTTCCAGGCTCAAGGACTTTCAAATATTCTTTCGGCAATGTTAATAAATCCCAATTCCCACTTACTATTAGAGTATTGGATACTTACGTTGTGTTTCATCTTTATACCTAAGAACCCACATACTACTCTTTTTTTCTCAAGAAATAAGCAGCAGAATAAGTCTTCCATATTTTTTTATTTCTACAGCACTCAGCTCTGACCATGAAAGCTATAAATTTATACGTTACGAGAAACATAATCACATATAATAGTTGAGATTAATTAAATGCACAATAGTATATAGTTTACAATTTAGACTGTAGACTCTACGTTCTTCAACTTTTTGCCGATAATTTTTGAGACAATTTCAGTGTCACCTAAATCAAGCAAGCCTCTTTCAAATGCTGTTAACCTTACTCCAGTATCATCCTTTTTGTCCACAGTTTCGTTATCATGAATCAAATCTTCCTCATTGTAAAGCTTTTCAGTGTAAAATAATGGCAAAGAAGGAGAAGAAGAGCTTTTCAATAAGATCGCACGACTACTCTCTTTGTCAAAGAATGCCATCGAGTCTAAAACATTAGCAGCAAGCTGCTTGACAGAAAAATTGCTATTCAACATTCCAACTTTGACGCTAACACTTACACCAATTGGAGGCAAATACGCAGTTGACGAAAGGGATTTTTCTAGTTGATTCTTAAGAGTTTCTAAGGACAACTCTTTCGGTTTCGTGGCCGAAGTTACTCTGATAGGGATAGGCACCTTTCCACTTTTGTTGCTGTAAAATATCTTTCCAAGAAGAGTTGGCATCAAGTTCAACAAAGCATCATCCACCAAGAATAAATCGTAGTCCAGATAAAGTTGACGCCGTTTCTCGTATGGTTTGAACTCTGCCTTTAACGTCTTGAGAGGTAAAACCTTCGTCAAAGTGGGTAGCTTAGCTTCCTCAAGCGCCTCAACTTGTTCTTCTTTGCTCACTAGTTGATCTCTCAAAATGAGACAGGTCTTAGTATCGGATAAGTCGTATAAACTATTGCTGATCTTCAACAACCTAGGCTTGAATTGAGGCTTTTTCAGAAAGTATTTCTTATTTATCACTTGCAAGTAAAGGCTGCGCTCTTCTTCGTCCTCATCATCAAAAAGCTGCAGCTTAGAACTCTCCTTTGTGTTTTGCTCTCTATCTACAAACTTTCTCAATTCTTCCACAGCCTTGGATACAAACTCTTCCGAAATGTCAAATCCGTTGCCAGCACTCTTTTCTCTATCCTGCTCATTAGACTTGATATTGTCCTCAGCTTTCTTCAGAGTCTTTTGGGTTGCAGGTTCAACTTTCTTCTTTTGCGCATTTTTCTTAGCACTAGAGGAGCCCTTCTTAGGGTTAACTCCACTTCTAGTCTTAGCCTTAGCCATGATTATACTATTAAATTTACTTAGAAGTCCAAAGATGCTCTCCAACTCCAACCTTGAGATGCTCTTCTCATTAGCAAATCTGAAAAATTTTTGATACTGCATATGTGATCATGACTTTTGTCGCAAATAACAGCGACATTTCCATAATATCATCCTAGCATCAGTCAAATACCCATAGAAAGAATTTATGGAAACGATTCTATGTGACGCTAGTATGTAGATACCTTGATGTAGTAGTACTATGAAGTGTTAATTATTTTGTAGGAGGTAGCGAGGTGCGGGCGAATGGTCGAGTTTCTTGAAGGGGTTCCTGGCGCTCAGTTTGTTGGCCCGAAACAGTGTCTAGCATTATTGCTGGCATATTATCTTTGATACCACTAAAGAGGATCTCTGGATGCTGTTTGAAGTCATGCAAGCTTTGGGTTCTTGAAGGTGGTCTCAGATATTTAGCCAGGTTTGTGTCCAGGTCCACATCCGCATCCAAGCTCAGGTCCAGGGCCAGATCAGGCCGAAATCTCCTCACCATGGAACTATCAAACCCGCCCAATCGCTCCCATAACATATGAGCCATATCCTCAGGGTCGTATATTGCTTGAGGATGAGGACCCTCTTCTACACGATGCCAATGGTCCCATTCTGGCGGTGGCAGGGCTGGTGGCAGTATCAAAAAGCGGCGTGCGTGCGTGTCTTCTGGAACCTGCAACTGCTGATTATTCTGATTATTCTCTTCAACACTCTGGTCCAAGCTCAAGAAACTGTAGGTAACGAAGAGGTCGGGCCATTCACCCTTCACGAGCTGAGAAGCCTCTTGTGCCAGAGAATCAGTCTGGAATACCAAAAGTATGCGGTCCAACTTGGGAAGTGTGACCATCTCTGCTATTAGGCCGTTATTGTAGAGCAAATCTATCAATGGTTGAGGTTCCTGCATTAGCAGCTCTGCTTTGGTGATTATCAAGGTATTTGTGGGATCCCTTTGGCCATATTCGACCTCGGTGACTTTTGAATCAGAGTTCTTCATAGCTTAATCAGTACAATCTCTCATCGCGAATTATTGACTTCATGACACTATGTCCTGTGAAGACGAACACTACAGCCACGACCACTCAGGTTCAAATCATGATCATGACCATGGTCATGATCATGATCACACGCCGCCACCATGTACTAGTAGCAGCCAGTCTCTTGTTGGTCGAATTAACCTTCCACATGTCAAGGCCCTCAATCTCGCAAATGAGTCCGAAGACCTTAGCAAGATATTCAGAACCTATCAAGACAGGTACCAGTTGAAGCCAACTGTTTGCTCCGATTGTGATAGCCAATTGATAATTCACATCCCCTTCATAGATGGGATGGTCAAGCTTCAATCGCTTATACTACGAACAAATGGCGAGAGCTACTGTCCGCGGACCATTAAGGTATGGAAGAACGACAGTTCCATCGATTTCGATGGAGCCGGCGTCCGGAAGCCTACTTACAAGTTTACACATCCTCTCGTTGGTCTTCCGGACTACGAGGATGATGAGTGCCCAGATGAATTGATCGATGATACCACTTTCGTAGAGCACTCCTTACCTCGCCATATCTTCTCGGGTGTGCATCATCTCACAATCTTCGTGGAAGACACCCACCAAGACAATGACGAATGCCGCATACATTATATTGAACTACGTGGTGAATTTACTGCTCTTTCTAGGGATACCGTCATTACAATCTACGAACTGGCACCTAACCCTGCTGATCATGCTAAAATATCATCCCAAATAGCATCTTCAGCCTTGCAGTAGCCGTCCATTCCATCTGGTCGTGCTGCTCACATTGAGCCACTATTAGTATTGCGTTGCTACCCCAGGTCCAACCGAAGGCCCAGAGAAGTCCGAACACCCGACCGTGAAGCACGAAAGTATTTAAAGGAGCGAGAAGCCTAAATTTTCAACGAAGTTGATA
Source organism: Schwanniomyces etchellsii (assembly GCA_031081805.1). NCBI lineage: Eukaryota > Fungi > Ascomycota > Pichiomycetes > Serinales > Debaryomycetaceae > Schwanniomyces > Schwanniomyces etchellsii. The sequence goes on along the minus strand of JARYSY010000004.1, from coordinate 816,727 downwards.
GGCTTACGAACATAGCTATTCGATATACACACTTTATAAATATAATTATATATTTATACAAATAGTCTTTTGCTTTTTTTTATCAAGGAAGTGATAGAAGAAAAATCTCAATTAATATAAACGAAGATGCCTAAATTAGTTTTGGTTAGACATGGACAATCCGAATGGAACGAGAAGAACTTGTTCACTGGTTGGGTCGATTGTCGTTTATCGGAAGCTGGAAGAAAAGAGGCAGCAAGAGCGGGTGAATTGTTGAAGGAAAAGAACATAAAGGTCGATGTGTTGCATACCTCGAAGTTATCCAGAGCTATCCAAACCGCAGACATTGCGTTAGATGTTGCTGATCAATTGTACGTTCCAGTGAAGAGATCATGGAGATTAAATGAGAGACACTATGGGGCTTTGCAAGGTAAGGACAAGGCTGCCACACTCGAGAAATACGGGAAGGAGAAGTTCCAAATCTGGAGAAGGTCTTTTGACGTTCCACCACCAGATATCGACGATGATTCTGAGTACTCTCAGGCAAATGACTTACGTTACAGTGACCTTGACCCAGCTGTCATTCCAAAGACAGAGTCATTGAAGTTGGTTATTGATAGATTGCTTCCATACTGGCAAGACGAGATTGCTGGTGACTTATTACTGGGCAAGACTGTTTTAGTTGCTGCTCACGGAAATTCCTTGAGAGGTCTTGTCAAGCACTTGGACGAAATTTCCGACCATGATATCGCTGGTCTCAACATCCCCACTGGAATTCCTTTGGTTTATGAATTGGACAATAACTTGAGACCAACTAAACCAGCGTATTACTTAGATCCAGAAGCTGCTGCCGCAGGAGCTGCCGCAGTTGCTGCCCAAGGTACAAAGAAATAGACATCTTGGTCCTTCGAGAACTTGAATAAGTGCTCAATGCTCTTAAGATAAAGTTACAGGTTCTTCTTTTATACATAAATGAGAAAACTAAGTATTTTGTACAAAATTGAAGGCGCCGGGCTTTGTAAAACCATTTGTAGACTATCTTCATCAGCTAATAGCATCAAGTATACTATCGTGTCAAGATGGGTTCCATAAATCTCTCTTGTTACACAAAACTGATTTTTTTTTTTTGAATAAAAGAATAAACATCCTTTGCTTGAAGATTTCAACAACCAAAGCCAATAAGATTTACTCTGTGCAGATAAAGTTCAACTATTGAATTAACATAATATAGAGTATAAGCGATCCTTATATCGTGAACAGAATGTTTTCATTTGGCAATAATAACGCTGGATCAAATTCATCAAATAATTCGGGCGGGTTTGGAAGTAACAATAATGCTAGCGGATTTGGTGCTTCCAACACGCAAGGAAAATCATTGTTCGGTGGAAATTCGGCACTGGAAGGCAGTGGCAATGCGCTGGCGGGAGGCTTTGGTAGCAAGAACGCATTTGGTGGAAATGACAAGGTAAGCCCATTTGGTTCTGCGAATAACGCAGGTTCAAACCAAGGAAGCGTATTTGGCCAGAAGCCAAATGAAGGAGGATCAATATTTGGTGGTAATAAGGAAGACGCTCCGAAGCTGACAAGTGGGCAGACAGGAAACACGAACTCTTTATTTGGAGGATCAACAAACTCATCAGCCGCTTTTTCTTTTGGAGGTAGTTCTGGTGGGGGAGGTCTGGGATTTGGTCTGGGAGGATCCCTTGGATTTGTGTCATCCAGCAATCCGAGTGGAGCTGCTCTGAAACCTCAAACAAGCTTCTCTTTCAATCCTTCTGGAAACGCGCCTAATTCAGGCTCCTCTTTTGGGCAGCCTCAGCAAAAGAGCGATCAGAAACCTGCTCTCAATTTATCTTTTGGCTCCAAGACAGAACAGAATAATGATAGCCTAGGTGTATCTAGATTTCAATCTGGAAGTACTAATGCAGACCCTAATAAGGCCTCGTCTACTGGTCTTGGGATGAATTCAGGAAGTAACTCGAAAAGCAGTTTGGCGCCTGCGTCTTTTTCTTTTGGTGGCAACAAAACAGAAGAAAAGAAGGAGAGCAATGCGGCGCCATCTTTTTCGTTTGGAAATGCTCTTAATAGTACAGATAGTAAGCCATCGTCTTTTGCATTTGGCTCAAAGCCTTCTGAGAATAATATTGCACTGAATAGTCTCACATCAAATCAAGAGAAGAAGGATGAAGGCGATTCCAAAAATGCCTCCACATCTCTTTTTTCTAGCATGAATTCGAATAGTAAGCCATCTGGTGGATTCTCTTTTGGTCAAAACTCTCAGACAGATCAGAAACCTTCATCTGGGTTCTCTTTTGGTGGTAAGGATGCTTCCGAAAAAAAGAGCGGTGAGCAAAAGTCTACTTTTTCATTCGGAACTAATAATCAGGAAAAGAAAGAAGAGAAGCCTACTCCAACATTTTCTTTTGGAGCAAAACCAGAAGAGAAGAAGGACGATAAACCAAGTTCCTCTTTTTCTTTTGGGGCAAAATCGGAAGAAAAAAAAGAAGACAAGCCTACTCCATCATTTTCTTTTGGAGCTAAAACAGAAGAAAAGAAAGATGATAAAACAGCTTCAAGCTTTTCATTCGGTTCAAAGGCAGGTGAGGATACGGAAAAAAAACTGACCTCTACTTTCTCTTTCGGAGCTAAACAAGATGAGAAAAAAGATGATAAAACAGCTCCGACCTTTTCTTTCGGCGCAAAAACCGAAGCAAATAAGGATAACAAGCCTGCCTCGACTTTTTCTTTTGGGGCGAAACCCGAGGAAAAGAAGGATACCAAAACTACGCCCTCTTTTTCGTTTGGCCTGAAAGTCGACGAGAAAAAAGATGACAAATCATCGTCTTCACTTTCATTTGGATCTAAACCAGAAGAAAAGAAGCAGGATAAATCTGGCTCGCCGTTCTCATTTGGCAGCACTAAGACCGATACTAAAACCACACCTTCTGGTTCTGGTATCACTTTTGGTTCAAAAGCAAATGAAAGTAAAGATGATTCAAAACAACCCGAAACAAAAAGTGGCTTTTCATTTGGTCAAGGTGGTGCTAAGAAAGACGAAAAACCTAGCTTCTCATTTGGAATCAAGTCTGAGGGTACCGAGAAGGGGGGGATAAATACATCTGTTACTAAAGATGAGCCTAATTTAAAACCGACTAAGATAGTGCCTGAAGTCATGTCAATAGACAATAAAACTTTCGATGATTTGATAATTAGATGGACAAAGCAGCTTTCTGGTACTTCAAAGATTTTCGATGTTTACACTTCGAAAGTAAGGCTGTGGGATCAACAGTTAGTTCAAAGTGGTGAAGAAATTTCCAAGTTACATCAAGAAGCTCTTGAGGCAGAAACATTACAAAACAAGATTGATCAACACTTAATTCATGTGGAGAACCAACAGAATGAATTAGAAAAACTACTTGACAGCTATGAAGCGCAGGCAGACTCCCTCTTGAATAACATCGAATTAAACAATTCTTTGCCAGATGATTCTAATCTTGTTCGCGGTGGCGCCTCGAGAGGCAGCAACTTTGGAATTAGCTCAACAGACAAGTTGCGTGAAAAGGCTTATCATAATGCAGAACTTTTAGATGACAGGCTAGATACGATGGGCGAGAACTTGTCTACTTTAATTAATGAAATTAATACTGTCAGTGATGTGTTTAATAAGAATATGTTTCAAAGTATCGCAGGGACTCAAGTATCTGACTCGAAAACTTCAAACCCTGAAGATGAAAACCCTGAACAGGCTGTTGAACAGATCATTAAAGTATTGAACCTTCATTTGGAGAACTTGAAATATATTGAAGACTCTGAAGGAAAGTTGAAAGAGAAACTTAACAAAATTAACCGTCATAAAAAGAAGTAATTACTGATCTTTCACTTTCATTTATTAATATATCATGGTGGGCAATCAATATTTCCGTTCAAGCATTCTATTGTATAGTTAATACAAATTTTCACATTACTGGAGTAAGGGACCCGCGCTTTCCCCACAATAGCATGAATTTCCATCTATTGATATAGCCTACGGTAATATTTTATAGAAGCTTAAGATAGAGTTACGTTAGTGAGTTCAAAATGGGAAGAAATTTATCAATACTAGACGCAATAAGACTTCTTTTCAACCCCAATGTTTCTAACAGGATGATCTTGCAGTTAGTTTTCCAGCAAGCTAAGATCATTGGCCTTGCTAAGATCTTATCGGCCATTTTGGGTGGTGTCATAATAGGAGGATCGTCAGTAGTCAAGATTCCTCAAATTAAGAAAATCATTGACTCAAAAACACTTGAGGGAAAGGTTTCCGTGGCCAAGGGCATATCCTATTCTGGAGTAAGTGTAGAGGCATTGGTGTACTTGATTCATGTTGCATACAATCGCCAGATAAGGAACTCATTTGTAAACTATGGAGAGGCTTTTTTTCTAGGTTTGCAAGACGTGGCATTAATTCTTCTTATCGATTTTTACAGAGCAGTGGATGAGGGTATTCAATCAGGACTCTCACAATCGGCGAGTGTTGAAAAGTCTCTAAAGAAACTATTAGTGCCGGTTATCGCAATAATTTCAGTTTCCTTGACTTCCAGCCGGCTTCCCGAATCCATGATCACAACATTACAACTTCTAAATATTCCTTTGGCTGCTTATTCTAAGTCTTTGCAGGTTTTACAGAATCATAGATTGGGAACTGCGAGCCATCTATCCAAGATTACAGTGGGAGCGAATTTGTTAGGTTCATTGATCAGGGTATTTACAACAATTCAAAGCTTCAAAGAGGTTGGTAAATCCTACGTACTTCTCGGTGGTTATTCGGTATCATTGATTTTGAACTCAGTTTTGGCTTTTCAATGTTTTGTCTCAAAAAATGATGATCCCACCCTTCCAAAGGCTAAGCCTGAAGGAGATGAGAAGAGCGATAGCTGAGCAATTTACAACCTTTAAACTCTTAGAAATACTGCTACTTTATATTAATTTTTTGCGATCGTCATCTTTTAGTTATGAAGGGAAAGAGTTTCCATTTTAGTTTTTTTTTTTTTTTATGTATTTCTATTTTTCGGATCGTCATACTGATAAACTACGTTCATTATTATCTTTCAAAACTACTATCAACAACATATAATGACTCATGAAGCAGAATTTTTACCTTCAACAGGTACTGAGATTACATCTGTATTACAAGGTGGCTACAATCATCCTTTAGCCAGGGAATGGCACCATGAGCGTCAACTTACCAAGAATATGTTCATTTATCCACTATTTGTTACTGATCAACCGGATCAGGAGGAAGAAATTGAATCGTTACCAAATATCAAAAGATACGGTATCAATAAGCTCATTCCATATGTCGGAGGACTTGTTAAAAAGGGTCTTCGTGCTGTCATCCTCTTTGGAGTTCCATTAAAGGAAGGTGTCAAGGATGAATTTGGATCGGCTGCGGATGATCCAGAAGGTCCCGTAATCCTTGCTATCAAGAAGTTAAGGCAAAACTTCCCTGAATTGTTCATCATGTGTGATGTATGCTTATGTGAGTACACAAGCCATGGACATTGTGGAGTGCTTCATGGTGATGGATCAATAAATAGGGAATTATCTGCTCGCAGGATTGGAGCGGTTGCCGTGAACTACGCCAAAGCAGGAGCAAACTCGGTAGCGCCCTCAGACATGGTCGACGGAAGAATCAGGGATATTAAAATCGGATTAATAAATTCTGATCTTGCTCATAAATGCTTGGTGATGTCCTATGCAGCTAAATTCAGCGGAAATTTGTATGGCCCCTTCAGGGAAGTAGCAGAAAGTCTGCCCAGTCATGGTGACAGAAGAGCATACCAATTGCCTCCAGGGGGAGCTGGTCTTGCACGGCGTGCAATTCAAAGAGACTTAAAAGAAGGCGCTGATGCGATCATTGTAAAGCCATCCACCTTTTACTTAGATGTACTCAGAGACGCCTCCGAGCTTTGTAGAGATTATCCTGTCTGCGGCTATCACGTAAGTGGGGAATATGCTATGCTTCATGCTGGTGCAGAGAAAGGTGTTTTTGACTTAAAAGAAATTGCTTTTGAAAGCCACTATGGTCTTTTAAGGGCTGGTGCCAGACTTATTATAAGTTATTTCACCCCCGAATTTTTAGATTGGTTAGAATTTTGATTGTGTACCAAGCTTACGTTTCTGAGCTTTTACTCTAAGCATCCCATGATGTATGACGTACATTGTTGTATTGTATATACACGTACATGTATATATGTAAATATATATCTATAACTGATGTGAATAAATTATGCTGGAATGGATTCAAGTCTGGGCTCATCTTCACTGGCCTGATTTGCCTCTGTTTTTTCCTTTCTTTGACTCTCCTGCAATGACGTTTCTGACAGGAGTTTACCCTTTGGTGCGGAAGGCATCAGCACTTGTCTCTCATTATCTTCTTCGGGCTTGCTGATACCAGCATCTGCCTCGAGCTTCGCAAATTCCTCATCCACCTCCATCTCCTCCGCGTTACTAAGAGCCCCTCCAAGCCCTAGAATATCCAGCACCTCGTTAACTTGTAGCTTGTGCTCTTCGAGCTCATCAAGAACATTGTCGATCTTATCCACAGTCATCTCGGTGTTGAGCATCCGTAGAACTTCATTTCCTTGTTTCAATCCATTTAGCACATCCTTTTCAATGAGCTTGAATTCAATGGTACTAATCAAATTCTCCAAATTATCCAATTGCTCATACGTGCGACTGATCGTACTCTCCTGTCTCTTCTTGCTTCGCAAATATAGCTTCGCCTTATCAAACTCCTTATTCTGCACCGCTTTCTTGGCCAACTCTTCCTGTCTCTTCACAGTATGGCTAATGCGCTTCTGGTATTGCTTAAGCTTGTCTCGCTGTTGCTTCAACTGAAAAATGGCCCTGTCTTGGGCTGTGATCTTTGGTGTGGACGTCTGCTGGCCCATGTTTGTCTCCTTTGCCCTACGTTTCGCCCTTTTCTCCTTCCATATACACAAGGATTACCGACTCCTACTGCTATAGCCGTGAGGACGGTATAATTTAGTCACGTGATCTCCGACTTCTTCCTGTCATGTGATATTATCGCTCGTGACGTCTTCCCTCGCGTGTGATGCTTTGGGCGGTACACGCACGAAGGGCACGTCACTTGTTTGTGCTTCGCGAATTCTCACAAGAGTTACAAAGCCGTTCGACGGTTAGACAAATGTCGTTACGACATATATCGCGATTTTGATCGCGACATATACCCAAAGTGGTATTCATATTTGTGCTCCAAATGAGGAAATTTTGTAAACAAAAAGTACAATTAGTCCCAATTTGTTCAATGCAAAAAGGTAACGACATAAAGAATTTCAGTAGATTTTGAGGTAGACCTTCTGAATGAAAAAGGAGGATCATTGAGAAATAGCAATCGAGTGTTGAACCAATTGGGCAAACAAAAATAACATCAAAAGGTCTTTCATTTCTTTGGAAAATCACTCAGGAAGCCTGACAGTGAGTACAATAAAGCTAGAGGAACTTTTGTAAAAGAATAGGCCACATAATTGAACCAAGCATCTTCATAGTACAAAGGGACAAATTTGACAGTGCATCGGTCAGCAATTTTTGTTTTAGATAGAAACAAGAATAGGTACGGAATAACAAAACAAGGGGTTGAAGCATGTCACATTCGATTTCATTTGAATCTGCCAGTAGCTCGTCTCCCGTTAAAAAAATGGGAGAAGGGATATTGGGATCGTTTAAGAGCCCAATAAAGAAGGGAGGATGTGCGTCTCCTCGATCAGAGACAGGCATTGCACCCTCGACCACGAAAAGAGTATATTTGCAGCAAGTAAGCCCGAATGTGTCTACGAAGACAGTGCAGCTCAATAGCATGCCTCCAAGCACGATGGAGAAGGGAGCTGAGACACGTCGAAGTGCATTTCCTCGCCCCAAGCTCAAGGCAGCTCTCAGCAATACAAGGTCTAAGTCGACGATGGTGCTTCCTCAAAAGACGTCTCCTCGCAAATTTGAATTGAGGCGAACAAACTCATTAATTCTCACCGGATCTACATCAGGTTCCGATGCATCACTGCTTACAAATAATTCATTTGATCGCTTCATTCCTTCTCGTCATAATTCCACCTCGGGAAAACTACAGACCCATGACTGCAACCCTCATCCCAATGCATCTCCCCAAACTCACATAAAAGCTCAAACTTCAAAGATTTATCAGCACAGGGTTGCAGAGGCCTGCGGGTTGGAAATGAACACAAGAATCTTACAGTTTCAGCCCGCTCCCCCTGAACGTACGAAGCCCATCAATTTGTTTAGCCACTTAGCTCCGAATCCATCCTCTAAGATAGCGCTCAACAGCTCTATGAACAAATTTTTGAGACCAGCTGTTGCATCTGCTCGTGCTAAAAAGATTCCCTCGGCTCCTGAAAGAGTTCTAGATGCTCCTGGTCTTGTTGACGACTTCTATTTGAACCTTTTGGCCTGGTCGCTGACCAATTTACTTGCAATTGGGCTTGGAGATGCCGTGTACGTTTGGAACGCATCAACTGGATCTGTTGGCCTATTATGTGAGCTTCCAAATAGGACTCTTGTTACATCTCTTCGCTGGTCGGATGATGGCTCTTATATATCTGTAGGAAAAGAAGACGGCTATATCGAGATTTGGGACATAGAAACCAATTCCAAGCTAAGGAGCATTCAATGTGACAACTCTCAGACACGAGTGGCCTCACAGGCTTGGAACCAGCACATCCTATCAAGCGGGAGCCGTTCAGGAAACATACACCATTCTGATGTACGGGTGGCCCAGTACGTTGTCAACAGTTTGAAGGATAGTCATCTGGCCGAAATTTGTGGCATAGAATATAAGCAGGATGGCTACCAGTTTTGCTCTGGTGGTAACGACAATCTAGTGTGCATTTGGGATGCCCGCCAAACTCACTCTGGCAGTATTTCTACACCTGCTTTTTCCAAGCTGAGCCATAAGGCGGCCGTAAAAGCCCTTCTGTGGTGTCCTTACCAGCTGTCCCTTTTAGCTACGGGCGGAGGCTCATCAGATAAAACGATCAACTTTTGGAATACGAGCACCGGAGCGAGGATCAACACCATCGAAACAGGCTCGCAAATATCTTCCTTAAATTGGGGCTATGCATCTGGTGTTGGCATGGAAATCGTGGCAACCCATGGCTTTCCTACTAATAACATTTCTTTATTCAACTATCCCACCTTGCAAAAGACTGGTGAGATCTTGGCTGCTCATGACTCCCGTATTCTCAGCGGCTGTCTCAGCCCGGACAGCTTAACCTTGGCTACCGTCGCTGCAGATGAGAACTTAAAGTTCTGGTCTCTTTTTGATCTCTACAAATCGAACAAGAGAAATGAAGAACATTTGGACGAAGCCGACGAAGGCTGTCTCAATGCGTCCCATAAAAGAATGAAAAAGTTCATGAATCTACGCTGATCTAAGCTAGATATATAGAGACTCTATCCTATCAGTTTAATAACTTCTAACTTACTCTTCTGTATTATTGTAAGATGCTAAAACATAAGGGCTGATGTTGTTCAAAACATCGTCACGTGACACGTGATTGATGGGATGAACTGTCGATGAAGTGGTGAATAAAGCAATCAGATTTTAAAAAAAAAAGACAGTTAGCGTAAGGTTTTTAAGGAGTTATACGCTGTATTAGGTTATAATAGGAAGAGAAAGATAACATCTTTGAAAGAAATTTTGAATAATTATCGAACACCGCAGAGATTAGGATACCTATTGGTGATATAACTTAGATATTTGTAAAACAAGAAAACACGAGAACTTAAGTTTTGAAGGCGGAGAAAATGTCCTCAGACGGCGAATTTACTAGAACACAGATTTTTGGTACTGTTTTCGAGATCACCAACAGGTACACGGACTTGAACCCCGTTGGTATGGGTGCCTTTGGTTTGGTGTGTTCAGCCGTGGACAAGCTCACGGGGCAGAATGTGGCGGTTAAAAAAATCATGAAGCCTTTTCTGACTGCAGTCTTGGCTAAGAGGACCTACAGAGAGTTGAAATTGTTGAAGCACTTGAGACACGAGAATCTCATCACGTTGGACGACATATTCTTGTCTCCTCTTGAAGACATATACTTTGTCACTGAACTTCAGGGAACAGATTTGCACAGGTTGCTAGCATCTAGACCTCTTGAGAAGCAGTTTATTCAATATTTCACCTACCAGATTTTGAGAGGGTTGAAATATGTTCACTCCGCAGGAGTGATACACCGTGATCTTAAACCTTCCAACATCTTGATCAATGAAAACTGCGATTTGAAGATTTGCGATTTTGGGTTGGCAAGGATTCAGGACCCTCAGATGACAGGCTATGTATCCACGAGATACTACAGAGCCCCAGAGATCATGTTGACATGGCAAAAGTATGACACTGAGGTTGACATGTGGTCGGTTGGCTGTATTTTATCTGAAATGATTGAGGGAAAGCCCTTGTTTCCAGGAAAAGATCATGTACATCAATTTTCAATCATTACTGAACTTTTGGGCTCCCCACCTGAAGACGTGATCGAGACAATTTGTTCCGAAAATACATTGAGATTCGTTCAGTCTTTGCCACATAGAGATCCTATCCCCTTTAGCAAAAGGTTTGTTCATTGTACTCATGTTGAACCTGAAGCTATTGATTTATTAGAGAAAATGCTTATGTTTGACCCTAAAAAGAGGATAAGTGCTGAGGATGCGTTGGCTCACCCTTACATGGAACCATATCATGATCCCTCTGACGAGCCAATTTGTGAAAAGAAGTTTGATTGGAGTTTCAATGATGCAGATTTGCCCGTAGATACTTGGAGAGTCATGATGTACAGTGAAATTTTGGATTTCCACCAAATTGCCAATTCTGCTGCTGGCTCTCAAGAGAAGATTGCACAGTTACAAGAAGGTGTACAACCCCCTATCACTGGTGTCTCCAATCTGAATACTCCACATAAAGAGCAGCCAGCACAATAATTGTACTACCTTTTTATTTTATTTACTTTATCTATATATGATACTTAAGGTTATAGAATATCTGTTCGCTTGATTTCAAAGTTATCTTCAACTTTTATATGCGCTCGTTCAAGCCTTCAACTAAAATATAAAGAGTATAATGAGCAATGCTTTCAAGAAGGATGGAGCCAAGCAAGATGATATAAAAATAGACTATATCAAACAGATCGATGAAAATTTCAGTATATCATTAGGCTATCTAAATGTAAAAGACAACGAGAGGGACTGCGTTTTGACTTTTCACAATACCCTGGATACTAAGATTACGGTCAATCCGAAGCAAAATAAGCCTTCAAAAGGGTGGTTTGATGGCATATTCGGAGCAAAAGAGAATCAGCATGAATATCACACAGTTGGTGACGAGAATGAGAAAGGTGACTTGAAATTATTCCTAGGATACGTCCAAATTGTAGGCTATGTGGTACTCAATTACAAGATTGAAGCTGATCACAGGTTTTCTAACGAAGATAACGAATCTTCCGCCTGGTGGTCCAATGGGGATTTTGCTTTGCAATATGAAGCTGCTGAAGAAATAGATCAAGAAGCCAGAGAGACTAATTTAAGTAATGTATCCTTTATAAGAGAAAACTTAACAGATAGAATGATAGTTGGAGGTAAGCTTGGAGGAATCAGTGACTTAAATATTAAAGAAATACAAGATCAGGGAAATATAGTAAGCAAACAAGAGGGGCCTGGTATTAACATTCATAATCGATATCTTCTTCAGGACATGCTATACCCATTCAATTCGATAAAGACCCCTATTTCTCCACCTAGAATCGAAGATGAAGAACTGACATTTAACAATACAATACTTTCCTTTAAAGATATCATGAATGCCTTGATCCCTTTTTATTCGACATCTCAGTTTTTGCTCTTTTCTGATTTGAGTATTCCTGCTCGTTCCTCTCAATCATTCAAATTGTCATTACCTATTGCCGAAGGTCTACCCCCATCCTATAATACAGGTCTCTCGAGGCCGATTTGTGATCAGGGGTGGGTTACTATAAAGTATCTGTTGCTTACTGGCGTCCTGAGATTCAAGGAATATAATCTAATGACTCTGGAACTCGTCTACTTTCCTTTAGAATTGAAGAGTCCTCCTGTTGGGAGTAGCTTCAGATTCTTGCAGCCAGACTACTTGAAGAAGATTGTTGTAGACCATGAATGGAAGGCACTGGTTATAGAAGATAGTCTTGAAAGAAAGGAGCAGACCAGAAATACTTTATCAAGAGAATCAAACCAGGATGAAGTAGCTCGAAAATCTTTTACTGAGGATTTGACACGATTAATAAATTCTGATCTTCACAATATTCCCGACTCTTCTGCTACGGAGAGAGGAAAAGGATCCGAGAGCATTCACGAGCTTTCTGATGAGATTCCTGCTGGGCTTATACCGCAATTACCTCTTCATCTCAAAACTCAATTTCAGATAAATGTCAATAAGGCGAAGCTATGCGACGTATTTGTTTCGAAACCTTATTATCATGTGGAGGATGATGTCAATTTTTTCATAGAAAGTACAGGAAGTGATCTTTCCACTCGTATAGTTGGATTTGTGGTTTATGTGGAGTGTGTTGAGACTTTTCACGTAAAGAGCACATCTGGAGAAACGAGGGGCTATACAAATAGATATAAAGTGACTCCAAATGTTAAATGCAACACGTTCGCAAATGCTTTGTTGCAGCACCATACTAATGGCTCTTCTACACTATTGGCAAGTGGAGCTATAAATTTGCCTAAATATCTCTGCCAGCAGTTTCAGTCTTCACTGTTCATGGACCTATCTTACAAGTTGGCCTTCAAGTTTATTCTTGGTGACTTCTCCTCAAAAGAAGACAATGAAGCAGAATTGAGCACTTCTAATGCAGATGTCACCATCAATACTAATTCCTTATCCAATTCGAGGGTACCAAGTTCTGTTAATGTAGCTAATGGTCATAATGAAGAGGATGTTGCCGAATCATTGTTGTCAGAATCGGCACATTCTCCAGTCAGTAAAACCTCCGATTTCGAACTCATTAAAGCTTTTCGAACTGGTACTTATGGAAGTCTGCTCAAATTTCTGCTCCCTCTTTGTATTTTGCCATGAGCCAAAATTCTGACGCAGTTGCCTTGATATGGCCCTGAATCTTCTTGAGGAGTGAATTAAGAATATACTGTCTAACTTAAGTATGTACTATACCCTTTATTCTATAGAAGCTGCTGAATCTCTTTACACACATATTAAATGTAAAGCATAGTTTCCAGTAAATGTTAGCGAGCTCATCTTAGAGCGAACAAAATCATCGCCCAGGCTTGGTCCGATTTTTTTAAAGTGATTGTTTGATACATATTCTCCATTAATTTTCAGAAGTTTATTATCAATGGTAACTTTAAGCAATAATAATAGTCGTACCTTCGAGTTCGAAATGAGTGATAGTATGGATGATCTGGAAACTTCATCGCCTCTAAAGATTCTTGATATGGAAGATGACGATCTCGGAGGAATGTCAAGCTCGGCTTTATTCTCGAAGAGCGAAGATAGATATTACAAGGATCATGAACTAAAGCTTAAAGCAATTGAAGCGCTACATGATGATAAGAGAAACAGTCCAGAGGGCCCAAGTGGCAAAAAACTTGATAGACGCCTGTCATTCGTTGATGTGCCGCAACAACATGTTCAAAATAGATTGACTCCCACCATAGGGGTAGTATCTAGTAAAGAGGACATGCAAGAAGATCTTTCCTCAGGGGAACCTTCTGATGAATTAATTGAGATTTGTCTGAATATTCTAGAGTGCCTCCAGCTTCGTAAGAAGTACCTCGATCTCTCAGTTCAGCGGGACGAACTACAAAACCCAAAGAATAGGGACAACTGGGTTATATACCCAAGGCCGCCAAAACCGACTTATAAATCAAAAAACAGATTTAACCAAATTCAGCGAGATGATGAGGAAGAAGAAGATTTTGATTTCTCGAAATGTGATATTCCTAAAAGTAACGGCAAGTATACATTTCACAAAAGCCCCACGGGAGTTTTCGAAGTATTTGATACTCAAACTAACTCTAAAATTGTGGAGCCTGTTACTTTACATGATTTCTATTCGGACTTGTTGAAAATCAATAAAATGTCCTCCGATGGTCCAGCGAAGAGTTTTGCATTTAGGAGACTCCAATACTTAGAAGCTAGATGGAACATGTACAGCTTGCTCAATGAGTATGAAGAGAGTAAAATATCTAAGAAGAATCCTCATCGTGACTTTTACAATGTACGTAAAGTTGATACCCATATCCATCATTCGGCCTGTATGAATCAGAAACATCTTTTGAGATTTATTAAGTACAAGCTAAAAACAGAACCTGATAATAAAGTGATCTTTAGGGATGGAAAAATCTTGACCTTGAAAGAAGTCTTTGAATCATTGAACTTAACGGCTTACGACTTATCAATTGATACCTTGGATATGCATGCCCATAAAGACACATTTCATCGCTTCGATAAATTCAATCTCAAGTATAATCCGATTGGTGAATCTCGTTTGAGGGAGATCTTTTTAAAAACTGATAACTTCATCAGTGGAAGATATCTTGCAGAAATAACCCGACAAGTCATGGATGATTTAGAGAGTTCTAAATACCAGATGAGTGAGTTAAGAGTCTCTATCTACGGCCGGTCTACCGATGAATGGGATAAATTGGCTAAATGGATTGTCAACAATAAGTTGTTCAGTCACAATGTCCGCTGGCTTGTGCAGATACCAAGATTATATGACGTATACAAGAGAAATGGAAATGTATACTCATTTCTTGATTTTGTTGTCAATGTATTCAAGCCTCTCTTTGAAGTTTCGGTCGATCCTGAAAGTCACCCTGAATTGCATGTGTTTTTGCAGAGGGTAATTGGTTTTGATTCTGTGGATGACGAGTCGAAGCTGGAAAAATTAATTCAGTCAAGACATTATCCTCATGCTGAAGAATGGACGTCAAATTCAAATCCCCCATATTCATATTACATCTATTATTTGTTTACCAACTTGACTTCCTTGAACAATCTTCGTTTGAAGCAGGGCTTCAACACTTTCGTGCTTAGACCTCATTGTGGTGAGGCAGGTGATACTGAGCATTTAATTAGTGCCTTTATTACTTCCCATTCAATTGCACACGGAATTTTGCTTCGTAAGATTCCATTCATTCAATACTTGTATTACTTGGATCAAATTGGCTTGGCGATGTCTCCGCTCTCAAATAATGCTTTGTTCTTAACGTATGATAAGAACCCTTTTTACAGTTTCTTTAAAAGAGGCCTTAATGTCTCCCTTTCAACTGATGACCCTCTTCAGTTTTCCTATACTAAAGAACCTCTCATTGAGGAGTACTCTGTTGCTACCCAGATTTACAAACTCTCGTCAGTGGACATGTGCGAATTGGCTGCGAACTCTGTAAGACAGTCAGGTTGGGAAGATGCTATCAAGAAACATTGGCTAGGTAAAAACTATGCTCTTAAAGGCACTAAAGGTAATGATATCGAGAAAACCAATGTTCCCAGTATAAGAGTGGCTTACAGAGAAGAAACTTTAGATAGTGAATTGCACATGCTACTGTACTATGGCAACTATAAGAACCGCACAACGACTTAGATATGTTGCTTAATTAAAAGTATATGAATGAACATGCTCCATACCCTCTATCTTACGTTTTTTTGGTGTAGCTCTATTATGTTATGACATCTGTAGTGGGGATATCAATTAATATATGTAGTATCAGGAGATGCGATATCTGCCTTCTAAGCGCATACCTTTTCGAAATGTTGATATTAAGAAGCCTCCAGCAAGCAAAACATGATAGCATTGTATCGAATATTTCCGAGTAAGACCAACTTTAAGGGATGCTGAATACTGAAGTTATCAATTTAAGAAACGATGATGGAAAAGAAAAGGTGAAAGTGCCAGCGGTCATGACGATCGCCGGATCAGACTGCTCAGGAGGGGCAGGCATTGAGGCAGATTTGAAAACTATGAGTGCCCATGGAGTTTATGGAATGACGTGTATTGTAGCTCTAACAGCAGAAAATACACAGAAAGTTAAAGGATACAGAAAAACTTCTAAGGAATTCGTTCTGGAGCTTCTCGAGTGCAACTTTGAAGACTTTCTCAATGGCTATGAGGATGGTGAGGCGCCTTTGAAAGTCATTAAGACTGGCATGCTTACAAGCGAAGCACTAGAAGCAATTCTGGATAACATTG
Source organism: Schwanniomyces etchellsii (assembly GCA_031081805.1). Lineage (NCBI taxonomy): Eukaryota > Fungi > Ascomycota > Pichiomycetes > Serinales > Debaryomycetaceae > Schwanniomyces > Schwanniomyces etchellsii. The sequence goes on along the minus strand of JARYSY010000004.1, from coordinate 800,501 downwards.
AGTTGTTGAGACAGAGCAAGGTTAAGATTGTGTTGGATCCTGTGATGATCAGTACAACTGGAGCGGTTCTTTTCTCTGAAGAGGATATGAAAATATGTGTGGAACAGTTTTTAAAACATGCTTATTTGATAACTCCTAACTTTGAAGAGGCGAAGGCATTGTATGCAATCGCTAGTCCTGCCCCACAGGATGCGGTAGACATAAAGAATGTCAGCGACCTAATCAATTTCACGCGGCATTTACAAGAGCTATTGCAGTGCGATAGCGTCTTGCTTAAAGGTGGGCATATTCCATGGGATAAAATCAATGATCAGCCGTACAAAGGGTCCATGAACGACTTAACCTCTGAAATTGTCATGCTCGATGTTCTTTACGAATCCCAACTGGACAAAGTGTCCATCTTTAAATCTGCGTATATTCCTAGCAAGAATACACATGGCTCGGGGTGTACTTTGGCTTCAGCTATTGCTTCGAACATCGCAAGGGGACACTCACTCAAGGATTCGGTAGTTATTGCGATTGACTACACCCACAGAGCAATTGACAAGTTTTCATCCAAAATGGGTTGGGGAAATGGTCCATTGAACCATAATATACGGCCCCTGAGGAGTCTGCACGAGGTGATTAGATATGAACAAGCGATGAGTAAAATTCCTTCAGAGTGCTTTGTTTCCCTTTTCGGTTATCTCAAATGCCATCCTCTGGTTGAATCTAACTGGAAACGTTATGTGAATCACCCATTTCTCGCTAGCCTAGCCAAGTATGAGCTTCCGTTTGATAAGTTTTTTACCTTTATAAGACAGGACTTTTTTTATTTGATGAACTATGCTCAAGTAAATGCTTTGGCATTATCGGTAGCTACAAATGTGGAACAGATCGAGGATCAGAACCGGATAATCGGCGAAATCATACACGAAACTAAGCGTCACAAAGAAAGGCTAAAGGCCGAGTTCAACGTAGATTATGATTCCCTCAGTGACCAGCAAACCCCTGGTCCCGCATGCCAAGCGTACTGTAACTATCTTTCGCACATTGGTAGAAATGAAGACTTCCTAGGCATAAAAGTCGCTCTTGCTCCCTGTCTACATGGCTACAGAGAGGCTGCTCAGTTTGCGCTAAGCCTACAAAGGAAAACTAACCCAGATCACGAAGTCGATCCCTCTAAGAAAGACTACTACGACTCCTGGATAGAGGACTACGTATCTTCATGGTATAGGGATGCTTGTATCGAAGGAGAAAATGCATTGCAAAATGCATTACAACATGCCGTAACGGAACAAACCTTGACTTCTCAGAGAATTGATCAACTCCTAAAGATTTTCAATGAAGTAACTCAACTAGAAATCTCTTTTTGGGATGAAGCAATTGCTTGAATTCTTCTCAAGAGTCAGTTAGAAAGCCAATTATGTATAATAGTTAGAAATATACATACTAGTGATGTCTTCGTTGATAGCTGATTTAAACTGTAAATCGGATTTTTGGCCAGATTACATAATTTTTACATGTTGTGTTGAATCCAATTAGCCCGCTCTTCCACCTCCATGTTAAACATATCATACATATAACAAGCTATAGATCTAAGTAAAATCTAGAGAGATTTGAAGTAATTGTCCAAATGTACAATCCTTACCAGCAACAGTACGGATTTGGGTCACAGCAAGCGCAAGGCGGCTTCGCTGGAGGATTTAATGGGCAGGTACAATACAATCAGCCACAACAAACTGGGTTCTTTATGGGTAACTCTCTGACACCTCAGGAGCAGCCAACTGGCCAATTTCAATCTGGACAAGGGTTTTATGGTGGAGATCGGTTCAATGCTCAGCCAACTGGGTTCGGTCAGATGTCACTTCAACCGCAACAGACAGGATACATTCAAACACAACCAACAGGGTTTCAGCAATTGGGAGGTAATGTGCCCACTGTGACGGAGAATATTGACTTGAAGATCCCCAACATGAGATTGTCATTTATTTCATCTGCTGATCAGATTAAGTTTGAACATCTTTTTAGAACAGCAGTACCAAAGGGCGAACAGGCGATTTCTGGTGATGCAGCGAGAGACATTTTATTGAGGTCTGGTTTACAGCCGGTAACTTTGGCTGAGATATGGTCCTTAGTTGATACTGATAAATCGGGCTCGCTCTTGTTTCCTGAATTCGCTCTTGCTTTGCATTTATGCAACTTAGCATTGAAGGGCGAACCTTTACCTGGAGTCTTACCCGAAAAGTGGAATAATGAAGTAAGAAGCTTCATAGATGCTATAAATTTTAGCATACCGGAAGATCCAAATAAGATCTTAGCAAATACGCCATTTGCTAGCTTTGGAAGTGGTTCGCGTGGTTCAAATAACGATTGGATGAATAACTCGAATACCAATGCAAGTGTTCCTACTACATCTTTCGGACAAAGTGCTGGGTTTTCCTCGGGACAAGGTATGGTTCCTCAACGTACTGGGGGGGTGCCTTTCCAAGCTCAACAGACAGGAGCTCCAAACAGTCTCATTTCTCAGAGAACTGGAGGAGGTAGTTTGATACCTTTGCAACCCCAACAGACTTCAGGGTTGATACCTGCCCAGCGTACAGGGAATCTTGTTCCTAAGTTTGAGCAGAATTCGGGAGACAATTTTTCTCAAACGCAAACGTTCAACACTGGCGGCATCCAGCCACAGAGGACAGGATTGCAGCCGCAGACAACTGGGTTTCAACCTCAGACATCGAATTTCTCTGCGCAATATACCGGTTTTCAGCCTCAGGCTACTGGCATACAGCCTCAACTGACTGGTTTTCAACCTAGCAACGTCCCGCTTCTGCAACAAAGAACAGGATTAATTCCTCAAGGTACTGGTTTCCAGCCTCAAAGGACTGGATTGCAACCTCAAACCACCGGTTTCCAGCCTCAAAGGACTGGGTTGCAACCTCAAACCACCGGTTTCCAACCTCAAATCACTGGTTTTCAGCCTCAAAGAACCGGATTACAACCTCAAAGCACAGGTTTCCAGCCTCAAAGCACGAGTTTTCAGCCTCAGAGAACTGGAATACAATCCCAGCAAACTGGTCTTTTCCAGCCTCAGCAGACCGGTTTGATGCAGCCTCAAAGAACTGGTGCCTTGCAAGCTCAGCCCACGGGTCGTCCAGGTGAATGGGGCTTTGTTTCGATGCCTACTGGTGGCATTCCAGGCTTGAACGCAATGGAGCAACATTTTTTGCCTTCTTCCCAGCTTCCTTCACACAATTTGCAAAATGTAATGGGTGGAGATTTGAAGACGAATGTCACCTGGGCAATCACTAAACAAGAAAAGCTGATATATGATGGAATTTTCAGGGCGTGGGATACCACAAGAAGAGGTTATGTTGATGGTGAAACTGCCATCAATATTTTTGGAAAATCAGGTTTAAGTAGGCCTGACTTAGAATCAATTTGGAATTTGGCGGATGGCAATAATTCTGGAAAATTGAATATGGATGAGTTCGCAGTAGCCATGCACCTTGTCTATAGAAGATTGAATGGTTTTGATATTCCATTAAGATTGCCTCCAGAATTGGTTCCTCCATCGACCAAGTATATACAAGACTCTGTTGATTCTTTGAAAACATCATTGAGAAAGCTGGGTACTTCGAAGCCTAAGCATGAATTTTCTGGCAAGACTGATGCAAGCAGATATAAAAACAATGATTCACAAACAGTTTATGTTTCGAATCTAAGGCATAAAACAAAAACTCTGCCCCAAGACTCGGCTAAGAATCACAGGGGTTTCAAATCTGTGGATGACGCTGATTTGACTGCCGAAGATTTGAGGAAAATGATCAGGGAAAAGAAAATTTTGCTAGCTGCTGCCGACGTAGAAGATGAAGATAAAAGAATAAGCTCAGCGCTGAATGATAGTAAAGTTCGTCAGGAGCTTGAAGATATCAAGACTGAAATCTTAGCAGTGCAATCGCAAATTGATCAAAAGTTGGGAAGAGCTCTGATTTCGGTTGATGATAGGAAAGATTTGTTAGATAAATTGAATCATTTAACGAGAGATCAAGTTCCAGGGCTCATTTCAAAGATATACAAGGTTAACAAGGATATCTCGAGCGCTAAAATAGCACTTGCCAAACAGCAGATCTTGAAAGAGAATCCTAAGTGGGATCCAACTAACCTGGAGGCAAATATTGTTGGAACTGGTACTAATGGAGAGGTTACTCAGGCTGATTTACACAAGTTTAAATCCAAACAACTATTAAGGCAGAGAATGGCGGCCTTAACTGGAAAATCTTATGATAATAACAATGATTTGGACGAAAAGTTTCAAAATACTGTAGATCAATCTAAGAGGGAAAGTGAGAATCAAAATGGTATCGTGCGCGACATTGAGTCCGGTATCAAGGACTTGGAGAATGGTTGTTTTACCGGTTTGCAGCTTTCTTCTAAGGAAACAATTGATGATGAAAAATGGGAAAAAGGTATTAATGTTAAGGCGGCTGTTGGTCAATTTATTCGAGAATTGAATGCGATTTCAAAATCAAACTTAACGAAATATGCCCCTACTAATACTAAAACCAAGGTTTCCTCAGATCAGGTCTCAAATAATACGAAAGCAACAAATCCTGCTTCTCTCTCAACTTCCGAGCTGAAAACAGCAACTGTTTATAAAACTCCTGAAGAAAGAGCGGCCTACATCAAAGCTCAGGCTGAAAAAAGAATGAATGAAAGATTGGCTAAGTTAGGCATAAGGAGACATGGACGCGGGGAATCCGGATCTCACGTAGGTTCTCGAGAGTCTTTGTCTGGCAGAGAAGCGAAGCCAGTAACCTCTAGCTCTGAAGGAGTTGCCTCCCCCAAGGATTCTCATCCTGAGCTGAAACCTATTGCAGCAATTTCAGCTACTCAGAATTCCACTAGTGACAAAGCTCAAGATACGACGAATAAATCCGTCAAAACGGGCTCAACTGAAGGCACGCTGGTACAGCAAACCACTTCAACTAACCCTGGCTCTTTTAAAGATGTTGATTCAGACAGCGAAGATGAGGAGTATAAAACTTTGTTAAGGCAGAAGGAAGAATACGAAGCAAAAGAGCGCGCTAGGAAGTTGAAAAAGAAGAAAGAAAAGGAAGAAAGACTCGCTAGATTAAAACAAGAGATGGAAGAACTCAAACAGAGGGAGCTGAAGGAACTGTCTGATGAAGACGATGCAGTGACCGACGTTCCAGTTTACAGCACCAAGCTGAAGAGTGCCAACTCAAACCAAGAAACCTTCCTTCCTCAGAAAGATACGCCGACTAATCCTATTGGAGCAAGTGCGAATACTCAGCCAGTGCCAAATGACTCTAGAGTAATCGAAGATTCGGGAGCATTAGGTATGAACAAAACGACTGGCGCTGAAAATTCAAAAGCACAGGATAATGCTTCTCTTCCTACACTGTCGCAACCACCATCCCTGCAAACTCCTCCAACTCAGCCTCACAAAGGAAACCCATTTGTAAGTATGAATACGAATCCATTCTTCAAGGGTGCAAGTTCGTCTGCGCCAGTGAACCCTGTTGGTGAAAGAAATGCGGCCAAGAGTAAGGATGACGATGACTGGAGCGATGAAGAAGATAACTCATCAGATGAAGAAGATAATAACAGAGCTGGCGCTGCCCAATTGGCGACTCTTTTATTTGGCGGAGGTCAACAACCAAAGAAATCGACTACAATTGATTCAGAGCCTGAGCAAGCATCTAAGACACAAGCAAATGAAAACACCAATAAAGACGAGCGTACCGCTAATGTTGCTGATTTAAACAACAGTCTTCCTCTTGATAATGCATACTCACTGCAGTCTCCTTATGACTCGGCGGTTGAAGATATTCCTAGACCGGAACCTTCTTTGAAGTCGACAGAGCCTGGTTCGTCGCTTTCTTTGCCTATCGGCAACGAGTCGTCTATTGAGAAGGATTTCCATGTACCTGAGCCTCGCACAGGCGAAGATGAGAATACTCCAGTTACTCCTCAGATACCTTCTACGATTCCAGCTGCTCCTGCCCAGGCTGCGCCAATCCCTCCTGATAATTCTTCTGATTATTCAGAGATGCCTTCCGATGTTCCTTCGGCTCCAGCAGAGGCCCCCCCAATTCCCTCTGAGGCTCCTCCTATTCCTACGGCGATACCTCCTGTTCCTTCTGAGGCTCCTCCCGTTCCTTCAGCGGTGCCTCCTATTCCTTCTGAGGCTCCTCCTATCCCTACAGAAGTACCACCTCTTCCTTCAGGTATTGCCCCTGTTCCTTCGGGAATCCCTCCACCACCACCTCCTCCTCCTCCTCCTGCAGCACCTTCGTTACCAAGTGATGTATCTTCAACTCCTTCAATACCTCCCCCTCCTCCTCCTCCTGCTGCCCCAACAGCACCAGCTATGAGTAATGGAGATGCTCCTCAAGCTGCCGCTAGTAGACCTCCGGATATAAATGCATTGTTGGGTCAGATTCAAACAGGAAAATCTTTAAGAAAGGTTGATGATAATGATAAACACATCGCATCTGGCTCCGTGGTCGGTAGAGTTTTGTGAAGACTTCGGTCAAGAAAAAAATTGTTATTCACTGTTAGAAATTACTATTCTTTGAAACTATTATCATAAATAATCATAATTGTTATTTTCCTATATACATATCTTGAAATGTAGACTAGTATTAGTTACATCACACATAAAAAATTCATCACTTTTCTTCTTCATAATGTATGGACTCTTCATGATTTGGAACTATGTGTATATCTTTATTTTTAAGTTCAACATGAACTACTTCTTTCGTTCTTACTTGTCCCTTTATCATCAACATTGCCAATGGATTCAATAATTTCTTGTGTAATACCCTGTTCAAGGGTCTCGCACCATATACTGGATCATACCCTAAGTCACAGAGTTTATCCTTGACTTTTTCATCAAGCTCTAATGTAATTCTCTTCTCGGCTAATCTATCTTGAATCTCTTCTAAACGTATACTGAGGATGTCTTTGAGAGATTTCTTCGACAACCTGTTAAACACTAAGATATCATCAAGACGATTCAAAAATTCGGGGGCATAGTGATGTCTAAGTAATTCGATTACTTTCTGTTTAACACTCTCATCAATTTTACCATCATCCTTGACGTGCTTGTCACTCAAGAGAATTTCTTGACCAATATTAGAGGTCATGATAATTATGGTATTACGGAAATCAATGTGCTTACCGTGAGAGTCTGTAAGTGACCCTTCGTCGAGTACTTGCAACAATAATTTCGAAACGTCGTTATGCGCTTTTTCGAATTCATCAAACAAAACAACAGAGTAGGGCTTTCTTCTAACCGCTTCCGTTAATTCCCCACTTTCCTCGTATCCAACATAGCCTGGGGGAGATCCAATTAATCTCGAAATAGAATGTTTCTCTTGAAATTCAGACATATCAAATCTTATTACAGAAGACTTATCATTAAAAAGAAATTCGGCCAATGACTTAGTAAGTTCAGTCTTACCCGTACCTGTGGGTCCTAAAAACATAAATGAAGCAATTGGTCTTTTTTCGCTGGTTAGTCCAGCCCTCTGTAATCTCACGGCGTCTGCAATCGCCTTAATAGCTTCATCCTGTCCAACAACCTTTTGGCGTAGGATAATTTCCATATCCAACAACTTATCCTTTTCACCTTTGAGTAAGTTATCAACTGGGATACCAGTCATCTTCGATATAACTCTTGCTATATCATCAGAAGTTACAGAGTCATGCAATAAAGACGAGTTTTTAAGCGTATTCTCGTTTTCAGTCATTTCTCTGAGCTTCTTTTCTAACTGTGGAATACTTGCATATTGCAATTCAGATGCTCTAGCATAATTCCCTTCTCTTTGTGATTGCTCTAAATCAAATCTTGCTTTTTCTAATTCCGTCTTTGCATCCCTAATATCATCGATAACTCTCTTCTCAGATTCCCATTTTTCCGTGAGTTCCTTCAACTCCTCTTTCTTCACCTTGAGATCGTCTTCTAATTTATGCTTTCGATCTATCGAAAGTTGGTCTTCTTCCTTGTTTAGTGACTCTAATTCTATTTCGATGGTCATGATCTGTCGATCCAACTTTGCAATTGCATCGGGTTTTGATTCATGCTGCAACCTCAATGTTGAACATGCTTCGTCGACCAAATCTATGGCCTTATCAGGTAAATGCCTATCGGTGATGTACCTATTAGAATATAATGCAGCAGTTACTAAAGCCGCGTCGGTAATACGTACACCATGATGCACTTCGTATTTTTCCTTCAAACCACGGAGAATTGAAATAGCATCTTGAACTGAAGGTTCATTCACCATCACCGGAGAGAACCTTCTTGCCAAGGCTGCATCCTTCTCAACATATTTCCTGTATTCTTCTATCGTTGTAGCCCCACAAAGTGAAAGCTTCCCTCTTGCTAATGCAGGCTTTAATAAGTTTGAAGCATCTATGGATCCCTCAGCTTTACCTAAACCCATCAATAAATGCAATTCATCAATGAATAAAATAATTGAACCCTGCTTTTCTTCGACTTCCTTAAGAATGCCTTTCAATTTACCCTCAAAGTCACCTCTAAATTTTGCATTGGAAATAATCCCTGCTAAGTCCAAGGTGATTATTTGCTTGTTTTTCATACTCTCGGGAACTTCGCCCTTGATAATTCGTTGAGCTAGACCTTCCATGATAGCCGTTTTACCAGTACCGGCATTACCAATAAGGACTGGGTTGTTCTTAGTCCTACGGGACAAAATTTGAATCGTACGGCGAATTTCTTCGTCTCTTCCTATCACTGGGTCCAACTTGCCGTCTTTTGCCAATTGGGTCAAATCACTCCCATACTTCTCGAGCGCAGGACGATTGTCATCATCTTTATTCATCGACATCTGCAATCCTCTCACACCGCTTGGATGAAACTTTCTGAGCTGCATTCTCGAGATATCTCCTGCAGCACGTCTCGATACCCAATTCCGTGAATTGTAGCTGTTCCCATTCTCGCTACTCTTGTTTGCTACTAAATTGTAGCTTTGAGAGAGCGGTCTGCTAAACCTACCAACGCTCAATCCTGATGAGCGAGCGAGAAACCTTTTGCTTAACGCTTCCCTATAGATTTCTTTACCTCTTAACATACCAGTGTTACTCTATTACTCTAACTTGTGGATATAGCTACCCGTATATATATATAGTGTTATCTACTAGAAGAAACGAGAAGACCATGGAACTCCTTATATGCAGGATTCCGTGACTACTATTCTCTTGACTTTACAATCGAACCTTTTGTTGAAGGCAACTACGGCAGCTAGGGGCCAGTCTTATGGCTGGATTAAAACGGAATTAAGTGTACATGAAGAAGTGAATAGAAAATTTATGATTATAGGCGTTTGATAACGTAAATGTTTGATATCTGACTTTTCGCATCTACTGTGACGACTCCGGACTATGTATGATTTTCAATTCGTGGTCAAGTGGATGATAGATGTGAGATTGTGATGTATTTATTCTGTCACCTGATATTTTGAAGCTTCCTGTGAGGTCGAAGATGAAGGTACAAGAGTATCGGTGCGAGTATGCAAGGAAGAATGCAATGTGGTAGAATAGTTGAAAGTTCCCTCGTGATCCGAATCGGTATTTTTCTCCTTAGATCTTTTTCCGATGAATATACGCTTCAAAGTTGCCAACAGAGAAGCGCCTCTCCCAGCTCTTGAGCGATGCTTAGAGGACAGGAAGCTGTTTGCATCCGAAACACTAATTCTTCTTCCTAGAACACCCAACATTTCTGATTTTCGCTCTAGAATTTCGACGCAGTCTATCCAGTCCCATAGAAGCGTGAGTAAGCCCACCTTAACAAGATTGGGGAAGAGAATGAGCCATGACTTGATAGCCCACTCCGTACAGAACAATGTAACCAATATGCTGAAAACGACGCCGCAGGCGATGACTATCCAGGTGAAGATGCCAAGATACATTAGACTGCTGGAGTAACTGATTCGTGGATTGTGCCTTCCAAGAGTGAACCACATTACAGCTATAGCAAGCCACGCGTAAAGGAGGATTTCTACCACCTTCACTCCTATGATCCATCTTTGATATGATAGGAATACGTCATCATCTAGCAGGAGCTCCATTTTATAGAAAGTTACGAGAAAATAGAGGTAGATGCCGAGATATAGGCATATAAGCACCACACCGATGCCCTGGCTCACTCTTTGCCAATTCGACCTCATTATGTAGCTCACAAGCACGAACCAGGCAACGTAGATAAGCACTTCGCAAATGAATTCAATTACCTTGTACCATGTCTGGAAATACGCAGCAGCATGCACAGCGACTAGGTCTAGTCTATTGTCTCTATATCCTTCCTCGCACGCATCCGTCTTGTATTTCAAGATGATGGTGGAATGCACCGCAGACAAAATCGTTGCTGCCTGGGTCGTCAATGGCTTTTTTCGCTGTCGGGGTGAAATATACATCAAAAGCATGAGCATCCAGTATGCAACACAGATTCCAGCTGTTGTGAAGAGAACAGCCACATAGTGGTTACCGTCAGTTCTACGGCTTTCCAGGGAGAAAATTGACTCCCAAATTGAGTCTATGGTGAAAGAATCAATCAGATAGGCCTCCTGGGCAAGATATTCTTCCAATACTGTTCCCACAGAACAATTAGTGATATAAAACGCTGGAAGATATTCCTCCAGGAAGTTTTGAGACCAGCTCCTATTACTGTCAAATTCAAATTCAATCGACCCAGCAACCAAAGAATAGACCGAACAGTTATCGAATATCAGAAATTTTTCGAGACCATCATTTCCCATATTTTTATAGATCCCTCTTGTTAACCTTGGGATCCCTGTTTCTTCTACTGTATCTTAGATTAAACTTGGTGAATCGCCATCATTGCACGACATTTTCAGCAAATGTCGTGCGACATATATTGATGGAGATTTGGATCTGACTTGAAAGAATACAACAGGCACATTCATTGTGAGTAAACATGTCTTACGAGCATTCTCAGGGTGGGGTGGGCCCTGGTTCTCAAGTCTTTAGCGATGACTCTGATATTGGTATGATTTCTCGCAAGACTGATAACATCAGCTTACAAGATAACGAGGTGGTGCCAAAAGGGAGGAAGAAAAGACCTGCAAGGGTGTATCATGGCACAGGTGCGACCGACTATGGGACGAATGCTGAAGGCTCATATTTTGACGGGAGTCCTCAAATGCCTTTGAGAGCTGCTAATCTGCCACTACCTGAAAGCCATCAGGCATACAGTAATCAGGGCATAAACGAGCCTGTTGTTCAGAATACAACACAGGCCATGGAGGATCCGAAGAGTCTTAGTATTGCAAGAGCTAGGTATTTGGATCAGAGAGAGTATATGACACCTGTGAGTGAAGATGAGCCAGCCTTCAAGTCATTTTTCACATTTCAGAATATAGTTCCTCCGACAGCAGGCACGCAATTTCATACTGTCGATCAGGGTACGGCCAGTGCAAAGTTTATACGTGCAACGATGTATAATGTTCCCGAGACTGAGCAATTGAGAAAAGCCACGAAGCTCCCAGTTTCTGTCACAATCCGACCTTTCGCACCTTTATTGCCAACAGAAGAGCCAGTGCCAGTTGTTGATGCTAGGCAAATAGGAAATCGAGACTCTTCGGATCCCTTGGAAATGGGACCACCAAGATGTAGGCGCTGCCGTGCTTATATGAATCCTGCGATGCAGCATACTTGTCATAATCGTTTTATCTGCAATATATGTCAATTTGGCAATAACTCGGTTCCTGACGATTACACCTCCATGATTAACTTCGAAACGAATAGTAGAACGGATGTGTATTCTCGTCCTGAGCTTCATAAGGGGGTATATGATTTCGTCGTTCCCGATGCCTACAACGTGAAGGGCCCTGGCAGCGTCAATAACACTATGCATCACGTCTTTTTGATCGACATAACGGCACAGAGTGTGCGCCAGAGCCTTATTTCCTTAATCGTTGATTCTATTAGGTCTACTGTCTTCAATCCTGAATTTGAAGATGCAGATCCTAGTTCAGAGTCAAGGTTTAAGGGCAAGATTGCGATCATCGCTTACGATAAACGCCTCAAATATTACAATTTAAGCTCAGCTTTAAATGCGACACAACTTTCTATCTCTTCTGATTTGGATGACCCTTTCGTTCCTTTTGATGAGGGTCTCTTCGCAGATGTCGAGGAAAGCAGATATACAATTGAGAGTGCTCTCAATCACATTGAGAGTTTGGCATCGGCAGATGATTTCATGCCTGACACAGAGCCATGTCTAGGTGCCGCGTGTCGAGCAGCGATGGCTTGTTTAGAAAATGTGGGAGGTGGCAAGATAACTTGTTTATTATCAGCCTTACCATCTTGGGGTCCTGGTGCACTAAAGTTCAAAGATAATAAGGCCCTAGGACGTACTGATTCGAACGAAGCAGAGAAGGATCTATTCAAAGCTGATAATGCTTACTTTGTTCAATTGGCGAAGGACTTTATCTCGAAGTTTGTTTCCTTAGATTGCTTTGTTGTTTCTCCCATGTCAGTGGATTTGTCCAATATCGGGTGGCTATGCTCAATCACAGGAGGTTCCGTCTATAAGTGGTCAAACTTTACGTATGACCGTGATGCGAGGGCATTCACTAATACATTCAAAGACTCAATTCTAAAAACAATTGGCTACCAAGGACAGTTGAAGCTTCGTTGCTCAAATGGGCTTCAAGTAGCACTGTATTATGGAACGTCATCTTCAATGTCAGATCCGTCCTTTGCTGGTACTGAAGTACAAGATCCCGTGATTCCTGTTCTTAACGAGGATCAAACTTTTACTATCTTATTCACCTATGATGGCAAACTAAATACAAAATATGACTGTCACTTTCAAGCTGCTTTATTATATACCGATAAAGATGGCTTAAGAAAAGTACGAGTTATTAACTTAGTGTTAGCCGTGAGTGAAACTTTAGATGAAGTTTTTAATTTCGTGGAAGAGGATGCAGTGGTGACTACAATGGTGAGAGACACTCTTTCGTTTCTTCAAAAACAATCCCTTTTCGAGTTGCGGCATTCTATTAACGAGAAATTGGTTGATGTTTTCACTCAGTATAGAGCGATGAGTGAATTAGGCCATATGAAGTATCGTGCAAATTACAATCAGTTATTATTTCCGGACTCATTAAAGCATTTGCCGTTGTATCTTTTGGCATTTTTAAAATCACGAGCACTTATAGATTCTAAGACCTTGTCAGCAGATTCTCGTCTCTTGGATGTCTTCCATTTTCTCAACATGCCAGTAGAAAAGTTGACGTACCATTTGTATCCGGCTTTGGTAGAGCTACACAGTCTAGAAGAAGATGATTGCTTGGTTTCGAATGAAAATCTGGATGATCTTGACCATTTTGTGAAATTGCCACTTTTCAAAACTCTAGATATCAATCAGCTTCTGCAAAGTGTTTACGTACTATGCGATGGGTTCGTTGTCTACGTATGGATACATCCAAATGCGAACATTCTTTTATTACGAGACCTTTTCGGAGAGAACATAAACTCTGTCGAGGATATTAGTCCTCTTATGTGTGAGTTACCTAACTTATCTACGCATATTTCCTTACAGACTCGTAACTTGATACGATTTTTCCAAAAAGAGATTATCGGGAACTCTCGTCCAGGTGGAGTGGGAACTCAGATAGTTCGCCTGCAATATGACACCATTCAGGAAGCTGCTTTTTTTGAGCATTTTGTAGAGGACGCGGGTAAAGGCTTACTTCCTTCAAATATTACTTATTCTGAGTATTTATCCAACTTGCATAAAGCGATAAGAGTTAAGTTAGATAATGACAAATCGTCAAGCGATGTGAAAAATTCGGTCATAAATTCTGAGAAGGGTAAGAGCACATTGGCCCAAAGGTTGAGGCAGTTCTAAGTTTGGAAATAGATATTGTTGGCTGAAATCATATACGCATCATATAATTACACTAACTTGTAACATTCTCCAAGAATCTGTAGCACCTCCTGATTTTTAGTAAGTTCGAGACGTTTGGCAATGCCATTCTTCAACTTTATCTTCGCATCCAGGATTCTCCGTTCAGAAGTTACATTCACATTTAAGCGACTCAAGTAAAATAAAATACTGATTAGGACATAACCGGCACGCAATGTTACATCATCTCCAAGTTCCCGATTCTCTAATATCGATACAATATTTGTGGCAAGGCTCTCAAAGATGTCTTCATTTTCAACTAGAATCTCACACATCATATCATATTCAGATGTCCCATTTGCTAATAGCGATGCAATGATAAGTTGCAATGAAGTATCCGTTGAATCTAGCAATGCTACTAATAACTTCAACCTAGCCTTATTTTCTTTTTTCAGTGTATTCAAAAATTTTACCAACAAGATTGGCTCGGTGAATAAATTACAAATGAGTTCCCATGATGCTCGTTGAATTTCGGGGGAACTTGAGTCCCATATGAATACATTCAAATAGTCGTCGAAAGTCTTTTCTACTATCAATTTCTTCAATTCTGACGAGCTTCCAAAGTTTGCTCCAGCAAGATTAGTGAGGGCCATTAAACTTTCAAATGTATCTAATTTAGTTACTTTTTCATGCAAGTAACTTGTTGCAAGATCACTGGTATCATTTTCCGAGTTTGCTGGTCCCAACAATTCGATTAAAAATGGCAAGCTAGTAATGGCATCATTTATTTGAAATAACAATACTGGGTTAATTGATATCAACAAGCGTGCTAAGATCCTGATAGCATAAAGCCGACAGTTTATTAATTCATCATTCGTATCGGAAGGTCTCGTCACTAACTGTGTAGTTTTTTTTGTGGTGGAAGTAGTTAAAAGGTAAGAAAGACACAATTTCCCAACGCCATGTTGCGCTAATTTTTGTCTGATTTCTCTGTCTTGAATGAATGACATCAGGTATAAAATTTGGATGATGAGATTGACTGATTTATTTGAAGTTTTCTGCACTCCCTTCTGCGTTTCCTCTCTCGCTAATTGAAGGCTAGTGATTTTCTTAATAAAATCATGCTGTCTTATCAAATGCTCACAAAATTTTTCTATATCTTTCGTATCTTCTTTGGTAGAATCCCTGTTCTGAGACAATGATGCATAGTTCGTCAAGAACTTTCTAGTTAAATCGTCTGTATTCTTGCTGTTAGCAAATTTCATTTCTGTTAAATTGCTAAAGACCGTAAGTAGCCCAAAAAGAGACGATAGCGTGCCTTCAACCTTGGTATTATCGTATTCATAGACATCAAATAGTGAAACTAAGCTCTCAATGAGATCCTCATCTTGTCTTATAGTATTGCGTATTTTGTATAGAGATGATAAAAATGCCAAACTTTCGATGTAATTTCCAATATAATCGTTTATTTCATCCAGATTGTTATTTTTTAAGGTATCGGAAGTTCTTTTTAATAGAATTTCAAGATCAAGCTTACCCTTCCATCTTTGCTTCTTATCTGCACTAAAAGAATTCCACATTTTGATTATGCAAAGTACAGACTGGGACTGTATCGTTCGAAAGTCTATTCCATCCAAGTTGAATCCCTGATACAACAAATCTGAATACTTTTCAAAATTGAAATTTCTGCACTCTTCACTGATACAAGAGGCATCCACAAGCTCGAGCAAGTACATAACCAAAAGCTTGCTATTTCGGTTTTCTAAGTTTGCAAAAGATATTTGCTTTATTTGCAGCACCATAGCTTTGTGGCAACCCGAACTAAGGTAAATTATCACTGCTGTTTCTGTGAAAATAGGGAATACCATTTTCAAACAGCAAATTAGATTAAAAAAGTCCTCTATCAGTCTATTTTCGCCGTAGGTCTCGATTAAAAGCTCAAGATAAGATGAGACTTCTTCCAAAGTATTCATAGGGTGTATTTCATAGTTCTTTATAACTAGTAGTAAAACTAGTGTGAATATGCTTGCTGAATCATCTGATTCCTCTTCCAGATATTTGATAGGGTTCAAGAGAGATAGCAATACCGGTAAATGCTGTGTGTTGGCAACGTTAAAACTGGTCACAAGTGAACACTCAATACCCAAGTAGAACTTCAATGTGCTCGCCGTCTTTTCCTCCTTGAATCTGATTCTCAAAACCTTCATTAGTTTGGTTATTTGTTCTGAGGAATCGCTCATTTGGAATACGTTAACAAGTACTGTTCCCTTTATGTCATTCAAGGTCAACAACCCAGCTAGGAATTCTTTCGGTCTCTCGCATATTAGTTGGTACATCTCCTGTGATCGATCAGAAGATTTGGAAGCTTTCTGCAATTCTTGAAGTATGTCTTTTCTTCGAGAGACTTCCACTTGTACATCCGCTCCTTTCAAAATATCCATTCCTTGCTTTAGCAACAGATCCTGAAATGATAACCCTTTTAAAGAAGAGTTCAATTCCTGGTCACTCATCCTGCGTAGTCAATCTCGTATTTTTGTTGTTTTTCAGGAAGATGAAGTTTAGACATAAGACATAAAAGCATCATAAATATTGAGAATTTGCCGTTCTTGATACCAATTGAAGTCATTAAATCAATTAATTAAAAAAAGGTAATTCCTCAGGGGATGAGAACTAGAAAGAACTAATCATGGATCCTAGTAGCCTTCTAGATAAATATACACAAGACTTGTCTAATTTGCCACAAGAGGTGAAACACTTGTTGGAAGAAGTGAAAAATAAGGATTATCAACTTCAAGAGGCTCGAAAGCGATATCAAAGCAAAGATAATCAAATATTCAAGTACATAAGGGCTAATGGCACGCTCAATAAGCATCCAAAAGAGCAGCAATTGTATGCTAAGATAGAAGACGATATGGATGTGGTATGGAAGCTACAAAAGGAAAAAATACTATTATCAAACACGGCATTATTCTTGGTATCTAAACACCTTCTGAACTTTGAAGTTGACATTGCTGCGTTGGAAAAGGATGATCTTCTTCCCCCTCTTGACAATCTGTTGGAGTTGGATGGTGATCAAGATGAGAGGCAAGGGTACAGCGACAGTACCTCTGGCACAGCAACGCCATTGCATTCTGGTACGCCTAGTGGCGATGTATCTGGGCTAGGTTTCAAGCGAAGCGCAAGAAAGAAGATGATGAAGGGCCAAAATGGCGTCAGAGGCTTCAAAAGAAGATCTGAAGACTACGAAGGACGGAAATATGACGAAACCTCTCGCAATGGTGATGGCCCTGGCGAAGATGCAGATAATAATTTATACTGTTTCTGTCAAAGGGTTTCTTTCGGTGAAATGATCGGATGTGATAATGATGACTGTAAGTATGAATGGTTTCATTGGGGATGTGTTGGCATCACATCACCTCCCAAGGATGATGAAGTGTGGTACTGTCCCGATTGTGCTCCTAAGATGGAAAAGCGAAATAAGAAGAGAAGAATTATGACATGATGCGTTTGAGTGTATGTCATAGCTCCCGTCACATTACCAGCAAAGTTTAACGCTCTTTGCAGACTGGCACAGGATCTTCTTGTTATTAATTTGATAACTTATCTGGAGGTCCTCTGATCTATTAGCTGGCTTTTTGTCGTTTATCATTTACTCGGGGCGCTAATCTTGCTAAGAACGGTTAATTCCTTTCATAACATTGCTCTATCGCTGCTAACTGTTAGCATACGCGATGATTATTCCCGACCTCTACGCTAGCCAGAAAGTAGCCGATTCACAAGCACAGTAACCACAACAATATCTCATAGTGCTGTGCGATAAATGCTCATAATAAAGAAGCCTTCCCTCATTAAAGTTCTCGGCTCAGAATTGCTTAGAACCAAATTCCGAAGAATCAATAGAACCTACACGTTTTAACTTCGTGTATCTCGAACGTTTTCTTATTATTTTTCTCTATCTACCTAATGCATTCCATTACCTTCAGGGAGAAAAAAACCTGGTTCATACTATATTTTTCTTACAGATGTTCTCAAAATGAATTACGATGAGGTGACCTTTGTTTAAACCACTTACTCCTTTATCATAAATGAACAAGTTTCAACTCTTAAAATCAATTCTCCCTGTGGTTTTGAATCGTCTACAATCTACGCTAACTTTCATACTCTTTAAACCATATCTAGTGTATAAATCAACATTAAAGTAATGTCAGTGTGGTCTTGGCTATCATAGAAAATCCATACACCAATTAATTAAGACTGCGTGCGTACATATTGTATCAACATACAATACTAAATTATATATTCCTATTAAGAAGACATACAAAAGATCTTTTTTTATTAGTCAGTTAGATCTCTGGAGGTAAAAGGATATACTACGTTCGAGACGAAATCTATTCGCTTAAATTACATCGCAGAAATATAACATTTTCAAGGAATACTACTCGCTTATAATATCGTGGCTATGAGGTTCATCACACTGATCTTTTTTGTAATAACGGTACTCAACTTTGATAAGAGCATCGTCAATGCTGCTGATGTGGCTGCTCTCGCAGCAGCCGCTGCTGCTGATGATGCCACTACGACCACGGCTGCTGCTGGTGCTGCTACGACGTCTACGACAACTCCTGGTGCAGCTGCTGCGGCAGCTACTACACCCACCACAACAACGGCAGGTGCAGCTACTACAGAGAGCGATACAACTTCTCTTCCACGCACCACAACTACAGCACCCGGAGCTGCCGCGGCTGCTGATGCTACTACCAGCGAGAACACTTCTACCATGAGCCCAGCCCAGTACCTGTCCTGGTTGTCAACGCACACGCTAACTTCGGTTCCTACAACCACAAAACAAGGACCTACTACCTCCAGTGTGAGTAAGTCTGTACATCCTGCTGACGTTGTTCCTTCAGCAGAAGAGGATTCGTCTTTCCCCAACCCTGCAACGGAAAGTTTGACCTATGTCACTGAAAGAGAAGAAAACTCAAGCTATGCGGCTTTTGTTGCTGCCGGAAGTACATCAACCACCTCAGACAGCTCTGAGAGCTCTGACTCGGCTAGTGCTACAAATTTGGGTTCGAGCTTATCGTCTCTGCCAATATGCATAGCCCTCTCTATCTCCCTTTTTTCACTATTTTCTTACCTTTGATTTGCTGAGGTTTTAAAAACTACCTTCTTTTACACCTTTCTTTGGTTTTCGTTAACTAAAAATTACGTATATATATAAGATATTGTATATCTTGTTTCAATGCTTTCAACGTTTTATCATTCTTGGACATTTAGATTTTTTTTTTTTTTTTTTTCGATAGTCTTCATTTGGGATAATAGTTTAGCTATTATAGGATAAGGTTACAATAAGAGAAAGAACACTAATGCTCAAAAGTCCTTCTCCTAGAGTTAGGAGAGTATTTGATTACTCATTCATTCCTTTCACAAGAGCATTTCATCAAAGCAACACTGTGTGCAATAAGAATCCGTTCTTATACAGTGGAGACATTGGTACTCTCGAGAAAAGAATCAACGATCACATATTAAATCATAATGAAAAAGTGAAAACTGAGACCGTGATAGAGGCATTCCAAGCTTTAAAACACTTGCAAGTCAAAACCTATGAGTATGATAAATTCTGGAATGACCCAACTAACATCAAAATTAATGAGGAAATGAAACGCATTCTCGAGAGTAAGGCAGTTGATTTCAACGAGGAGTTACTCAAGAAGCTTTTTTTGATGAGATTTGCTTCCAAAACGAATGTGGATATTATCAAGTCCTTCTACGATCAGAATCCGGAGGCTTGCATAGATAAAGACATCGCAATGATTCCCTTTCGGTTCTGCTTGTTCAACGGGGACTTGAAGAATGCATTGCTTATCACTGATTTAACGACGGGTCATCCCAATTACGTTAGAAAGAGACAGAAGGAATTTAAAAGCGGAGCACTCAAACTTGCACTGACGGCCATTGGTGTTACTCTATTCTCCAAATGGGGTCTGAACGAGCTCATTGAATGGGGATTCTTATCGGAGACCTGGAGACATTTGAGCGCTGTCAACTCAATGGTGTTGACATATATCCTTAACTCCTCGTTTTTCGTATCCATAGTGAAGCTCGGTAGGATGGTTGCAGCTGCCGGAGGTGACTATCTAGAATGGCAGAAGGGAACATTTTATACTCATTGGTACAAGCATGCGGACGAAATGTTGATGTGTTCAAAAATAATAGAGGCTGATATTGGCTTGAATGGAGGCGGACCCTCGGGGGCAGAGCCAAGTAAGGAATTAATGGAGGAGCTCTGTAGACAACCTGACGACGTGGATGAGGGACATGCACTCAAACCTGGTTTCAACAGAGGTGGTAAAAAGGTAAGGCTTTTGGAACAAAAAGACAATTTAGAAGATCTTAAGATGCAAGCTTATTGGATGACAGGTGGAGACGGATTTGAATGGGTAGAGCCGGACCAGGATCCCGCTATCATAATATGGAAGAACCACATGGCTACTTTTGAAAAGCCTTCCTTAAAGGATAGCTCCATAAAATCCCTTAAATGGGCTGATGATTTGATTGACAAATAGAAAGTTATATAGAGAATTCATGTAAATATACGTTCTTTTTTATTAACTTATGCTATATCCGTATTATGCGAGTTATCTACTTCGTTTGCAGTTTGAGTATCTTTGCTATCCGTATTTTCCAGCATTTCATTCCAGGGTTCTTCGTCGTTCTCGATAAATGGGCTTCTAGATCGAGTTACGATCCTGATGTCATAGTCAGTTTCTTGTTTTAGCTCTTCCCAGGGATCAAAATTCAACCATACCATTTCAAAATCATCATCTGTGTCTATGCGATGATTTCTTAGTTGAATGTGAGGTTTGCTGTACTCTTCATTGTATTTCACATCAGACTTTCCTTCCATGATAAGGTCAAGCCTTTGTCCCTTATTTATTTCATTCACATCCTTCAAATTGGTTTCCAACATCCTTTTGAAGGTCTTTAAGTTATTCTCGTGCAACGATTCGTAGATTTCGGCATATCTTGCCTTCTTCGCAAGTTTGCTTGTCACTGAACCGGCCTTTGTACCTCCTCGCTCAGCTGGAAGAGAGGAGCCCTTTACAACACCCAGCTCATATTCGATCATATTTGACTGACTTGCAATCCACCTCTCTACTTTTGAGCTCCATTCCTTATAGGACATGGGCTTATAGTATCCAACAGCTCCAAACCACCAACTAGGGCGTTCGCCTTGCTTGGTCGCTAGCCTCCTATAATATTTTGCCTCGTCGTACCATGGATCATACGGTAAAAGAAGCCTTGATATCTCCAAGCCAGATTCGAAAGTAACATAACTTGCTCCTAGGATGCAGATATACTTAGTAAACTTCCTTTGAAAAGTATTCTCGATATTATAGCGGAAGAGATTGGCCTTCCTCAATTGCCTCGCCTTGCTAAACCCAAGCATACCAATCCCAATCTGTATGGCGGTCAACAAAGATAGTGCTGGAATATTATCTGAAGCGGGCACAAGCGGTCCCCATAGCTTCAATCCGAAGCTTGGGTTGTGAGCAAGAAAAAAAGCTGGATTTGGAACGGTGAATTTTCCCTTTCCTCTATCACCACTAGAGGAACCGTCACCATCATCATCACTTCCACTCCCAGGAGGAATATATACTCCCATATTCGCTTACAGGTGATAGTTATTTCCAAAGACTTATTTGCTCTTCTATGATGTTTCCAAGTATTGGATCTCTCACGTGATTTTTCTGGAAAGTCCTAAACCTACTATCCAAGATTCTTCATGTCTATCAACAGTACGCTATCCAAAGTTGTACATGGTGTAGTATGGAGTGTAAGACATAAGGTTACATACATCTAATTTTATTAGGAGTTGTAGTACTATAATTGTATATAAACCTAATAAATGACATTCTGTACGTCAATCAGAATACTTAGAACACTTCGTTCCATCGTCAGTCCCATGGCCTACAGAGTGGTCAGTAGGGTACGCAAGAACATACAATTCACAAGTCTTTACTTGATATAACTTAAGGAAAGAGAGTGATTACTCAGAATACAATTCTTCTTTCAAATCGATTCCCAATTCCTGTCTGACATCTTTCAACTCTTCCAAGTAGGCCTCGTATTGCTCTTTGTTTTCGACCTTGTGCTTCAATGCCTCGAAAGTCCTGACGGCTGTAGGATAGTCATTCACTCTCCTGCAAGCTTGCAAAGCCTTTTCAATCACAGCTGGAGCTGGCACTAAATCATACGAAAAACAGTTATTCAAAATTCTTTGAACTTCAAATAAATCATATGCCTCTTCGAATTCCTTTTCGTATCTGCTCTAGTTAGTAAAAATTCACCTTGTTGAACACACAATTAACGTAAATCCCTCGCAGCATCTTGCTTCTGTTTCAAATGCCCTTGGATCTCTCATAACAAGCCCTCGGCTCAAATTTAGCCTACTAGAATACTTACCTTGCTGTGAATTCCTCGAATGACTCTTCATGATGGGAAGAGTACATTCTCATTTGGGGTGCAATTCTTGCAAATCCAACATTCTTCCTGACTACGGCACTGATCTGTGGCCTTGCAACTCTTGATCTTAAAGCAGAACGGATACTGGCACTAATCATTTTTCGACTTGATCTTTCTGTAGTACAATTATATGAAGCTCTAATTGGTACACTATATTCTACTATTATATCCAACGAGCTGTTTATTGGCTCTGGGATCGTACGAGCATCGGGTCGTGCGAGGTCGTTTTTTTTTTTTCTTCACTGGTTCTACTGACTAAATACTATGTTACTTCGACACATAAGCGACCAATGTATGAAGAAGAGGAGAATTGGTTACATCGTGGCACTAGTTCAGCTTCTGACCTTGTGTGGTGTTGTAGAATGCCAATTAGCTGAAAGCCATCAGCCAGTAGCCAATGAAAGCGCAGCAATTCATTATGTAATCGAATAAATGACACCAATGTGACTTAAGAACTCGAGTTCGAACCCCAAGTGCGCGAAAGCAGAAGAGTTTTCGCAGTAATTCTCCAGGACATCCTCGGTGGTCCCCTGTGGTATAGTGTTCAGGTGGAACAAAAGAAATAAAGCGACATGTGGCTGAAAGACACATTCAAGCAATTATTTTCCTGACTGACGTTCGAATCATTGAAGCTGCCAGTATCTAAGTACTTAAAGTATGAATCTATATGAACATGGTTGCAAGATGCATGCAGAGTAATTAACGATGTTCTTCAAGTCTCTTTCTTCTTGGGCTGTCTTTACTGCCAGCAGATACTGGCCTCCATATAGGGATTTGATGAACGTCAACGCGCAAAGTACGTGAAGTGGAGGCCTTGGGAAGCCGGATTTTCATTTGCACCCATGAACGTGATCCTGAGTTATTGACTTTAAGTGAATTTGATGGCTCTCTGATAAACATGTAACCTTTAGTATTTTTCTTGTAGAAAGTAGAACAGTACTCTTCGGAGTTTTTGTCATTGCTTCTATGCAAGAGAAAGTCTCCAAAGGACGGTACATCAGCCACTGTTTCTATCCTTCGAGGGAGACTAGAGGCTATTCTGGATTCGTCTTGCATGCCTTTCTCATCCTGATCTCCCGGATCGCAGCTAATCTCAAAAAAAGCTTGATCCCTCGGGCTCTCCATAAGCTCCGAAACTTCTCTGGTTACCTTATCAGCGAAATCGAATGCAAACGCACCCAGATCTGCGGGTAATTGCTCTTCCACGCTTTCAAAAGACCTGAAAACCCTTCTTGAGTTCGGCGTGGTCCATATAGATTCCCGCGACATGGGCAGCGAGGTACTCACTCCTCTCAAGTCATCCCCATCTACAGATTCCATGCCTCTACCTACTCGTTCTCCGCTATTGCCGGTCCCTAAGCTTAGCTCCTGTATCTCCGTAAGCTTGATAGGCTCCATATCGCTGGCGAATATCATGTTCATGATATCCTTTTGCACAAGCTCCTCCATTCCAAATGCATTTTGTCCATGGCTGGGAAAAAAATTGCTCGTCATTCTTCCCCTTCCCAAATTCCTTCCTCCTTCTCTTAAGTACTCTGCGTACAAATCACTTCTCGTAACACTTTCCATATTTCAGAAATTCCTACGTTCAGGCCTTGAGACTTCTACACGTTCTGAAAGGCCAATATATATTCCTTTTAATCCCCTCTAATGTTGAATTTTTTTGAATTTTACTTTTTTCTTCCTCCCTTTCCTACTCCTTCTTCTAGTCTAAAGGCTATTAAAGGTTTTTCTTCCAATTTTTTTTTTTATCTTAACACAATTTGTGACCTTTATTTCTAGTCAAATGTCCCTAATTAGATCTTGCTTATTCCCCCAAAGGAAAATAGAACGAAAACTAATCTGTCTATCTCGAACCGTATACTATCGCCGCTACTATATCTATAGGTCTGATCTGCGATAGTAACGACCTTCTTTTTCAGTCGTGCGCGCACCAATGTCTTGGATCTTCATATTCCATTCCAATTCCAAACTGTAAATTCTAATTGCAAAATGCCAAACTGCAAAATGCCAAACTGCAAACTACTGGCGATCTGAGCTCACGTGGAATGGGGGCGTGTGCTGGCAACAATAATTATGGAAATCCCCATCAACAGAAAACAACAAAAGAGCAATTACATAAGATCTTACTATTGAGTAGGAGGAAGTTGCAACAACACCAGAGATATGAATACTAATTTTGGAGCGTGGACCAATGATAAAGAGGACAGCTCGCACGATCCAGGAGAAGAGCACATTGATCCAACGTTTGCCCGGCACCAGGAGGAGTTCCCTATTGTTGAGGATGTGACAGCAGCGGCAGTGGCTAATGCTCAACATGTAAACCATTCGCAGCAACATGCACAGCACGCACACAGTGTTGTTCACCATGGGCAACATACTCACCAGCATCATGGCCAGGATCCACAGCAGAGCCACGAAGAACAAGTCAGGGCGGCAGCAGCAGCCGCTGCCGCTGCTGCTGATCTTCAGGATTCTGACCTGTCGCCTCAGGACCTCAAGTCAAGGAACAACCGGCGGCCGGTACTGAACACTAAGAGGGCTGCGCAGAACAGGTCTGCACAAAAGGCGTTCAGACAAAGAAAGGAGAAGTACATTAAGGATCTCGAGCAACAAGCAGCCGAAGTAAATACACTCAAACAGACGATAGAAGAGCTCCGTGCCGAGAACCTTCAATTGAGAGACTACACCCTCGCTCTCCAGAGCAGGGTTATAGAGCTTTCTTCTGCTGCGAGTCAGCATTCCATGGCTACGTCGCAGCCTCCGCCGCAGACTCATGAGGGCTCGAATGCGGTTGTGCCTGCTCCTCCGGCTTCCGTTTTCAATGGAAACAAGATATTCACAAGCGATAAGTAACGTTGAAGCAAGCATCCAAGCACGTAGGAAACTCATTTTTTTACGTTCGCGTCGATTTGCTTATACCTTTCTTAATTGCGGTTTCATGAGACTTCTCATTCAGAGCAAAAAAGAAAACTCAAGGGAAAGAGTTAAAAGAAAAGAGAGAGTTTAACAAGCACGAAGAAATACAAATCATTTAGAAATCATTCAAGACAGAGTTACTACTGAGTTCTCTGACCCATATTCTCATCTTTCTATCTTTTTCTTTTCTAACTTTTTCCCTTTCTAGAGTATCTTCCCGGTACTCGTCAAGAATCTACTGACAAGCTCAGTGTGTGTATCTATAGCTTCCTGTCCTGACATTCACTTTGTGATTTCTGGTCGTAATATATCTAACATTTTAACGTTCCATTTCTGTAGTCACTAGTAATACCTATTTCTGTACACTATCGGACTCTTAAGATGGACCTGCAGATGCCTCACCATCTGATAAAAGCTACAACCTACTTCAAAAGTTCCTTTGTGGCACTTTGTCATCCAGGGCCACATAGACTGTGCTCCTTGCTAAATATTACACGGTAGAGTGTTTGTGCATGTCACGATGCCGTCTTGCAAGTATTGCCTTCTTCTGATAAGGCATCTTTCTCCGACATTACGTGATTCGATGCCGTTCTTGCTCTAGCGAGCAAAAGAAGAAAAAAAAAAAACTCAGATCACGAGCGTGGAATTCTGCGTTCCTTTTCTCCTTTTAATGGCACTCTATTGTACGGGCCTGAATCAGGGTGATCTCATCCGCGATTACAGTTGCCTTTACTTTACCTTCAGCTTAAACGCAGAGGCTCTCTGTTCTCTGCGCCATATTATTTCTCTTATCTGTAATGTCTTCTTACGGCACATATTGTACGGTATACAAATGAAGACTCAAATTATTTGGCTACATCTCTTACTCTTAGCTAACAGAGATTAAAAGGCACCAGTTCAAGGACATTGGCATAATATTCCAACATCAAGCTGGATACGACCTTCAGGTGACGAAGGCTTGGTTCACGGCTTTTTGCAGTTAAATATTCCACACGTTGTATGTCGATAGGCAATGACTCACTATAATTGGGAGTATGGCTCACCTGCACATAAGCTAAGCGGCGTCTTTCAGGAAAAGCCTTATGTTAGAATCAAGTCTATATATGACAATATACCCATTGATTTAAGGTAGATTAAGGTAGTAGATCCCATGCGATTAATCAAATTCTATAGTGAAATCCTATAGTTTTTGACATGAATAGTACCATAGGACTGTATCATGAGTTTTTAAACTGGATGGAATCTCTGGAATACGAAGATGAGCTCATCGAGGTAGATTCAGGATTAGAAGGTAGTCTTGAGCTAGGGAGAGATGATTTCTGCGGCAAACGATGCTCGCCGGTTGAGAAGTTCACTGGTTCGCAAGAAAGTTTCGTCAGTGGAATCTGGCAGGCCAGCACCATGAAAGATACTGAGCATACAGATGCCGGTCGCCTAGGAGGGCTGCCGGGATATGAGCTGCTTAATAGAGCCCTTTTATTCAAAGAAGCCAAAGATCTCCATAAGGTGCAGCATCAGCTGCACTCGTTATCCAAGGAATCACAGAAAGAAAAAGCAGAAGAAGAGAAAGAGGAACAGGAAAAAGAGACCAAAAACCTTATTGTTCCTGGCCTTTTCCCTCCCATGGATGTGAACGATGAAGCGACATTCGAAGACTTGAGTATCCTTCCGTTGTCACCTGTTCATATTAAAACATAGTCTGACTGGTCAGACTTAACACCTTGCATGATTATATAGTAAACGAATTTTTGGCTGCGTGATCGGTCAATTGCTATTACTTTTTCTTTGTAGCTTCACATAATATAGGCTGTGCCTGAGTACAACCTGAACATATGCAGTTTCACATCGCAACGACAGTAGACGTTCATGAAGAGATTCTTCAAGGACAAGAGGTCTAACTTCATGCTCTCGTCACATGATGTGGTTTTCGCACTAAAGTTCGTAAGACTGAAAAATTATTCATTTATTCCTACCCATACCAATCGGATTATGGCCAAGAATATGTACTGCAATGGAGCTTTGAGAACGGTTGCGTTTTCCAGCAAAAGGGCATTCAGTATAACAAGTAACAATCTTGGAGTATGGAGTGACTTTGGCAAAAGATCACCAAGTCTCAAAATAATGAATAGCTCTGCTGGGAATGACATTTTTGAAGGAATCGATTTGGAGAAGGGACCAACGTCTTTGAGGCATAGAGTTAACAAGGATAAAGTGTACTATGCACCTGAGCTGATTGATGAGACCTTTAAGTCCGCTTATGGATTTTTGGAGCAGGAGAGTGAGAAGATCTACGAGAAGATTGACATCTTGAATGGATATTTGAAGGCAACAAAAGACGAAAAGTCCATACAAGCCTTGAAGAATAAGATTGAGAACTTGAGTGTTCTTGCTGAAATTAATAACCCAGAAGTAATGTATAACTCGGAGTTTTTCTCTGACAAGGTTGATCAGTCTCATCCCGTGTACAGACATAATTTAAAGAAGAAATGGGAGTCGCATGATTTGATGATCACTATGCAGCGTTTGGAGCAACTTCATATAATACCGGACACCATGTCGTCTTTGGAACCAACCGTTGATGTAAAAGTGAAATTTGGCCATAACACTGACCCTGAACTAGCGGATTGGATTTCACCGGGGTCAATCTTGCCTGCATTTGCTGTGGCTGAACCACCATCCATCAAGGTGCAATCTTTCGATAAGATAGAGGGACATAAGCTATTCACGGTTTTATTAGTGAATCCCGATTTCCCAGATCTTGAAACTAATTCTTTCAAAACACTGTTACAGTACGGCCTTGCTAATGTCGCACTCAGTAACGTTGACAATGTAATCACCCCCTCAAAGCTACTCTCTGACAGTTCTATTATATTCAAGGACTATACTCCTCTTCTTCCTGAGAAAAACTCAGGCAACCAAAGGGCTTGTCTTTGGGTGTTTTCCCAGGATAAAGAAATCGCCATCGACGAAGTCAATAGTGATGGATTTGATATTCGTTCGTTTGCCGAGAAGTACAATTTGACTCCCGTCGGCGCTCATGCATGGAGGCAGCATTTTGATAGAAGTGTCAATGATTTAAGAGCAAAATTTGGCTTAGAAAAGGGCAGAGTCTTTCACAGAGTTCGCAAAGCTGATCCATTAGTAAATCACCATGAATAGCTTACTCTAGATAGAATATCTACGTTAACCTGTAAATAGTCCAAGGATTCTTTAAGAAGATGGTGTAGAAGATTCGTCTGTGTCTTTTGTTTAATCACGTGTCGAAAATGTTGTAGCTTCATCGTATCTGAATAGTTTACTTTCGAATATCTTTTGAACTCTGATATGTCAGAAGACTTCGATCAGAGACGAAATGAGCTTCATGAGTTGAATATTAGGTCATGGAATGGCGAGCAGGTATATTCGCTTAAACTGAAGTTGGATACATCTTTAAAGAAAAATACAACATTCATTAAGAAAATCCGTACGTCACTTACTTGGAGTCAATGTCCAAGTATCTTGAAGGATATTGAAACTGTCTCATTAGAGAAGTATCTAGCAGAGATAATCCTGTCCCTCTGCGTAGGCTTGGTTAAGGTTAACAAAAGCGATGATATAGCTGCAGCAGTAGAAATCGTCTCGGCATTGCATCAGAGATTCACAACTGCCTTCACCCCCATCTTCGCATTAAGGATTATTCAAACATTATCAAATCTAAATCAGGGTGATTTTCTAAGTAAAGAGGAGATAGAGAAAGAGGATGCCAGAATTACAAGGCAGAAAAATTTGCTAAGGCTCTTTTCAGAATTCTATATTTGTGGTATAATCCGTTCGTTCGATGACTGTTACGTAGAGGGCCTTCCTTCTCACGTAACTAAGAGACTCAATAAGTGTCCTGATGAGGACGTATTATTATATGTTATAAAGGCAATTTTAAATCATGATCTAGAGCTGGGTAATAATCTATCCCTTGCACAGGCCTTTCTTAAGCGTTTTGCCCATTTGATCAATTCAGAGAGTGAACTTCTAGGTGCTGAAGTCAGTAAGAAGTTAAGAAAAATTTTTCTAATTTATTCAAATGCAGTTTTTGAGACCTTGAAGAGGTTAAATATGAAATTGCTGAAACTACATGAACAAGACAAAAAGGCATCTATTAGAACTGGACGACTATTGGAGGAAAATAGATCTGATATAGATGAAGTCACTGCATTGTTTGAAAAGTTCAAAACGGCTGCTGATCAGCTTGCGGTAACGTTTGACTTAGAATTGCCAAATCTTGAAGGTCCTGATTTACGAATAGATGCGCCATCTTCGGATGTCATCGTGGACAAGGAAACGATAGATGAGTGGAAAGTTTGGGAATCGGCGAAAGTAAAAAGGTTTTATACGTGCTTTCCTGTCTTTAAACCAGTAGAACAAAAAAATTCTGACCAGGCCCAACCTAATAACACTGACGGAGAAAAAATCAATGAATTTCTACAAAGGCTTGAAACCTTCGAAAGTGAGGATGATGTCGATAAATTAAGTGAAGAATATCAAAGATTAAGTCTAAATAATAAGGCTACCAGGAACCGTCTTATGAGGCATTTTATCGAATCGCATAATATCGCTAATTTACGTTATTATGGACGTTTTTTAAAGATAAACGAGCAAATTCTCCTTCCGCTTATAGAAGACCTTGTTAATTATATTGATAGAGGTGTAAGGTCGCAATTGCATGGAAGCAGTCTAAATTTCAAGAACATTTTCTTCTTCTGTGAGCTTATAAAGTTCAAGCTCGTTCCCGTTCACATTATTTTTCACAAATTCAGGAGACTTACTTTGGATATCACTTTTACCAATAATATAGATATTCTTTCAATCTTGTATGAAAACTGTGGACGCTTTTTGTTACAAGAAGTGGAATATAGAGAACTTATGGTAGAAATGATTGATTTATTAAAGCAAAAACAAAAAGGGGACAATTTATCTGCTAATGATAAGCTAGCAATTAATAATTTATTAAATATTGTCTTCCCTTCAAATACAAAAGTCGATCAGTTACAACAAGAAGAAAACTTATCGCCTCTTCAAAAGTTTGTAACCACATTGATACGCGATCTATCTTCTGAATCTTTTCCAGTCATCACAAAATTACTCAAAAAAATACATATTGATGCGGACCCTGGGTTGTTATCGGTCTTGGTGGATTCATTTTCTGCACCCGACAGAATTGGATATGATAACATAATATTCTTAGCAAAGCTTTTGAGTCAGTTAAGTCAGGGCAGTCCAAAGCTTTTGTACATGGTGGTTGATACTTTATTTGAGAATATTATCAGAGATTTGGAGTTGAATGATTCTAGACAGAATAGAAGAAGGCTTGCGCATGTCAGACTAGTAAGTGAATTGTACAATGTGCAATTGATTAATTTGAAATGTATTCTTAAGATTGGGTATAAAATTTTGTGTCTAGGCCATCCTAATAACCAACCGTTGATAAATAATTATGAAGTAACTATAGATCTACCGGATGATTATTTTAGGTTACGGCTCATATGCTTACTCTTCAAAAACTTGTCTCTTAATAAAGAATTGATGTTGAAAAATTCGGGAAAGAGAGTACATAGGTCTTTCGAGAAGGTTTTGGTTAGCAAAAAGCGATCTCTCCGGAGCTTTTTTCTTTTCTTGCAGTTCTATTGTTTTACCAAGCAGAGACCGCTCCCCATGGAGATCAGATTCCAGATGGAGGACTTATTGAATAAGTATATCTTATTGGACATTACTCAAAAGTACGCCACCCTACGAGATGTCCTTGCAGCATTGCAAGAATTAGATAAAGAAAACCGTAGTTCTTTAGATCTTGCGAGTTTGGATGCTGAGCATGAAGCAACGGAGGAAATTCAAGATGATGACGAAGCTCCATTGTATAATAACGATAGTGAAAATGAAGATATGAACGAGGGTGACAATAACTCCATCGTTTCTTCTGATGCTGAGACTAATAGTGACTCACTGCTCAGTGACGATGAGGATAATGAGACTATTGAAGATACTCCTTTTGAAGAAGATCAGATTGATGAAAGTGAAGATGATGAATCCACGGATGATCCAGATGCTGGTGACGACAGTTATGAAGAGTCAGATGTGGACACTTCTTCTGAATCAGAAAGCGATAATGAGAGCGAAAGGTTGATCACTTCCGAAGAAGAGTTAAAATTTTCAGAGCAGTTGGATCGAGATTTTCAGAAACTTGTACTTGATTCCTATGAACAAAACATGTCTCAAAGATCCGACAGAGGCAAGCTTAATATACCATTGCCTCATAGAAATCCTCTTCAGCAACCAAAAGCAAACACAAAAGAAAAAGTATCCTTCTCTCTTTTGACTAAAAGCGGGAAAAAAAGTGATGTAAAAGACGTGCATTTGGATGCTAATACGGCGCTAGCAACGTCAATTCTAAAAGAAAAGGAGAATCAAAAGAAACAAAGAGAACGAATTATTAGCTTAGTTTTGAATATGGATAACTAGATTACTTCCTAACACTTCATTTAAGTTACTTTAATTAATGCTATTGTGATATCATCTTCCTTTCCTCCTAGATACTTCTGGCCCGTCAACTCAGAAAGCTCTTGTGCGAAGGCGCTGGGGAACATTGAGTTCCTCGAAACTTTGACAACCTCCTTGACAAAGGAATCAGCGATGCGGTCGAGGCCTGGAGGAGTCTTGCTATCAAATTTTTCTCTCAAGAATCTTTCGATATCCTCTGTCACTATATTATCTGTGACGCCGTCAGTTGCGAACATTATTATATCGTTCTTCTCCAAACTCCAGGTATACTCGTCTGCGAAAGATGGGGAGTCTATAATGTATTTTCTTCCCTGAAGCTCAGCCTGTCTTACTATTTGAGACGGAATCTTAGCTAGTTGAAAAGGCGTATTGAAATTATGCGTCTGAAATTTGGTTTGGTTAATCAACTTGTAGTCCCGAAAATGGCCACACCAAGAATCTCCCAAATTAGCCACCTTGATCTGGTAGTCTGGAGTGAGTATTCCTAGACACGCAGTGGTTCCACCAATTTCCACCTTGGGAGACTTGAGAACGTCACTAAATGCCTGCTCTAACAATTCCTTAGGCGTGCAGCCGGCGGTGTCTTGTGTCTGCTCGAACCTCGTGCGAAGAGATGCACAAAGCTCCCTCGATATCGCAGACGAGTCGTACCCTGCTTCAGACCATCCTCCAACTCCATCGGCAACCCCAAGCGCAACAAACCCATCCCTGCTCGCGCTGCTCACAAACAAGTTGTCTTCCCCAGTGGGAGATATCTGCGCAGGGCTCGGGTTCTTCTTCACGTTGAACATGTTGCTGTCTTCACGCTCCTTGGGCTGATACGCCACAGATATCTCATACTTCGAGAGACTCAACAACGCAGCATCAAAATTGCTCCCTGCCGAGCTCGAGCTGAAGTGTCCACTGCTTTCCGTGCCATACTTCCAGCTCGATGAAAACTTGAATGTCCTTCTGCTCGACAACCCCTTGGCAATGTTTCCGCCTGTATGAATGCTCCGTTTACAAATAAACGATAATGTCATTGAAAAAACCACGATTAAAATGTAGTACACCCCTATCAGTGCCTTACTGCCTTTCCTACCTACACCCATAGCATCTAGGGTGGTTAGCTTCGGTTCCATATGTCTTTGCTATGTGCAGGTATGGAGCTTATGTAATCAGTCTGGTAATTTGGGACTTTTGTCCAATGAAAATTTCTGAGAGCGAGGACGGAAGAAAGATATCTATTAAGTCAGTAGAACTTTTTTTGCATAAACCTTGGAGCAGATAGAAGGTAATTAGTAGGAAATGTCATCCACGTTCAATGTTTTAAGGTACAGCGCTTTAGGTGCGGGAATTTTGTACGGAGCAGTACATAGATACAATTTGGAGAGCGGAGAGCGTGCTAAGGAAGCACTCGCTCAATGGAAGAAAGAAGAGAAATTAATCAGAGAGGCCAAGCAGGAATACGCCAAGTTGACGGCCAAGCCAGTTGCCAGTAGTAGCAGTGGATCCATCAATTGGGAAGACCCCAACTTGGACATCGGAAAGGCCTTGGAGTCGTTGATCCAAAAATTAGATTAGAAAGAATAGCAGCAAGCGGATGTGGTACAGTGCGGCAGGAGTGACACACAGGTGCCACGATGGGAGAAGGGACAGGCTGTAGAGGTGGCGGAATGCTCTTCCGGTATGTTCTTTATTTCTGGTGGCTTGTATTTACATAGGGTTTTTTTCTTTCTGTTTGCTTTGCTTGCATCTAGTGTTATCTTTATCTATTCACGTTCTTTTGTACAGATTTAAGCTTTTTGCCTGTAGTCTATGTTTTAGGTTGTAGCGTTGAAGACTTCTTGTTCCGGTCCTTGATGTGTGTAAGTCGTGTGACTTTGCCATACATTCTCGATGAGCTCCGGTTGTGACATCAGAGAACCAGATCCATCATAATGAATGCTCTCGTCATAGTGGACTGGTCATGAAATATATGGGTAATTATGCTGCTGCAATTCAAAAGTAGGGATACGGAGCTCGCAAGCAGGCGAGCTTCGAAGAAACCGACCTCAGGTCTGTTTGATGGTCGTGGTAAGCAGGATAGTGTCAATGCTACGCCGTCATTACAAGAGAAGCATTACAAGAAAGATAGGGTTCCTACAGCAGACCAAAGAGCAGTACCAAGGTCTGGGAGTAGCTTTATCTGTCCCATATGCAAAGAGGTGTTTGGCAGGGTCTTAGACTTGAATTCTCATATTGAGAATGGCCACTCCCAAGCGGAGAGTAATAATGATTTAAACAAGAGCCGTATCAGCAGCTTTTCGGACCCAGCGTCTCTGAAACGACATACTATAAAGCTCGACCTTCTAGACAACATGAAGGGTTTTGGTCTAAGTGACAATCTTGATTCTTCTTCTGAATATAACGAAGACGAATCGACCACGGGCGCCACTTCTCCAGTTCCTGAAAAACCGAAGAAAATCACAAGAGCACACTGGGTGCAGCCCATGAGTGGTGATACATGTTCTGAAAGTGGATGTGGTAAGTTATTAAATGTGAAGAATGGTATAGTGAATTGCAGAAGATGTGGCAAGCTTTACTGCAATGCACACACACACAATAAGGTGAAACTCTCCAACGCCACAAGCGGAGGTATACCTGATTACGATGCTTCGCTGAATGGCCTGTGGTGCAGGTGCTGTATAAAGTGTTACGGCAATAAACCCGACTTGCGAGAAGGCACTCAGGTCAGGAGAAAAGACTTGACGGCTGCATTTGTGAAAGCAAGAAGTGGACAAAACGAAAAAAGAGACTTGCAAAGAAACATCATCGAAAAACGCTTCATCAAGCTAGTCAATCTACATGCTGCGTTATATCTCGAACGCTTGAATAAAGGGCTCCTTCTTTTCTTGAGTCGTAAATCGAGCGAGAAAAATTCTGATATTGTTAATAAAGAAAAGGAAATTGTTGGTCAGTTTAATTGGCAGAAAGATAATGAAGTATCAAATTGCAATGTGTGCCTTGAAAGGTTCACTTTATTGATTCGAAAGCATCATTGTCGGTTATGTGGAAAAATTGTCTGTGACGATCCCTTTGGGCAGCGGCTGCATTGCTCGCTATTAGTTCCTTTAGGGATTTTGATAGAGAAATTACCATTTCTCAATTATTCGAGTTCTGTGCGCCAGAACTTAGACACCTTGATTCGAGCTCAGGATGAAAAGTTCTCTTTACGATGCTGCTGTAAATGTAAAGACAACTTACTACATGAATGGAAAATAAAGCATCGCAATTCTTCTGAAGACCCCATGATCAACAATATATTGCTCCAAGAGGATCAGTTATTAATCTGCAAGGCCAAGATAGAAAGGGCTATATCCAAACTAGAAAACATTATTCAGAGTGATAATATAGATAGTGTGAATAACATCAATTGTTCTAGGGGAAGCATCATGACTCTTTTGAAAGAATTGGAGTCATTCACGTCGCATTTCCGATCGAATTTCTTCTATAAAGCACAAGATAAAATGCACGTGAAGGAACCTTACCTTCCTTACAAGGCGATCGTTTGTAATATACATGTTGCTACATCCAACTTCCTTCAACAACTGCTCATTCAGGTCAAGGAGCTCAGCCGAGAGTTAAAAGAGAAAGAAAATTCACAGCTAAAAGATCTCAAAACGAGTTCCGATAAGGTAGATGCAGATGTCCCTGCAGTTGCGCCAACTCCAACTTTGACAAGGCGCCAAATCAGAGAGCTTCGGGAAACCCTCATGGTGATGAGCGAGCAGCGATTTTTAGTAGAAACTCAAATAGCTGACTTTACCAAACACCGCAAGTTCGACGAGCTTGCGCCCCTCATGGACAACAAGAAGGAGCTTGACTCCGCCATCAAGGATCTAGAAGCTCAGCTTGGTGACGAGGCTTTCAATTCGTAATCATCGTCCAAGTTTTCCCAGTTTTATTCTTATAGGACATTACTTGTATATCTCCTTTCGCTATGAATACAAATTTACGCACAAGAAAGCGCATCATAACACCTTAATCTCACCGCTTTTCTCTCCTGGTATGTTTTTTGGTTAAAGCTAGTTATTAATCGATCCTTTCCACCCAATCGCTTCTCCAAGGTAATATCTGGAAGTCGCTTTACTCATCTTATCTCTTTTCTGACATGGTCTTCTTCCTCGGTATTTGAGTTCCTCGTTTTTTATGCTAATGCTCTGGCTCAGCTAATCCTATGAGGCTCCTTAATGTCATTAATCGTTCTCCTGTTCTTCATACACAAGCCTCGATTCGTCAGCTAATCGAGTAAATTTTCGCAGCCTTTTCCTTTATCGTACGCCATCCTCCACCCACGGCCATAAAAAGAAAGACCAAACGAATTCTTGAAATAAAAGAAAAGTGATAAATGCATACCATAAATTACTCTAACACCCATGGATCAGTATAGATCTGGCGTTCCCTTAAGATCGCCTAATAACTACCACTAGTGACCTGCTAGCTTGTACTTTCTATACACATGATCTGTCTAATGCTTTCGTTCCTGAAGAGAATCATTTTCCGCGCGCTCAATCCGTTTCGCAAATCTTGCCATTTCTTTTTTTTGTTTGGCTGTCTTTTGACTTTATCTTGACTCTCGTATAGACCCCATGATTTTTTAGCTTGAGACAACTCTGAACCTTATTACAAGGTCAGTGTGAAACCCATCCTACAACTTTTTCTAGTCACCTCGCCACAATTTAATCACCCCCGCCTTTAATCTGTACTTCCCATCTCCATATCTGAGGTCCGTAGGTGCGAATCTCTTGCCCTCGCTTTTCGTTTTTCTTCTTATCCTTTATTGTGGCCGTATTTTTCATGCAATCTCTCGTCGAGACATTTGTACGTTACCTTAATGTACATTTCCGGCTGGTAATGCATCTTTACACCGCTGGTTTTCTCTGGTGATCTGGGGTTCTGCCAATTATTTTGTGGGCAGATGCAGTGTCCCCCACGATATGCGGGCCCCCACGAGTCATTATGATCCCCCACGAAGCATCGCGTTCAGGCCTTCTGTCCTAATCAGTACGTCTGGGGGGGCCACCACATAGCAAATCTTTAATTAATGGAAGATAATTTCATGTAGAAACTCTTGGGGAATATGTATATGTGACGTTCGCTGTTGGGGGAATTAAATTTGGGGTAACAGGTAACCGATAAAATACAAATAATATATAAAGAGATTTTGGAAGAGATTATTGCAATAATTCTCAAGAGGCAGTATCGAGAGATTGTATTAAAAGTTTTTATTAAGAGGCTTATTAGGACGTTTGGGTAAAGGACATATAAGAAGTGTGTCCTAGACGATTCATATCAAAAGAGTTTATTTGAGAAGCTGTATCAGGAAAACTCTGGTTATTAAACAGGTATTGCAAGGCTGACTTAAAGTTTTTGCTAACATCCAAGTTTGTTTGTTTTTTTCAAGTTTTACTAAGATTGAAATCTTGATCAAACGGACTGTATTAGAAGGCTTTTCTGAGACAAATCTGCGAATTATTGCGTTAAAAGCATAAAAACCAGCTCGGAGCCATTCTATTAATTTTTCATTTTTATTTTATTTTTTAGGAAACAAGTATAATATGGGGCAGAATTTCGAAGGTACGTCACAAGATGCTTCATTCAAGGAGAGCTTGAAGCTGAGTGTAAATAAGTTGGACTCAAATAGTGTGAGATCCTGGGATGCCTCAGAGAAGGGCGCAAAGAAGCTGGCATGGGAACATACCAAGGACATTTTGACTTTGAAAAAATTGCTCGAGAAGGTTGAAGACAGACCAACCCCATCTGCGGTGTACAACTCGAGGGTGTATGGAACTGCGTTGCTTGCATCTGCAGCTGCCATCATCATCGGATACGATGGTGGGTTTATTGGTGGTACTGTTGCCTTGCCATCTTTCAGGGAAGAGTTTGGACTAGACAAGATGGAGACTAACCATGCTAATGATATTGTGTCGAATATCATATCAGTGTTCCACGCGGGATGTTTCTTTGGCTCATTGATCTCCTATCCCTTTTCTTACTATTTAGGTAGAAGGCTCTCTTTGATCGTGGCTGCTGTTGTCATCACATTGGGCTCAGGGATCATGTTGGCTTCGCTGGCAAAAAATGGTTTAGGACCTCTTTATGCGGGCAGAGTTTTGGCTGGATTGGCTGTTGGCTTTTCTACAAATTTGACGCCAGTGTATTTAAGTGAGATTTCTCCTCCTGCTATAAGAGGCCGTATTATCGCGCTCTATGAAATCGGCTGGAGAATAGGTGATCTTGTTGGTTTCTGGATCAACTATGGTATCGAAAGCCACATCGAACATTCTAACAAACAATGGATCATACCTTTGGCGATTCAGTTGGTTCCTAGTGGTCTTTTTCTTGCTGGTAGTGTAATTATGAAGGAAAGTCCTAGATGGTTATTTAGTGCAAACAAGTACGAAAGAGCCATTGAGAATTTGAAATGGTTTAGAAATTTAGACGAGGATGATGAATATTTCATTTACGAGGTAAATCAAGTGAAGGAGTCAATTGAGTATCAAAAAGCTAATACTGGATTGGGCATTTGGGATCCATTCAAACAAGTTTTCTTCAAAGACCGCAAAGTTCTTTTCAGGTTGGGTATCACTGCCGCATTGTTCGTTTTCCAAAACTTCTTAGGAATCCAGTCAATAAACTATTACTCTCCTATAATTTTTGAAGGTCTTGGTGTCAAGGGAACAAATGCAACATTATTCTCTACCGGTATGTTTGGAGTAGTCAAGTTTATTTGCACATTCATCTATGTTTTATTCATCGTTGACACCTTCGGAAGAAGAAAGGCCTTCATGGTATCTTCAACGAGTTGTGCTCTCTGTTTTTGGTACATTGGTGCATACTTAAAGCTTAATAATCCAACAAAACCTGGTGTAGAGGCCGGCCCTGGAGGCACTGCCGCTATAGCTTTCATGTACATTTGGATTGCTTCCTTCATCTTGGCCTGGTCAGGTGGACCTTTTGTTGTTGGAAGTGAAGTTTTCGACCAGAACATCAGATCATTCGTTCAGGCAATCAACTCAGCCGTGTCTTGGGTTGCCATCTTCCTTATTTCAAGGTTCACAACAAGAATGATCGCAGCGATGGATTACGGTATCTATTTCTTTTTTGCGACTCTCGCGATTTTATCAGTTCCTTTCGTATATTTCTTCCTTCCAGAAACGAAAGGTGTCGCTTTGGAAGACATGGATAGACTCTTTGATTCAAGACTTCCTGCGCGCCGTGCCCATAAGATCATACTCGCACAAGTATCAGATGAAAGAAAGCATGCTTTACATGCTGATAATACGTTGTTCAAGCTCGATACCAATAAATCTGTCGAGATACGCAATACTGAAGATATAAACTTAATGAATAAAGAAGTCTGAAGCAGAGGTTTACTGCGGTATATATGATTGATTTGCATGCTTTAACTGTATTTTTTTAATCAATAAAATTTAACGAGAACAGTACAATTATTCCTACTATTGTAAGTCGATCTCTGAATGAGCACAATGGAGATCCTCCAAGTTCTCTTCAGGCTTCGGTACTGCTAAGTGAGTGGGGAAAAATTTTATTTACGTTATATTTAGTTTTGTATTCAATCTTAATTTTCAGTAAGGCAACTTGTCCGAGCGGTTAAGGAGAAAGACTTGAAATCTTTTGGGCTTTGCCCGCGCAGGTTCGAGTCCTGCAGTTGTCGTTATTAATTTTTTTTTTTTCCTTCACATCTTTTCCCACTTACGCAGCATATGGTACCACCACTAATAACTTTACACTAGTATGAGACATTAAGATTCCTTTATATTAAAGATTAATATCTATAAATGCTAAATCAAACCACTCAAAGTTAGCTTTTCAAGAAATGGTGCTAAGTCTTCTCTTCGTACTTCAATCACTGAACTGTCGAAACTGTCTATTCTTACCTTTGCACCTGAGGTATTCGCAACCTCTTGAAATGCGACGCTAAAAGTGTTTAGGCGAACCGTTGGATTGTCATCCAGCTGCTGCAATCTAGCTCTAGTAGAAAGATCTAGCCCCCGGGGGTATTTAGGGACCAAGCCAATCACAAGATAAGTGTCACTTAATACGTCAAGACTCGCAACAATAAGCGGCTTTAGAGCTGAGGAAGAAGAGATGTTCATGAACTCTAATTCAGTGATGTTTTCTAGTAGCCATGTCCCTAATTTTGATAATATTAAAGGGTTACTAAAAATGCTGAGATTCGGAATCGATCCATCATTGAGAACACACAATCTGTAAAGCCTTAAGTTTTTAATAAGTTTTCTTTCTAGCAAGGACATTCCCGTCTTGAAGATTACCTGTTGAATCTTTTTTGCATGCTCCAAACCTTGTATTAATAGATCGAATCCCTTACTCTTTTGAAATGACGCTGAACTGCCACCGGGCAACTTTGTTGAGTTTGCCTTCAAGTTCAAAGCATCCCAAGAAAACCAAAAATTGTTGATCCATAATTTTTCTCTCTTCTCTATCTCTGCACTTGCCTTTTGATCCTCATCTACTCCGCTGTCATTGTCACTTTCATCGTCGCCAGTTTGTTCTGAAAGCAACCACTTATCGCATTCTAGTAAAGCTGTAAGAGATTCTACGCATTCTATTGCTGATAGCTGTCCCACGTATCCGAATGTGCGTATGAATCCATCTCTTACAATACCTTCGAGCCCGTATAAAGGCAAGTATTTTTTGAAGAT
The DNA here is from genome assembly GCA_031081805.1 of Schwanniomyces etchellsii. Classification (NCBI taxonomy): domain Eukaryota; kingdom Fungi; phylum Ascomycota; class Pichiomycetes; order Serinales; family Debaryomycetaceae; genus Schwanniomyces; species Schwanniomyces etchellsii. The sequence continues at coordinate 759,920 of JARYSY010000004.1, read as the reverse complement.
TGCTGGAAGTTGTTTCTTGACTTCAGTATCCATATAAAGCCATTTCTGCTGGGCAATTGATAACGAAACTCCCATCTTGGCAAACAATTTATGCAACTTTTTCTTTCCACTCTCCGTCCAGAGATTCAACTTTGAGTTAACCTGACTCGAATAGAAAAATGAATCATATAAAGTCCAATGTCTTAGTAAGAATAAATGGTAATCCTTCTGTATTGACAATTCAGTGGAATCGGCTGTTCTATTAGAGCTGTTGCTGGAAGGGTTCAACCTATAAACTTCCTGCTGAAAAAGAGGATGAATTCTCTCGTAAACTTCAGGATAATGGCTGTCTAACAGAGAGGTACCCACAATTGAGAGCCATAAATTATCCAAGTTTGTCTCACCGATAGATGATAATAATGCATAAATAATTGCCGTAGATGACGTTCCAATTGTAGTACCCTGATTATAGTAATTTTCGATGATTTCTTCGCTCTCTGATACCTCCTTTCTTCTCTGTTTCTTAAGTCTTCTTGCACTTTTTTCATGCCTATGACGCTTCCTTGCGGATTTTCTCTCACCGAGCTCGCCTTCACTGTCAGATCGTGGGCTGCCTTCCTCTTCGGGTGTTCCATCACTTTCATTTTCTGAGTCAACGTCGGTGTCATTCTCATCGCTAAATTCAGACTCCCCATCAAAATCATTCTCATATGCTATACATTTTTTATAAGCCTGTTTTTCTTCTTTTAAGTTTGTTTCGATGAATCCTTCATCAAAGCATATCACCAGTGACGACGCAAAGATATTGTCCAAGTTCCATGGCCTGTGTCCATCTATTATATAAATTTTTCGACTTTTCGAGCTTCTCGTCTGAAACGGGTTATCTAGCTTTTCTCTTTGATTTTCTTCGTCTATTCCAACGTTTTCGTCCCCATCGAGTTCGAGAAAGCTCTCTAGATCAAGCATCGCTCCACATCCAACTAGTATCACATTACTTATCTCCTCATCTAGCTTCAGAAAATGCCGTTTCATTTCAGCATATCCTACAACAGGAATAAGCTGGTAGTGGATCAACTCTTTTTTGAAAATTGTGCTCAATATCTTAGCAGCGCAGAGTGCATCGATGTTCAAGCAAGATACAAATATAATTAACTTACACGTGGAATGGGATATCGATGTTTTCCGAATCTCCTGATATACTTTAGCATAATCAGAAGGTAGAATATACATCCCTGCACAGTCAACCTCTCCTCAACTCAAGACTCTGGCTTTATACGCTAAGAAACTCAAGGTGTACGCGTATCTTGATATCTACAAAGTTTGTCTTGAAAGCCTCACGTGATTTTTGTTGCAATTAAACCATTAACATCCAAATACATAGAATTAAATAACCTTCTCTATTCAATAAAAGTATGTCTTTCTGACTAGGAGAAGCAACTTGGAGAAATACATTGTCGAAGTAGAAGCTGGAGCTTAAAAAAAAGTTTCAAAAGAAAAGACAATAGAAAAAAAAAAAAAATAGATCAACTTGCCATTCATGGGCATTATGCGTAAGAGAAGCTACCAAAGCTTCTGCGACCTACTTCATTAATATGCCATTTAATGATACCACCGTTTTCACACCCAACGTAGAGCTCTTTATCAAACCAGTCGATGCCAGATATTTCCATCTCCCCGTGAATATGATTCAGATAGTTCAGATATGCGTCCTGATAAAGCTGCGTGTAGTAAGAATTGGGTCTGTTGTTCAATGCAAATTCATCTTCGTTATGCCGTGAGATTTCGGAGCTGTTCCTTATATGACTGTATTCAAGACTTTCATTTTGGTAAGCGCTAAAGTCCTGCCCAGCATTATCATTCGAATCGTCCTCCCTACTCATGAATACATCTGTGTTCCACCTAGGATAGTTAAACTCAGGAGGAGGACAATAACCTGGAGAGTTTTCAGAAAGATTAGGTGGGTGATAAGTATAGTTCTTGAATAACCTTGGATTGACCTCTGATAAATAGTTGCAATCATAAATCAAAGGAGCAGTAAACTGCAACCTTGACACACTCTTGTCTGTTTTCGCGATTGAGTCATCACTTCTGTCCATGTCATCGTATATACAAAACTTTCTATGCCATTTAACGTCCTCCTCTTTTTCCATTTCAACGTCCTCGCAGCTTGTACGAGGATTCTTCTTCTTGTTGAATTTTTCACTGGCTTCTAATTTACGCTTTTCGAAGTCTGCAAATTGATCCAAGGCAAGCGGAAACACTATAACTTGATGGCGATCGTCAGTACCAGTAGACATACTCCTCAAGTCCAACACATGAATTCTCCCTACGTGTTCCAGAATGACAAGTAAATCATTCGCTGTTGTGTTGGAAAATTTACAGGATCTGAATGCCCCGCTTTGATGGCCAGGTCTGGTAGACTGAATTTCCACCACCGGTTCTGAAAGATTTCTAATATCGAAAAGGGAGCATGTTCCGTCCTGAAACGTGGTTGCAAACAAATTTCCATTGTCGTGATATGAAATCCCAAATCCCGAATCATGCTGAGTCTTTATTTTTTTTATTTTTGTATTCGAAGACGAATCCACCAAGTATATTGAGGGCGAATCGCCTGTTACTGTTAAAATTTTATCATTAGCGGGAGATTTGCAGACATTGTTTAGTGAGACGTGATTTTCGCAAACCATTTTATTCGTAAGGGAGATTCTATCGCCATTATTTATATCAATCTCATATAGATTGGAATCATTGTTGCATGTGAACGATTTGTATTGGCTGTTTGACATTTCATAAATCGAGACAGCATTATTAATCGCCTCACCCACCCTGTAGGTCTTCAAAACTCCCATATTAGGATTGGCGAACGAAAATAATCCTTTTGAGTTTCCGAACAATGACGTCTTCTTGTCGTGTGCAATAAGAGAAGGTATCTTCGTCGCTCCTACTATCGAAGATGTTCCTAATAGCCCTCCTGAAGCTATAATGCCTCCGGGGGCTTGATGGAAGCACTTCGGAGAGTAATCAAGATTGATAAGCGGCCGTGAGCGGAGTCTCGATTCTTCCAGTAGCTCTAGCCCTCGTATACTGTCAGATTTTGTGTAGTAGAGTGTCCCACTGCGTTGATCAATCTGAACTAGATTTCTTAGCTGCCAATGCTCAATAGTAACGTTCACATCCGTAATATACAGTGGGTTTGGCTTGAGGAAATTATGTCCGTGGTAGTAATTCTGAAAACATTTATAGTATTTCAAGCTATTATAAGTCTCGGAGCTTCTTCTAATCGGTCCCAGCTTTCGCCTAGGAGCCGTTTCTGTGTGATCAATAGTCATTTTCCCTTCAAAAGTACTCTCAAAGTCCCTAAATTTGTAGTATTAATGTCTTGAATCACCCCAGACTCAGTGATCACAAAATGGAGTCATTTCGGTTACGAGCGCGGATCGGGAAAACATCACACTGATAGCAACTTTTCAAAGGTCTCTATTACACACGATGTCTTACTCGAAGGATTACTCGACGGATTACTCGAGTATACCGCAATCATAAGTCCCTCCAGGAGATAGTATTCATTATGTAGTCATTGTCGGTGGGTTGTAAGAAAAAAAATATTCAAAAAACGTTTATAGCTAATAAAACGGCCGTTGAAGAGTCTTCGTAGTACACAAGCCATAAGCTATAGAAGTATTTATGCAAGAGATAACTATTGTTTTTCCGAAACTTTTATGAAATTCGGGAATAAAGTGCTATTTATCGAAGAAGAGTCTAAGATTCCGTTCATAGCAAATTTTTCCATGCCCTATTGACCCAACCGCAGTCTCTAATATTATCATCTTTGGCATCTACCTTCCAATTCGTCTTTGGATCGTCGTATTTCATAGAAATGTCACCCGCGGGTTTCGATATGCAAATGTATTGTCCATCGGGTAAAAAGCACCTCAACTGAGAAGATGGGTATGGACAAGGACAAAACTTTGGGGCTTCGACACATATTTTAGTGTCTGGGCATAAGTAGCCATCGCATGGCGTGTTCAAGAAGTTATTCTCATACTCTAGAGGTGATTTCCTTTTGGCCTCGTTCTGCGGATCTTCGTGAAAATGGTTTTGTATGAAGTCAAATAGACTTGCTGTCGTTATAGCGAACAAGCTCACTAAAACTAACGTGGATGAATACATTAGTAGTGATCCAATGTATACACGTATCTAGTAGCGCTTTAATGGTTTGATGGTCGTGTGCGCGTACAATGTAGATCTGTTGAAGTTATGGCTGGATCCCTGCTGGGACGGAGTTGTAGGAGTCCCATCGTCTATTGTTGACGTTATATATAGTTTGTAAACTGATATGCCACCCTATTATCCTTTCTGTGCTCTTTTAAGGTTGTTTTGATTTGTCTACCTTATGACTTTGTTGAGATATATTCAATCTCCCGTCTCTCGAACTCTTCCTTTTATAGTATCCAACATAGGAAGAATAACTTCACATATTCTTCCTAGATTGGTATGTAAATCATTTCTCAATTAAAGTAATAGAGAAATATCTGACACCATCTTTGAAACAATCAATTCTCTGGGCAATATCGTAGTAGGAACAAGCTGCGAAATTCAGTCTTGATAATTTCTGCAAAGGGCATCTTATTCCCAGAACCTTCTTATCTCTAAGTTTGTATTCAAATAAACGAATAGCGAGAAAGTATGTTGACTGAAAGACTTCGCTTCATCAGATTATTTTGAAGTCATGAAAACAACCACTGTCGCAAAAAGTACTGCTGAGTGAAGTTGCGAAATTTCACAGATTTCAGTTGAATCTCAGATTTTATCATAAATGCTACATTTTTTGCAATAAATATGACTACTGTACCGAACATCTAAATAAAATAAAGGATACAACATGCAATGGCTTGGAGCTGTAGAAACACAGGGCAAGTGCTAATAGTTAATTCTGCCTATTTTGGTCAGTGTGAAGCAGCGGTCTGCCAAATATACAATACAGGCTACTCTGAAACACTCGAATTACTTCAATTCTCAGTGCCTCCCTCTTAATACTTACCCATAATCTATCTTCGATCTACGAAAGGGGTATTCAGAAATCAAATCTCACCTAGAGAGGAAAACTAAAAAACGAACAAAAAAAAAAAAAAGGGGCGAGCTGGGAATTGAACCCAGGGCCTCTCGCATGTTTGTAGTTTTCAATTGAGTGTACTCAATCGTCGCCCAAAGCGAGAATCATACCACTAGACCACACGCCCTTATGTGCGATTCTTAGCGATTATAGGATTTATACCCTCATACTATTGATTCTGCAAACCTGAGGATAACTCCTCTAACGAACCTGCTTCATTAGAGACGATCTTATATAGTTCTTATTCTTACTCATTATGTGATTTAACTTAACATAGTGATATATCTTACCACACATCGTAAAACTTACACGATAGCAGACTCGGTATAGTGCTTGCGTCTAATACCTTAGCTTTTGTTGGGGGCCTTTAGCCATTTAGTAAGACCCTAAGTCAAAGGCAGACACCACTTGCAATGAAGAGCCCTGTTTTATGACACTAACATATTAGAACATTCATGCCCTGTTTAGGCAAGGTTAAGTTAATCTATTGCCTCGAGAATTGTCAAAGTTCTACAGTAAAATACTTCTCGTTTTGGAAGTAAATCGAAAAAGACTTGGAGAAGTTAGTCCCGTGCTTGAAATAGTGGTGTAAAATGAAGTTCACTGTTTCTGCTATTCTGAGTCTGCCCTGTGACGTCAGACTATTCTGGCTCAAGTGCGATTGAGAATCCTAAAAGGAGATTACTTCAAAATCTTAGAAGAGAATATCGTATCAGTAATCCAGATAATCACCATTAAACTAGTGCGGATCTTGGACCGTTTGATCATGGAAGAGTTTTGGTTATTTCACCATCTTGAGACTTGATTTACATGTACTTGAATATTTTGCCCTAACGCCTAAAAAGGATTGATCAGAGAAACATAACAGAAATTTGTGTAAGGAAATCTTTTCTTTTTCCAACGACTTCATTGGCTATCTAAGTTTTGTCCATTCTGATCCCTTTTTTGCTCTTCGCGCGGCTGCTTGAACGGCGTGCGCTCTTCGCTGGCTTCGATGGCTCCGAGCGCACAGTAGCGAAGTCCTCCATAGTAAACAGTAAACTTCTCTATTCCTCACATCATTTCTGATAATACTACTATCAGTACACCACATATAAACTATCGTCTGCTTGGTGTCAGATAAAACTACCAATCATGTTGGCGAGACGTTTGTAAAAGTGATCAAAGCAAAAGCGTCCTTAGTAGAGACTGCCCAATGCCGTACAGCACTCCTCTTGAGCGTATAATTCGGGTACCACAGCAACCTCACGTATCTGGACTGCAGGATTATCTCCGGTCTACAAGAAAGCAGTAGAACGAAATTGTTCTATCTATTACGTAAAATTTTTTACGTCTATGCTCTTCGGAAAAATTCGACCAGCAAACCTGGAACCATCATTTCCGGAATGGTCCTAGAAACTAGATACGTTCCCATTAAAAATTATGATAATAGCCACGGCCGTATCAAGCTCCTCGAAAATTTTTGTTCATTGCTCACAATAATAATCGATATTCATATAGGATGGAGGTTCTATGTGAGGAGACAATAATAACAATAGCTAAAATAATGCAATCCAGGTAATGCCTTGCATTCTGGCGTTCGGGTGTAAGAGGAGCAAAGAAGGAATGCCCCTCGGCACTTTGACGATGAAAACTCTGGGCATTCTTGCGACTGCATATTCATTTGATCCTGACGTATTCTGGGAAAGATTTTTGTCCTGAACAATGCCTTATCTTTTAAATCCGTAAGCTAGGAAGTTGCTGAATGCCCTAGTTGGAGCGATAGAGTGGAGACAGTCACACAGCCATGTACTCTATCATGAATTTTTTTTCTTAGCTATCGGTAGTGCTTAGTCCATGTCTTAACAAGTAACTAATCAGAGGATACTATTCGGCACTCCAATATCATGGTGTGCGGCTGTAATTGCAGATGCCGGTGATCTGGGTGTTGTTATCTCCTCTTATCTGCCGGAGAGCCTTAGGGCATCGTTTGACTCTGAATGTGATAAAGGTAAAGTATATTTTGGAAGAGCTGCACCATCAATTTTTTCGGTCGAAATCAAGATGAGGAACAATATTGAAAAGTACAGTCCTGATTCCTTTACTAACGTGGAGACGGTTTTGTCGCGCCATGCGAAAGATTACAACCTATCCATCGCTCGCTCTGACCCTTCGGTCAGCGTTTCGTTTGACGAAGAAAGGGGATTGAAGAGAGCGTTGGATGCGAGGCATGTTACCATGATCGCTATTGGAGGTGCCTTGGGTACAGGTTTGTTGATTGGAACAGGGTCTGCATTGAAAGTCGCTGGGCCTGGTGCTATTTTAGTGGCTTATTCTGCTATTGGTTTTGTTGTTTATATGGTTATGTGTGGTTTGGGAGAGGTTGCGGCTTTTGTCCCGCTCGCTGAAGGATTTACTGGTTATTGCAATCGTTACGTCGACCCTGCTTTGGGTTTTGCGTGTGGTTATGTCTATCTTTTCAAGTATTTGATCTTGCCTGCCAATCAATTGGTAGCGGGCTCGCTTACAGTTCAGTATTGGGTCAGCAAGGAAACATTGAATCCGGGTGTCTGGATCACGATTTTCTTAGTGAGTATCTTATCTGTCAACATCTTGGGAGTTCGGTTTTTTGGAGAAATCGAGTTCTGGTTGTCAACGTTAAAGGTTCTCACTTGTTTGGGTTTGATCTTGCTTTTGTGGGTTATTGCTCTCGGTGGTGGCCCCACACATGACAGAATTGGCTTCAGGTACTGGAAGGACCCTGGTGCATTTCTTAATTATTCCGATTCTGCGAAGAATTTGTATATAAGTGGTCCTACAGGCCGCTTTGTTGCCTTCGTCTCTGTGTTGGTTACCGCTGTATTTGCTTTCTTGGGTACGGAATTGTGTGGTATTATATTTGCAGAATGCGCTCGTCCAAGAAGAGCTATTCCAAATGCCATCAAAATGACCTTTTATCGAATTGTCATTTTTTACATCCTTTCAATTCTCTTTTTGGGTATGTGCGTTTCTCCAAGCGACCCTCTCTTATTGTCGGCATCGGGTAATGATGCCAGTGCTTCTCCTTTCGTGATTGCAATCAAAAACGCTAAAATTAATGGTTTGGATCATGTTATAAATGCTTGTATTTTACTTTTTGTGTTGTCTGCTGCTAACTCAGACATGTACATTTGTTCTCGTACAATTTATGGCTTGTCAGTCGCCGGCTATGCTCCAAAGTTCTTTTCCAAGACCAACAAAATGGGTGTTCCATACTACGGTGTGGCATTAAGTTTCCTTTTCTGCTTGTTGGCCTACATGACGGTTTCAAGTGGGGCAGGAGAGGTTTTCCAGTATTTCGTTAACGTTGTCAGTTTGGCTGGTTTAATTGCCTGGGCCTGTATTCTTGTTATTCACATCAGATTCATGAGAGCATGTAAAGTCCAGGGCCTTGATAGAAAAAGAGACTTAGCCTACCGTTCTCCATTGCAACCATTTGGTTCATACTTCGCTTTGTTCCTCTGTGTAATTGTTATCTTGATCAAAAACTTCACAGTGTTCTTGGGGAACTCATTCACCTACAAGACATTTATTACAGGATATATTGTGTTGCCAACATTTGTAATTATGGGTCTTTCTTACAAGTTTATAAAGAAGACTTCTATCATTAAGTCTAGTGAAGTGGACTTGGTCACGTATAAAGATGTGATTGATGCTGAAGAAGATAAGTATGCTCAAGACGCGGCTGATAAAGAAGCCTACAGAAAAGCTAATGGAAACCCACACGATAAATCATGGTTTTATGACAAGTTCATTGGATGGCTTTTTTAGAGTTGTTAAATTAATGTCGATAAGGCTGTTGCGTCTCCATCGCATAGGAGGGCTGGCGACCTTACATGCACATTCGAATTTGATTGTTTTCTTCTCCGTGTATACTGATTGCTCAGTTTAGTTTGAATTCAATTTTTCAAGGAGTACTAGCCGTATGTTCTCGCTTTAGTCATCACTACGATAAGAGCTCGTTAGCTTTGAAACGTGACGCTACTTTATGTCATGTTTTATGAGGAATTTCTCACAGAGTGCAAGTAGAAGTTAAAGAGATGGTATCAGAAGTTCAGATTCCAGGTTTAAAGTGAACTAAATCGTATTCTGTTTCGAAGACGCTGAGGTTCTTTTGCAAGGTTATTGAGGACCATATCGCGGGAGACTTCCAACTGTGTTTTATGCAGAGATTTCACTCATCTTGCAGGAAGTTCAATACAGTTGAGAATGTGCAATACCATACAATTCTTCTATGTGTACCTACTTCATAATTCAAAGCCGTGCCGCTATTATATGGTTTGTGCTGCGAGTGAATAGGGGAGTTTATATTCGCTTACGAATTAACGAAATACAGTACCTCAGAGAGATTTCTCTGATAGTTTTCTAAAATGTGAAATGTAAATGCTTGAACAGTGATGAAGATACGTGTATCGGTTAGCTGTTTCTAGAATTGTCTGACATGAAAAGCCGTGTGAACATTATATTTGGTTCGAACGTTTTATATGTGATGTATGTCTGATAAAATTCTTCGACAGCTCTAAGTTTATGTGAGTTATCTTTCCTGAAAATGAGTAAAGAAGATGCTTTTAGAATTTTAAAATTCTTATTTGGTTAAATAAGTGTCAATGGGTATCTGCTGCATTAAAAATTCGATCAATATTCCTGTTCCCACAACTTCAAAAAGAAGTGGCGTCTCAAATTATTCTTATTATTAGCCAGTTAGTTATATAACCTGAATTGCTGTTGAATTAAAGTATAAATTTCATAATCATAGACAAACTTTAATAATGTATTGAGACTTCGCATCTTGGTGTTTGCTCAGGTTAGAAGAAGTTATTGAGAAAAGCTTTCCATCATGCAACTTTTTCTTACAGCTCGATAGTGAAATTGGCAATTGGTTAGACCGTTGTTCTCTACAACAATTTTGAGAATACTGTAAGTGTACTACACCTAAATATCGAAGGATATGTCTCCACGTTATATCGTGGAAGTTTTGATTAGATCTCTTTTATTAAAAATGTTGGATGCAAATTATTAGCAAATAAATAATAGTACTCATGAAATTAATGAAATAACTTCCTTGCTAAAACATAGCAAAGTTCAAGTTTGAAATTAATGCTTTTCAGTGAATTCAACAGAAGATAAATAATCCTCTGCTTCCATTTGAACCTCTCGAAGAGCTCTCAGTTCCGATCTTACGCCCAAATACCAAATTAATCCATTTATAACGCCAGAAAGCGTAATTAATACTGCGGATAAGGCCAATAAAACCGAAGACCAATTACTTACTTGAGAAGCGAATGCAACTCCAACTAATATGGCAATCACACAGACTATTGAAATAACAAAATGTATTTCTCTCCATCTCGATTGAAAAGGGATCGTATACTGTTGGTAATTTTCAATTTCTGCGATAAGTTCCTTTGCTACAGCTATCTTTTCGTGGACTTCATGGCGTTGAAGATCCTTATCCTCTCTAATAGTGAGCTTTACACAGTATGCAAAGTGATCCGAGTAGGAACAGTTGTAAGGTGGAGGAAGTCTCTCTGTGAACAATACTGAAGCTTCACTTGGCTGTATCGACGAGTGATCTATTAGTGCATAGTCCAACCTACATGCTTCCCATCGCTGCCTTCTTTGTCTCCACGTATTCAACTGAGAGTCGCAAGTAATGCCACCGTAAGTTATCTGATCCTTCGGATCTAAGCCTCCTATTTGCTTATGATCGCGTAGATATTCCTTTTCACCTTGATGACAGACTTGCCAAGAATCGCTTAGGCCAGCGCCAATAGTGAAAAGCTTGTAAGGAAGAGAATCAGGTTTTGAGTTTAAATCTCCGACCAATGCAACTGCATAGCCGGCTCGCTTAAGTATCAATACAACATTTGAAATGTCCCATGCCTGGCAGGACCTATGACAAGCATACGCCCTGTCCCCATGCTGCCCATATGGTGCATGCATGTGGGAATTCAATATTGCTAGAGGTTTACTTCCTGGCTTTGTTGGCTTGAACAACGTAACCGCTATACTTTTTCCAACATACCAGTCCCCTCTGAAGAAAGCCGACGGCCTTCCGTTAATAGGAAATCGGTAAAGAAATGTGCTCTCAATGGGAATCTTAGACAAAATAGCAAGTCCTGGTCCCGTAATTATACCGGATGAAAACCGCCTCGTAAAAGGATATATACCACAACATTTTCTCTTCAAATATGCCCAGTCTTCCTCACACCATACTTCTTGCAAGGCGATTATATCATACTCTTGATCCTTTTTTTCGGAATCACAGAGTCTATCGGCAATTGCCATCAACCGTTCTTTGCGAAATTTAGAAATGAATTTTAAGCCCCATGTATTAAAAGTCAATAACCTAATGCCTTCTACCTCGTTAGGCTTCTCATCTTTCGACATGTCAATACTATTTGTAGTAAAAAGAAAGAGAAAGAGGATCTTCTATGAGTGCGCGGCCGGAATAAAAACAGTAAACAAAAAAGTAAACCAATTCATCTCGTCTTTAAATTGCTTACACCTAGTATAATTGATAATGAATATGACCCCCATCGATGAGTTTGAAGCGATACAGAACCAGATGAACGAGTTCTCTCAAAAGTTTGAGTCGGCGTTGACAAGGAAGAGGGCTCAAATAATTAATGATAAACAGCAGCATTACGTGAAAGTAAATGATCTTAAAAATCAAGAAGCACAACTACAGTCAGATATAGAGAACTTCAGATCCAAGGAAACGAAGATAAAGGATACAATTAAGAAGACTATGGAAGATTTACAATTGCAGCAGCTCAAAATTGATGAACTAAAGAGAAAACAGCATGCTTTGAACGAAGAGAAGGCGAGTGTGCAAGGAGAAATAGACGAGTTGAATCACAAGATACAAAGCAAATCAGAAAGCATCAGTCAATCTCAACGCAGCTTGAGCGAGCAGGTGCGAAGAGATAGCCCGGAATTGCTCAAGTATGAGCGGTACTTGGGTTTGAGAATACAGGTTTTGGGACAGGATTCCTTGAAATTCACCTTTGGAAATATTGACCCTAATGATTACGCCAAAGAGGTATGGTGCAGCTTATTGGTTGGTGGGATTCTATATAAGCTCGATGAAACTTTTCCGCCTTTGTCGCATGATGAGAAAGCAGAGATTATGGACGAGCTAAATGAAAAGAAGGACTTTGTATCATTTCTTAAGTCAATTCGCTCGAAGTTAATCTCGGCAAGCTTATGATTGTTCAATATTCTAATTCATTTCTCTGTATTTTTGTTTCTCCACGTAAGTCTTTTAGTTGGAATTGAGGTCGAATTTTTGAATCAAAAAGTGAACGAACTTACTTTTGCATTCTCTTCCCTCGAAGCTTCATAGCAGATGACTCATTTCGGATACTAGGAGTACGCTTGGAACTATGAAAATAGAAGGAATCCCAGATTTATGTGGTTGATGAGTATATCAACGTGATAAACGCACTCAAACGCAATAGCATGAGGAATATCGAGCTAAAGTAATGGGATCTAATAACCAGTCCCTTTGAGATGACCAACTTGGTGCGAAAGAAATTTTATGCGCTAATAACCTTCTATGGTCTTCAATTGAGCTACGTTGCTTATAATAACTTACTTAAATTGAAGACTTCTGACACCAACGCAGGAGACAACTAATTCATAGGCTGCACCCATATTATGGAATGAAGCTTTGGATCAATGTGCTGGCTCATATTTTTCCTAAGAAGAATACAGGTTCCTTACCAAGTATCATAAAAAAAAGGGTGGGATCAACTGTGTTATGAAAATTTGGCTTCTCTTCTCAAAAAATCCCAAACAGGACTTGGAAAAAGGCTTCAGAAGTAACACGAGCACTAATGGGCCTGAAAAAGCTTTCTCCTTATCTACTTGTTTCTAGGTTTCTTGAGTAAGCATATAATTCGTACTATCCATTCTGAGTTCATCGTCTAATGTACGATCTGCCGCAATACATGGAGTATCTATTCCACACTGAAACCTATTTCGAGAAAATCCTAAATAAACGTCCCTTCTCATTTCCTGTACTAAAACCAATCCTGAATACACCATGGCGAACAAGTTTCAAAATTCTTTGTTTGCATTCAAAAACATGGTCTGGTCAGAAAAGGCTACCAGGTTTCTACTTTTACCGTATATCTCATGAGAAAAATTGCTGGGCTCCCGAATTTAAAAGGGATACAAGCAGCTGTACAATTAGCATTCAGACACACTCTTCGAAAAAGTTTTAGTGCAAATTAAACTCAGAGTAACAGAAATTGTTTAAAATATAAATATGCCGGACCGTACTTTTAAATCTTTTCAATTACATGTAGAATTTGAAGCTTCAAGCTAATAATATTGTTATGAGAACTATTAGAACTATATTCTTGTATAATGAATCCTAAAAAAATACAAGGATATTAATAATATACCCCATGTATATGTTAGCCATTTTGCAGCATTTTGTAAAGTAAAAACTGATCTTCAACTTATCTCAAAAATTTTAATGGTCTCACATAAACTGCAAAACTTTACAGATTAGATAAAGCCTACTTGTGGTTCCTTTCAGTTGTGGTGTAGCTCATGTCGATAAAGACCCATGTCCAATTACGCCATAAAGTCAAACGCTCATTATATTAAACTCTACACTTCTCATTCTAGTGTTAGCTTAGTCTAATGTCATGCGAAACTCAGTACCCATGAGAAGTAAATTGGAACAAACCTCTGTGATCTATCTTCTACCAAAGAACATTCTCGTCTTGAAATAATGAATCTTCGCAAATGACGAACTGCGTATCTAAATTCTGACCATACTCTCTGAAATAAACCTATTGCATTATGTGAACTATGGATATTCTGTGTAACACTCGAAAGTATCACTTTAATGATAATATAATTGATCTAGAGATGGTTTCGTGGTCTAGTTGGTTATGGCATCTGCTTAACACGCAGAACGTCCCCAGTTCGATCCTGGGCGAAATCATTTTTTTTCTCACTCTCGCTTTTTATTTATTAAATCCAATATCGGTTATCTTAATACTCTGGAAAGAGTTTGACTATTTGCCTATTAATTGAAACCATTGAACCGAACAATAACTAAGATGCTGGCAGACCCCTCAACAAGAATTATAAACCATATGAATAAGGATCACCAGATGGCTCTTAATGATTATTTAATTGCCTATGGGGGAGTGAAGGATAGTGATCTCGACGAAAGTTCATCAAAGATAGCAGAAATCGACGAGAAGCAAATGAAGATTATCTACAAACTTAAGTCAAAGCCCAAATTTCATGTTTTTTCAATAACCTGGGATTCTGCACCCGAAGAAGAAAATGTGCAAGTCCAATCATTGAAGGATCTTCGAGCAAAACTCGTATCGATGGCCAAGTATGCTGCAGAAAAACAGGGCTACTCCCATATAAGAATAAAAAAAGTTCTACTTCCTAGACCTCAGAATTTCATTTTATATCCTATCCTAGGACTTTTGCTATTAGCTGCAATTGACGTGCAAGAGTTTGAGCGTCTTTTGTTTTCAGATCCGCTATTTCTCTCCTTGTCTAGCTACGTTCCAAAAAGTGCAGATTTCTTTTTTCAGATTTTGGAGGAGAATACTAGGTTAATTTTCTTGACGTACTGTATTCTTCATACTACCGAAGTATTGTTTGGAGTATTGCCAAAATTGATAAAGTATAGGGTGCCTTTTTTTAAGAAAATTGTCTGGATTGTGATGACCTTCGTAGAGGGAATTTTTGCTCTTAGAAGGTTCAACAGCTTACTAGAGAGTGAACACTAACGTAATTACACTTCGAAACGCCAATTACTTTAAGTATTTTTTTGGCTGCTACTGTGGTAATGTCTGATCTACCTAAGAACTTTTAACGTGTCAGGGTAGATTTAATATGCCCTATATCCTACTCGTCGTTCTTGCTTCCGCAGTTTGGCAAAAATTAACATGCACATTTTGCAGAAGAAATATCGAACAACTCTTAGGTCTTATTATGTCTCTTGGAGCGAGAGTACTACAAAGTGTATGCGTATGCATAATATTGCGTTGGCCCAATCTAACTTCAGTCTGTGCTTTGGAAGATATTCTGCTTTTGAATAATCAGTTCATAGAGTATCAATACACAATCTCTATTATATGTCCCTCAAATGATTGTAGTAGAAGTATCGAAGTGTAACGAGTATATTATTCTATTAGATTTATAGTTGTTCCTATAACGTTACTTAAATTTTTATATGAATTAAGGCAGCTTGTCCGAGTGGTTAAGGAGAAAGATTAGAAATCTTTTGGGCTTTGCCCGCGCAGGTTCGAATCCTGCAGCTGTCGTTATTTTTTTATTACCAAAGCAATATTGATTGGTTCAGCCTAAAGGATCTAGTTTTCCCCAAGCAAGGATACTTCCTCGCTAATCCAAAGCTCTTGAAGCAGCCTACATATCAGCCTCTAACTCTCCTAATTTTCCCAAAAGAAGATTCTTAGAAAAAAAAACCTACAAAAGGAAGCGATAAGTTCACAGCTTCAAGTCACCATACAGGTTCCGTCGTTCCTGATATTTGTAAATTTGAAAAACAAAGTTTCCAAAAGAAACAGACCGTATAATAATGTCGATGCAAAAGGATGATCTTGTAGCTGTAATAACTGGAACTAATTCCAACCTTGGATATAATATTGCTTGTCGTCTTTTGGAAACAATTGATCCGTCGATCAGCATAACTTTAATAGTGACGTCGAGGACTTTACCAAGAGTTAAGGAAGTGATTAGCAAAATCAATGATTTTGCAATTGGATTGAATAGAAGAGGCTGTTTAGAGTTCGATTATTTGTTGGTAGATTTCACAGATATGGTGTCAGTCCTCACGGCCTACTATGAACTCAGCAAGAAATTTAAAAAGATCGATATGCTTTTCATTAACGCTGCCCAAGGTGTCTACTCTGGGATTGATTGGATCCAAGCCATTAAAGAAATATTTAAGAACCCGGTGGAAGGAGTTACGAATCCATCTTACAAATTGCAAAGAATTGGAGTAAAATCCGACGATGGAATGGGATTGGTCTTTCAGGCAAATGTGTTCGGACCTTACTATTTCATTCACAGAATAAAAAATTTACTAAGAGGTGGCAAGATCATTTGGATTTCATCATTGATGGCCAGTCCAAAATATTTTTCCTTTAACGATATGCAATTATTAAAGTCCGATGCATCATATGAAGGTTCCAAGCGTCTTGTTGATCTTATGCATTTGGCTACGTATAAAAGGCTTAATGAGGAGTTTGCGATTAAGCAGTATCTTGTAGAGCCCGGAATATTTACCAGTTTCTCCTTTTTCAAGTATTTGAATTTTTTCACATATTACGGAATGCTCTTCTTATTCTATATGGCTAGGTTTTTGGGGTCGACTTCTCATAATATCTCCGGTCATACCGCAGCTAATTCTGCTGTTTCTTGTGCTTCGAAGGATGAGCCTCAGGATAAAAAAGTCGGCTCCGCAAGTGATCGTTGGGGTAAAGAATTTTTAAAGTATGAGGAAATTGATTCTACAGGTTCAGAAGACGTCTCGGCATACCTTGATCATTTGTCTGAGGAATGGGATGAAAAATTCATCAATCAAATTACGAAAACTAGGTTACCTTAAACATTCTTGCATGTATATGATTAAGTAAATAACTGTCTATGCATTCCGTTCTCATATATTATGATACAAGCATGCGCATCCACAACCACTAGGACATTCGTTAGAAATAGGATCTTTCGAAGTGCTACTGGACCACCATTCTATTGCACAATGAGCATGAAGTATATGCTCGCAAGCTACACAAATCGTGAACCTTTTCGTTACTGGAAGACCGCAAAGAGTACATGCCTTACACTTTCGTCTAAAAGAGAACCATGGATTGGACTCCGAAAACCCGATAGTATTCTCCGTTTTCCCATCACGGGTTTCATATTTCAATGTTTTGGTTTTACGTAGTCCGAAATTGCTTTTGTGGATAGTGAAAGATGAATCCGCTGCCTCTTTAGCCTCAGGATAATTAAACTTTAGGATCTTTATCCTATTGAAAGGAAGTCCCCACGAGAACAACATTTCAGCATATTGCGTTCGATAGCTTTTGATTCTATTTTCATCCTGGGTATCAAGTAGTAACATGTCATAACTAGTTTCGTATAAATCCAAATCTGCAATATTTTGAAGTTCGTAAGAAACGAGAGTACTCTTAGCACTGGGTCTACTTATCCCTTTTGTAGCTGGCTTCTTGTTATAATGTGAGGATGTCTGTTTCCGAGAGCTTGCAAGGCTAGAAGATGAATGTGGAGGGGTATTTGAGCTTGATAATGGAAGTGTTTCTTTTGATGATCCAATAGATTGTGGATCGCCAAGATTATTACCTGGCCGAATAGTTTTTTTAGTAGAATTGAATCTACTTACCATAGAATCCCTCACGCTCGTAACCGACGATGTAGCAGAGGATTCTCGTCTATTTTGCACAAACTTCCGCAAATCTCGTCTACCGAATGAACTGGATGATTCTAATCGCAGCCTATGGTCCCCAACAAAAGGCCTGTCGTCTCTTCGGAAAGATTGCGGCATTCTCAAAAAATCGAGGGACGTAGGTGGTGACTCAATCCCCGATTGAGTCTGCTGCTCATCGATTAAGGTACTATAATTTGATTGTGGAGGCAATGCTTTATATGGCGTGTGAATAGGCACATTCAATGTACAATTATTGTTATTTTTAACGTTATCTGCATTCTCATAAAGAATACAGGAAAGCATGGCAAGCATCTGAAGATTCTGCCTTTTTTCAAAGTACTCAACGATCTCCTTTATTAACCATGTTCCACCAAAGGGATGAGTGCCCCAATAAAAGCGATTTCTTTTACTGGGTCCGATATTGTTCCATAGATAAGAATTTCCTTGTCTTGTATCAAGCAGACCGCGTGGTAAAGTGAATTCGTTGGATAAAACTTCAGCCAAGATCCTCCATACATCACCGATTTCTGTAAGGCCATGTTTCAAAGCAACATTACAGTTGTATCTTGCCAAATTCTCTGGTGAGTCTCCTAGAACCCTATACTCACGAGCTAGCTCATATTTATCAGGTAGCAAGTCATTGAAATCTAAGATGGCCACTACGTTACTCCTGGGTGCAAACTTTGAATTCTTCTTTCTCAGTGAGTTATTGTCTACTTCTCCAGGAACTGAAGATTTGTAGTTCGATGAACCAAGCCTCTTGAATTTCCCAAAGTTAGAGACATATCTGCCACCTATACCATAGCTTGAATGCATACCCAATGGTGTTCTTCTTCTGGCAATGGAATCTTCGGGAAACATATCTTCATATTCATCAAAACTTTCAGCGGAAGAGGAACTTTCATAAGCATCATTATCGACCGTATAATCAGAGCCATAATCAGATCCAAGTATTTTATGAACACTGGAATCCTGAGAAGATATAGAATCTGTATCAACATCGGAATCCTCTCTACTGGAAGCGTGTTTCGAAGCACCAGCCAGAAAGTGCCGAGGGTGACCTTGAACGTCATTATAATGTTGATTCTGATTCTGATGCAGGTTTTGGCGTTGACGTTGGTGTTGATGGTGGTGATTTTGATGGTGATGATGGTGCACACTTAGGCTGAATCCCTCATTATTAAACTTGAGTCCATTAAAATCTTGTAAAGATTTGGATCCTTCATCGTTTGAGCTCGGAATAAAAAAGCAGACAAGTTGTCCAGTTTGACTCCATAAAGCTCCACATCCCTTCGGAACTGGTGTTGAGTCGATTAGGACACTCTCAGAGCCTTTGTTTTCCAATCTCTGATTATAACCAAAGCCAACAGGTTTCTCGGATGCCTCATTCTCCTTCGTTTCGAAATCCTTTGATTCAAAACCTTTCTCATCAGTATTAGGCATGAAGTCCATCAATTCTTCTCTTTCCTCATCACTGGAAATGCCCTTCGCGGCAACGTTATCCAGCATTTGTGAAAGAAGATCATCTGCCCATCCCTCAGTTCCGATTTCTTCCTCTAGCTCCTCATTATCGTGGCTACTTTGAGCCTGATCACTATCTTCCAATGAAATATTATCCAAGTCCACTTTATCACCCATTAAATATCGTAGACAAGGCTCTAAACAAAATTTCTTATTCCTGTTAGCATAGAAATAGGCAATTTCATTCAAACGGTCTATCATTCTGTCTCTAATATTACTTGTCAAATCGTAAGTCTCCTCAATTTTAAATTTGATTAAATTTGCCTTTTCCACCCTTATTCGTCTCTTATCACTAAGCTTTTGGGCATTCTTAAAGTCTTCAAGAAAAGGGTATGATTTTGGAAATTTGACTTCTATCCGCATGAAAACTAACTTTTGCTCATGACTCGTGTCATCAGGAATGCGGCTTATGGAATTATTAACACTAGAACTTTCTGCAATTTCGGAATCGCCTTGTTGCATATTCAGATGACCCATACTTTCAGATGATCTACTTGAAATTTTTTTAGGTGCATTGTTAATGGCAATATTCTTGGAGTTAGCCTTTGGAGATGTTTGTGTTTGAAGTGGAATCCCACTTGAAGATTTTTGACCTGTTGAGATAAGCAGTTCGCTTTTCTTATTATCCGTGGCACCTTTTTCAATGTAAGTCGAGTTATCCTTTTCAGATTTCGCAGCTAAATCTTTCCTCTCTGTCGACTTACTATGAGATTCTTCATCTTGTTCAATTTCATTTTCTACTTGAGAAATGGGGCCCCAGAGACTCATTACTAATTCGCCCGTTGAAACAGCAATTTTCTCGAACCTTATTTTCGAAAATTTATGCCCGAGCATAGAAACCTCCTCACTCAAGTTGGATGGATTTACAGAGTTCCAAGCGCCCGTTCTATTTATACCGTTTGAATCACCAGATCTTCCTATTCTTACATTGGAGATCCAATCTAAGTTGTTAAGTTGGGTGGTTGCTCTGCCCGTTCCTCCTTGCGCCTCCGCAATCTTATAAGCCACCTTCGACATTAAATTGTCCTTATTATCCTTATTGAATTCATCTAGTGTAATCCTTGGTTCGATGCAATACGTGTCGTATGAAAAGCTTTGCTTCCCCTCTTCTTTACTTTTCCAATGTTCAGTTTCATCTGAATCCAGCTCACCAGAGTTGAATGCTCGAAGGATGGTATGATACGAAGGATTATAGTTCACCGATCTGTATAATTCTTCATCGTGTGGCCATAACTTCAATTCAAAATCCTGAGAGGACCAAGTTACAAGCTGGTAATCTTTCCACTTATGTTTACTCTCAAACTCCTTGTACTTCTCATGTCTTGTTCTCCACAAAAAATCCTTAATAGGGCTTTGATGTCCTTTGAACGAATAAATAGGATTGAGTTCATAATGCTGTGTCTTGCCACTTTCAGAAGCAGCAGTAGATGCTGTGTCATAGTTGACAATATGAACACTGTTCCCGCCTCCATTGAACGGTATTATCCCACAGGATTTTTCACTGCCGAAAGGTAAGTTTCTCGTTCTTGCGACAGGGAAACCAGCGCTAATGACAATGGTTGGAGTTATATCTGTTTGATTGCTATTTTGATCTGCAAAGTAGGTGAAATCCCCAGAAAAATCACGCTGTTCAATGTTGTGTTTCAAGTTCCAAAATTTTATCGTTTTGTCATTAGAACATGTAATTATATTAGAGAGACCATCACTAAAATCAATTCCGTTTATTTTACCCTGATGTGCCTTAGTTACCTTAAATACTGGAAGTGACCCTTTTCTGCAATCCCATATGTAAAATGAGCTATCATGACTCGAAGCGATTTCGTAAGGTTTCTCATGATTCCATTTAACTTGAGTAGCACCTGCTCTCCATTCAGCCCATTGTGCAACCGGTTTTCGAGGCGTCCGCATATCCCAACTATAGACAAAGGTATCAATTGAGCATGTGGCAAAGACTTCGGGATCCGAAGGATGGAAATTGATATCTGTTATCGCCCTTGTGTGCCTATGCATAACTTCTAGAATGGCATTATTTGAAGGACGGGCTAAATCCCAAAGAAGAGCTTTTTGATTTGAAGTGGATATACACCACGACGGCTTCGAAAAATGATGTGGGGACCATTGCACGTCTGCAACTTCCCAAGACGTTATATGTCGAAGCCACCTGGGCGTCATGAATGGGTCGTCCAAATCGATGATAAAAAGACCTCTTCTTCCCGCAAGCACTACATCTCTTCCATTTGGAGACAATGACATGGCACCGATAGCGCCATCTACCCTTAACAGGAGAGTGTTTCCAAATGTCGTAGACTCGTAGGGATTCTTGCTTTTCCCAATCATTTCATCAGTACGCCCTGTAAGTTTAGATTAGTATTGTGAGTTCAGTTCGCACAGCATTAATCGAAAATTGGAATATTAAGTCTTACTTATAAAATAAAAAAGAAGAAACGGAAAGAGCCCAGAATGGTAGACATAGATGATAATAAATCAGATTATAACCACGAAGACCAAGAAATGGATGAAGAATTCAATGATGATGTAGAGGAGACTGGTTATCCTCTGACTTCAGCAAGTAAAGAAGAGCACAATCAACATGATCAAAACAGTGTACCACCTGAGACGGGTAGTAGCGATACACAAGGTGGATTCAATAATTCTTCTATTTCGGATTTGCCTGATCTAAGCAGGAAAGATAAAACATTGAAAGAGGTCCTTGATTTAATGGAAGGTGATTTTAGTCCCATTATCCCAGACGCAGTGACTGACTTTTATTTGGCTAAAAACGGATTCGAAACTTCAGATATCAGAATAAAGAGGCTTCTAGCATTGGCAACTCAGAAATTCATTCTGGATATTTCTCAAGATGCGTATGAGTACTCCCGTATAAGGAGTGCGTCTGCTGTTTACAACTCAGCAAATCCCCAGGTCAGAGCAAAGCAATTAATGCAAAGCCAGCAGTATGCGAATCAGCAACTGATAACTGGCTCTGGCGTATCAGGTGCTGCTGATGGACAAACGGAACATTCACAGGTCCAACATTCAAGTAGTAATGCTGGTAATCAACAAGGCAAGATAGTACTTACGATGGAAGACTTAAGTGGCGCTCTTAGCGAATATGGCTTCAACGCTTCGAGACCTGATTTTTATCGTTAATGACTCCTTTTCAGAAACTTTAGTAAGGTGATGACATTTTGCAATTGGCCATTCTCGCTGCGAGTAGATGTCCAACTTACTCATCCTCTTGTATCATAGCATGCCGTACTGTAATACACATAGCACTTGGTTGAGCATCATCATAAACTCTATAGGTACATATTTAATATATCAATACATGAAGCAGGGGATTTTCAATGATAGGTATTGTAATAGACTAGAGACTAAAAACATAAAAAAATAACGACAGCTGCAGGATTCGAACCTGCGCGGGCAAAGCCCAAAAGATTTCTAATCTTTCTCCTTAACCACTCGGACAAGCTGCCTTTTCAACGAGGTACAGAGCGTTTGTAATGTAAAATGATAGAAATAACGTTTTCGGCTAATATGCTAATACTAAACAGAATAATTCTCCATAATAGACTTTCAGCGCCTCCAGAATATAACTGTAAGTGAAAAAAAAAAGGTGCAATCTTAGAATAAAGTTTACGATCGTCCTCTTGGTCAGGGTCCTTTTTTTTTTTTGGACATTACTTTTTCTGATCCTACTTTTTCTATTGAAACCTTTAGGCTCAACGCCCGTAGTAGAGAGTTTTAAGGAATGTTCTATGCAAGTGAGATAGCATCTACTGTGGAAATGATTGTGTTAATCTAACCATCGAGCTTGGGCCAATGCCTCTTTGTAACATGGAACAATTCTTCCTCGTGGAAGGTATCGTCGTTTGAGCATTGCCCTTTGAACTACTGATATCCTAGGTCCTCAATTTTCCAGATAAGAGAAATGAAACTTAGTTACGGCTTTCAAACAGCAAATGTTACAGAATTGGCTCGTAAATTAAAGGTTCGCTATTGTTTGTGTTTCAAATTTGTAGATTCTATAAAAAGTTGCGTTTTTTTTTTCTTCTCTGAGAAAGGGTGCAAATGTGGGATACTTACAAAAAGGGATACGTTAAGGATATCTTATAAGAACAGCTAGAGCAGGTGAAGAAATCTCTCACTAGAAGAAGCTATGTTACCTCAAAGTAAACCACGGAAGATAGTATTCAATATATCTCAGAATTTCCAAATCATAAAGGCCATAGGTGAAGGTGCGTACGGTGTTGTCTGCCTTGCTGTACATAAACCAACAGGCATTAAGGTTGCAATCAAGAAGGTAGAACCCTTTGGGAAGCCACTTTTATGCTTGAGGGCTTTGAGAGAGATCAAGCTTTTGAATTATTTTCGAAAGCATGAGAATATTATTTCAATCTTCGATATACAAAAACCATCTAACTTCGAGAGCTTTAATGAAATATACCTAATCCAGGAGTACATGCCATGCGATTTACATAAAACTATAGCCACGCAGAACCTCACAGATGATCATATTCAGTATTTTATATACCAGATTTTGAGAGGCCTTAAGATGATCCATAGCGCAAATGTCATACATAGGGATTTAAAGCCATCCAATATATTAGTCAATTCCAATTGTGACTTGAAGATTTGTGATTTCGGTCTCTCAAGACTAGACATGATGAAAGATATGGAAGGAGATGTCCTGAACTACTCAAGAATATCAATGTTGACTGAATATGTCGCTACAAGATGGTATCGAGCACCTGAGATTATGCTCACTTCTTCCCAATATTCGACAGCAATTGATATGTGGTCTGTGGGATGTATTCTTGGAGAATTGTTCATATGTGCCCCATTGTTCCCTGGTAATGACTACAGGCATCAACTCCTTCTAATTTTCCAGTTCTTGGGAACACCATCCGAAGATGAGCTAAATCGCTGCATAAAATCACCAAGGGCGAAAGCGTACATCTCATCTTTACCCCAGTTCCGTAGGTTAAATTTCGAAAGGGCATTTAATAATCATCCCAACAGAATGAAGCGATTCGGAGGGGCTCCGATCAACCCACAAGGAATAGATTTGCTTAGAAGGCTTCTTGTATTCGATCCCAAGGAGAGATTATCCGTAGAAGAAGCCCTAGAACATCCGTACGTGGCAACTTATCATGACGCTAATGACGAACCGATTACAGAACCAATTCCACCAAACTTATTTGATTTCGACAAGAACAAAGAAGAACTCGATATTGAGGAGTTGAAGTTCCAAATTTATAGTAATATACTCAAATTCAACGATAGTAGTTGAAGGATCACTTTCCTAGCTTAGGTATACATTCTGCATGATTTAGGCTTATCGGGCATTCCAAGGGTCTGAACAACTACGATCGGTTATCCATGAGAAAGGGTACATCAATCCCACTTACTTACTATGAGTTTGGTTCCAATTTTTTTTTTTTTTTTTTTTTTTTTTCAATTTTTTTTTTTGCAATCGGTTGCACGTCGTTCACACTAATGATAATGCATTGGAAGCCCGTAAGTAAACTGTTCCTTATTTTCAATAACTAGCATAAGTATCCCATGTTAGTGATTTTGGGTCATATGTTGTTCGTTCTATGTAATCAATACAACAAGCTCGAGACTTAAAGCCATCAAAGCAGATGTTGCAAGCACACGGTATCTGTTACCACATTTTAGGAAAAAAGTGGAAATTTACTTGAAGCCACTCGAATGCATATCGAAAACTCTACATATAAGATGAGAAGGGAGAATAGTACAAATTCAGTTTCAGGAGCACTTTCAATGTCAAGGTGACTCGAGATTTATCAAATCACTAATGAAAGAACAGCAGCTCAGGGGCTGATATTTTAATCAGCGAGCAATAAATAAGTATATAACTTACATTAGGTATATGAGAGTATATATAGTGATCAATAAATGTCTATGGTGTATCGGAATCGAGTGGTGGTCTTTGCAAAAGGAAAGCCAACATCTGCCTAAACCCCGGGTTAAAGAAAACATCAACGCACGTGATATAGCACATGACTTCAAATTAGAATCAATCTCTTGCCTTCCTTTTCAGCTATGCTAAGGTATATGAAGGTGGCAAAGCACCAGATAAGTTAGATAGAGTATAGGAATTGGACTCATCATTGAGCTATATAAATACAAGTGACTTCAAGTATGGAATCAGGAAGGTGGAGAGCCAGAGATATGGAAACCCTTGAGACATATCTGGAGGGTAACAGTGATAATTCCAATCTGGATGATGATAACATGGAGGAGATTGAAGAATACGCGAGTGATCTTGCAGATACAAATAGCGAAGACGAGACATTTCAACGATTAACGGAACAAGTTCGAAGAAGGAGAAGAAGGAGAGCATCTGGAAGACATCTGCACGCGGAAAGCGATTCCTACGATGGAAATGAGAACGAAGAGGAATTAGACCCTGTAGATTTGCTAAGGCGATTGATACGTTCTAGAGACATAGATGATTTAAGAGAGGGTTTTATGGATAGATTTAATGGTTATTCAACTAGAGAGTCTACATCTAGTGACGTTGAACATAACCGTGAGGAAGAACATGAGCATTACGATCAATATGATGAGAGCAGACCGCTGAACTCTCAGGACTTTACAGACGTTCTCCAGCGAATCATGGGTGGAGGAATGATGTTTGGGGAAATGGAGAGAGAGAATAGTGAAATGAGATACCTTTTGAATAGTTTACAGCAACGGGAGGATCCATATTTATTGCTTGAGACTTTAAATGAGCTTTCAGGAAAGCTTCTTATGATGGATGGAATCACTGCTGAGAGGATGATACCAGCTGGGGCTCTAGCTAAATCCCTCATTGGGATTATCAGCGACGTGACTTTGAGCGATCATTTAGAGGTGAAGCTTGTCGCATGTCGATGCCTCTACAACTTTTTAGAAGTGAATCAAGATTTTATTCATGATGCATTGAGCAACAATGCAGTCGAAGTTTTATGTGAAGAACTAATGGAAATAAAATATATTGATTTAACGGAACAGGCATTACAGACACTTGAAATGATATCGAATGATCTAATATCGCATAACAGAATTATTGCAGCCGACGGCTTAAAGGCTTGCCTCAATTATTTGGATTTCCTCACAGTGCATGCACAAAGAAAGTGCTTAAATATTGTGTCCAATTCTTGTATGAATATATCTTACGCAAACTTCCCAAAAATCCAAGAAATGTTTAACAATATATCTGAGGTTGTGCGAAACCACAGTGATCTGCTAGTGATAGAACGTGCATGGCTTGCGATTTCGAGGATTATAATGAGCTACAAAGCCAGACCTGAATTTTTGGATGCATTATTTCTGGATAATGAGCCATTATTATCTGAACTAGTTCAAGTAATATATTATAGTATTTCCAAAAAAACTACAGGAAGCTCGAATAATGAGACTTTGAGGAATATTTTAAACTATGGATCCTGTTTGAGTTTGATTAAATCATTGGTAATTTTGGCTGGACTATCCATAAATTCATCACGTATTTTATTAGAGAATTGTGATATAGGAGAAATCATCATTAAATCGATAAGTAAATATTCTAGACTCAAGGCTGCTCCTCAGAGTGAATCGGGTGATCATATGTTAAATGATTCGCACGAAAGGCATATTGATCTGCTTTCCATTGACTCAATTATGGAGGTACCAAAAGAGTTACTCACACAGTTTTTGAATTTAATTGGCTACCTATTGCCAATAAAAGTTGATGATAAAACATCCGCATTTCTGAGTTTCGTCGAAGAGAGTAACGAAAGGTTGGAACTCAACGAAAAAAGGGCTACATTATACAGAGATATAATTCCATCTTCCTATTGGAAATTTATCAATGATGTATGGCCTATTCTCATCTTTGGATTTGCATCCACAATGGATTACGTTATTCGTAAAAAAGCATTGATTTGCTTATGTCGTATAGTTAGCTTCTGTGACGAGAAGGACTTGAGGAAAATTAAGAACTTTCGCTTTTTGGTTGGTCTTTTGGGGAACTTGATGAATCAATCAAAAACAGATTTGAGGAAGATTTTCGCAGGCAGTAATGGACCTAAGATTGATGAGAAGGAGCAGGATGGTGAAGTTGAAAAAGCCAAGGTAAACACGAATAGCAGAGCAAAATCTACCGAAAGTGTAAATTCTAAATTTATCTTACTAGAAGGACTTCTGATCACACATATTCTCATTGAGAAGTTCTCAAGTTATTTTATATTTGAACTAGAAAGGGAAGGCTTTTTCGAGGATTTCTTCTCTATAGCGAACTTCTTAGAGTCAATAGAGTTGAATGACTCGGAGGAAACAGACCAAAGAAATTTTGCATCGAGGTCTTCATTGTCTTCCAAGTACTCTGATCTAGAGCTCACGGGAGAATTTGAATTTCGTGTCCCGGATGACGTTATCATCAAGGATCTTGTTTCAAAAATCTCTGAAATAAAGAGCTCTTATTTCCAAGCTAGAGTCGACTGTCAGTCAGTTAATGAGCCTTCTTATCTTTCTAGATTGAAATCCGTCAAGCATGTCTTAGATAGCGGTCCTAACAAAGAATTCAGCTATAATCGTTGGGTTAAGTTGTGGGAGGACTTAAGAAAGTCCTTTGAGGGAGAAGCTAACACTTCGCCCCTTTCTAGTTTTGAGTTGTTATCTTCTGGTATTATCCAGTCTATTCTAGAAACTTTAAAAACAAACGAAGTTGAGAAAGATATTCTTGTTAATGATCGTTTCAAATCTTTTATTCAGGTCTTTTTTACGAGTAGCCAATCTTCTGGCATGGAAGCCCATGCCATAGAAAGACTTATTACGGACTTGCAAAATTCTTTGACTCGAACCGAGAACTTTGATGTAATTACGGCATACTCTTCAAGTATACTGCGAAACGACAGTCGCTCTACTGCTTCGATGGCTCGGCAAATTAAACTTAAACTTAGTCTGGAAGATGCTGACTTAGATGGTCCTATCCAGTCAATTATTTGTAATACTATCATCTCGGTTCACGCCATTGCGACTTTCAAGACAATTGAGGGCTATATCAAAGGAAGAATAGGTTTATTCGAGGCTGACCATCATCACGACTTAGCAACTGATCCTGAAGCGGATGTGAAGTCGAGCTCAGATCTGAAGTCATTGGAGCCATACGAGATTGAATTTCTATGCAAAGGAGAAGTAGTGCCAAATGAAACCACAATTTATGGTGCTATTTATAGATCCTTACAAACTCAAGTGGACCAGTACGTTGATCCTTCAGACATTTGGTCGAGTATTCATGAAATCAGTTTCAGGAAACTTTCTAAGAAGCCTCCTCGTGACTCAATTGTTAACTTGTATGATCAGGAGGGAGATTCAGATGAAGTTGAAAGCTACGATAAGAACACGGTGGATATTTTAAAACTTTTAAGACTCTTTTTTGAAATAAACACAATTGTAAGGAATGGGGGAGGGAATAGCGTTCCTGGAGATAAATTCTTGAATTGGAAACTCACCGTGAAACTTAACAGACAATTGGAGGAGCCGTTGATTGTAGCCAGTGGAACTTTACCAGGGTGGTGTATGTACATTCCTCGCAATTTTTCATTCTTGTTTCCACTAGAAACTAGAATGCTTTTACTCCAGTCAACGTCGTTTGGTTATTCAAGATTGATTAATCAGTGGCAGTTACGTAAGGGGCAAGATACGGAAGGAAATACTGGAAGTAACAGCCAAAGACCGCAACTCGGAAGACCCGCAAGACAAAAAGTAAGATTATCAAGAAAACTGCTTTTGCAAAGTGCCATAAAGGTTTTGGATATGTACGGTACTTCACCCGGAATTCTTGAAATAGAATATTTTGATGAGGTTGGTTCGGGGTTGGGTCCAACGCTCGAGTTTTATTCTAGCGTATCGAAGGAGTTTTACAAAAAGAAATTGAAAATGTGGCGTGATGACGTTCCTCAAAATTCGAATGGTGATTCCTTTGTGAGCTCAGTAAACGGTCTTATTCCTAGACCTATGGATGCGAGGGAAGCGTCTTCGGAGAATGGAAAGAAGATCCTACATCTTTTTTATACTCTTGGTAAATTCATTGCCAGAGCTTTGCTCGACAATCGCATAGTGGATATCAATTTTAACGTTTACTTCTTGAAATTGATTCAGTTTCTCAATAAGAACAAAGAAGATTGGAAAATTCAGAGTGCAAAGATTTCGAATATGTCGAATCTTGAAACTGTTGATCCTCAATTGGCCAAATCTCTTGTTTACCTTCAAAATTTTTCATCCGTTGGTGAAAAGAGTCTATCATGTATGAAGCTTGCGGATAAGGGTGCAGAAAAATTGGAAGACCTATCTCTCTCGTTTGTGTTGCCAGGATACCCCAACTTTCAAATAGTACCTGCGGGACAAGATATAACTGTCACTTCAGAAAACGTAAGAGACTATATTGATAATGTTTTGCAAAGTACTCTATGCACCGGTATAATACGGCAGACGAGGTCATTCATGGAGGGGTTTTCATCCGTTTTTCCTATTAGCTCTTTGGTTATATTCTCACCGCAAGAGCTTGTCGATCTTCTAGGGAGCGCAGAAGAGGATTGGACATATAACACACTTAGTTCCTCTATACAAGCTAATCATGGATATACAAAAGATTCAGAAGCTATCTCAAGATTACTCTGTATATTGACAAATTTCACAAAAGTGCAGAGAAGATCGTTTCTACAGTTCATTACGGGTGCTCCCAAGTTGCCAGTTGGAGGATTTAATGCTTTACTACCCCCATTTACTGTTGTGAGAAAGCACGCGGAGACAGGTTTCAATGACGACGACTATCTTCCTAGCGTTATGACTTGTGCAAATTATTTGAAACTTCCAAACTACTCTTCCCAAGAAATCATGAAGACTAAGTTGCTTCAAGCAATGGATGAAGGTGCTGGTTCCTTTCATTTATCGTAGTCTTGCTTCTGATATTTCCTATGTAATTATATACAGGTTAGAATATTGTTGAATACAATTGTTGACTCAAGAATTGGAATAGCATCTACGTAGAAGAATGAGTGAAACGGTAAAACTAAACAACATAATATCCTCTTTGGTAGACAATGCACCACCTTGTGAATTGAAAAATATCAGCCAAGGACTTCTGTCTATTCTAGGAGAACAAAATGGATCCGCTGTGAATAATTCTCTAGAGGAGTTTGTAAATGGGAAATCGGGAGTTTTCTTTCCAGGATACATAGCCTCGAATCTTAATAAGAAGGAAGGATCTAGTAAATACATAGACTATGTGGGACGGCAATTGTTCAACATACACTTGGGAGAGGGAAAAGCAATTGACTTTGAAGACTATGATCCCGAGGTAGAATATCCCTCTTATTATGAAGATCTTGTCGAAGGATTGAACAAATACGGCGAGGACCATTATCCATCGGATTATGCGTTCACAGTTGTTCCCCGTGAAGACTCACTTCACATCTTGATCATCGGTCAGAAGTCGAACATAGAGAACTACTATACTGGTCAATGGAAATCTCATTTCATCATACTGTCTGGCCAGGTGCAAGGAGAAATGGAAGTAGATATACACTATTTCGAGGAAGGTAATGTCCGGTTACAATTTAAACAGCCCATCAATGGTGCTCTTGAGCAAGAAGACGCCTCTGGAATCTTGAATTATATTAGCACATATGAAGATAAGGCCACATTAAACATCATTCAAAGATTTGATGATTTAAACCAAAAGAGTTTTAAGAACCTTAGAAGACTTTTGCCTGTCACAAGGTCCAAAATAAACTGGGGCAAAGCAATTGGGAATTATAGACTTGGGTCAGATGTTATCCACAAAAAGTGATTCGAGCGTTTATATTACTATTTGATTAGATATCAATTGAGCAGATATATAAGTGTAAATAAATCTCTACTATGAAACATTCATCTCAATTTTAAACCGCAATCACCTAAGCTTAAAAAGCATCCAGATGACGAAAAACGCCAACAAGATTATCCCCACTATCTTCGTTAGACTCGAATTTCTCGCCATCACACTCCTCAAGCTTCCGCTAGTTCTCCTGACTTTGACCATCATTTGCGAGAAGTTCTCATTGATTAAGTCCAACGTCAGATTTTCTTGTTGCACCGCTCCATGAATCTCATCGTCCACTGTCGTCCTAAACTTATGTAATGTTTGAGCTAGCTGGTCAAACTTCTGATTATTCTGGCCCTCCCTAAATGAATACAAGGAATCTGACATTATATCTTACGTTTACACTTCATGTATAGAAAGGAAATTCTAATAGATTAGGCGTGAAGTACTTTGATTGTGATCAGTTTTAATATCGCGCGCGAACATGATTACTACTACTAGCTATAAATTATTAACATCAGGAAAATGCCGTATGTTCAGTAGACTTTGATTTGATGAATCTCGTTGCACACCCATGCTAGGGGGATTTTTTGGAATCCCTGGATACTGTTGGGGAGCATAAGATACATTTCCGAAGCCAGTTCCAGTAGGCTGTTGCGCAAGCTGAGGATTATACATCTCTGGAGCTTCGTGACTAGAGCGGGGAGACTGGACCCTACCAAAGTTACCACTAGGATATGGAGGTGCAGCATAGTTATAAGAAAACTGGTTTGTTTTCAGAGCAATGGATTTGTCCACCATTTCGTTATATGATTTAAGTTCTGAATTCAACTGCGAGTTTAACAGGTAAAGCTCTTGCTTTCTAATGCTATATTTTTCCACAAATCTGGCGAGTGAGGCTCTCAATGGAACCAATTCGCTGTAAAGGCGTGTCACTTCGCTTTCATCTATTACCTCTGGATTCGAAGTAAGATAACTAAGAAGCGTATCAACTTTTTTCAGGTCCTGGAATAAGACCTTATTTTCCTCTTCTAGTTCTTCTGCAATCTGTGCTGGGGTTTTTGATACTACGGGCGTGACATAATTCAAAGGGAAAATACCAACTCTACCATTAAGCGATCCACGCCACCAATCTCTATAAACAGATTCAATTACTGTTATGATATCACCCTTGCGAAATGAAAGCTCTTCGGGCTCATAGGATATCAAGTCGTACATTGCCCTGACTTTTGAAACTTTTGCTATCCCTTGAGAGGGGTCATTAGGCTTGCTGGGAGTAGCATTCTGGTCGTCCTGGGCGGTCACTTCTTCAGTTGTTGATCCCAGGCTCAGAGCTAAAGGTTTCAGAGCTTCTTGCTGAGGCTGTACCTTAGCTACCTTTTCTCTTTCGTACTCTTGCAATGAGAGCTTCAATGCTCTCTGAAGATCTTCCTCCTCCTTTTGTTTGTCAGAATCGCTTATCTTTTTCTTGATTGGTTTAGTCGGAGCCGTATCTACATTTTTCATATACTGAGGATATTTGGATTTAACTTTCTCCCACGCATCTGTCATGGGCTTTAACGATGGATCATTCTTAAATGATTGGTGAAGTTGCTGAATGACCTCCACAATTCGACATTTGACAGTTTGATGCAATTTCTTATCGTCAAGTCTCTTAATCATCGACTCTTCAAGGAAGTACCTACTAGCAATCTCCTGCTTCATTCGCGATCCACAATTCTCAGCAATGGCTATAAGCAAAGACAAAGTCCTCAAGATAATATTAGCATCTTTTGAAGCTAACCTCAACGATACCTGTTTGATAGCCTCCTTCGTGGCTAGCTCTGGATTGTTTGAAATGCAGTCACATACATCTAGAATATGCAGCCAATTGTCCCCCGTGAGGGTTTCATCTGTTGCCCTCAAGATTAGCCTCTCAAGCTCTCCCGAAGAATAGTCACTTTTCATTTTATTAGAGTATATTAGCAGCTATTCTATGTTCCTAGTTCCCAAGTTCCCAAATTCCCAGTTCTGATAGATACACTCTTTAGATAAACCTATTAATGTTTCTGGTCAGCCAGTATTGATGTTAATAATCCTAGAATGTCATATTACATAAGCGGTTTTTTTTTTTTTTAACGTGTTCAGAAAAGCCTAGTTTACGTCAAAACATTAAGAATACTTGACAGCATGAGTTCTGAAAAAGAAGCCAATGGGCATACTAGCTCTCAAACTCATTCGAGGAAACATAGTAGGTCATCAGTAGGGGAAATCACAGTAGGAGATGTCTCACCATCGCTTACTACCATGGATATAACTCGTGCAATGAGGAGAAAGTCAGATGCTAGATTAAAGCATCTTAGAGAGGACCCCAACACTGATACAGCCCTTCTCAAGAAGATGTATTTTTGCTACCGAGAATTATGCTATAGAAACAGTTGGATTAGACCGCTAATAATTTTAGGAGCGACCTTGGGTCTCTACGTGTTGTCTGGCAAGGACACCAGAGTGCATAAAGTATTGGAAGCTTTCGTTACGCCTTCATACAGAATAGAAGGAACAGACCAGTATGGAAAAGGATTTAACGATTTTCTCTTTGTTGGGTTTTACGCCATCTTTTTCACGTTTTTGAGAGAGTTTTTAATGGGATGTGTGTTGGCGCCAATTGCACATTATTTTGGAATCAGCAGAAAGAGTAAGGTGAAGAGATTCATGGAACAAACTTATTCCATGTTTTACTATGGATGCTCTGGACCATTTGGCCTTTGGATTATGCATAGGCTTCCTTTATGGTACTTTGAAACTATACCATTCTATGAGCACTATCCTCATAGGACGCATGATTGGTACTTTAAAGTCTACTATTTGGGACAGGCGGCCTTTTGGGTTCAACAGTCTGTTGTGTTAGTGTTGCAATTAGAAAAGCCTCGTAAGGACTTCAAAGAACTTGTACTTCACCATATCATTACAATTGCTTTGATCTGGACTTCGTACAGATTTCATTTCACCTGGATGGGATTAGAGATTTACATCACGATGGATGTTTCGGATTTCTTTTTGGCGACTTCGAAAACCTTGAACTATTTGGACTCACCTTTTACTCCGCCTGCATTCATTTTTTTCCTTTTTGTTTGGGTATACTTAAGGCACTATATTAACCTTCGTATATTATGGTCAGTGTTGACTGAATACAGGACCGTGGGAGACTATACTCTTAACTGGGACACACAACAGTACAAATGCTGGATATCACAGCCAATTGTATTTACGTTAATATTTGCCTTGCAGTTGGTCAATGCATATTGGCTAGTCTTGATCTTGAGAATTTTATGGAGGTACATTGTGGGAGGCGTTCAGAAGGATGAAAGAAGTGACGATGAAGATTCTGAAGATGAAGAGGAAGAAAAAGAGAAAGAGAAAAAAAATGAATAACTTTCAAGTAGAAAATAATTATACTGTCTTTATCCCTATTTTTAAATATACAAATCGTAATATATAATACATAATATCGTCTTAACTGGACAGTTATCTTCGATGCCGGGGTGCAGCTTTTTATGATTGATGGTCAAGATTTTTGCGATATTCATCCACCTTCTGCATATAGGCTCCACATAAAAACTAGAGTTGCACTGAGAAGGTGCTCTCTACTTTAATGATTCTTATCTCTAAACTGGAGTTAGAAAGATTTCGTGAGGAGGAATATGAAAATATTAATCTACGTAGAGAGCTGATTTCAGACTTTTCAGGCGAGTTCTCAGATGGTAAGGATTCGGATAAGGAAATAGAGATTGAAGTTGAGGAAATGAACCCCTATCAGAGCCCAAAGACTTTGAACGTATCAAACTTAATCCTCGATACAGAATATTTTGAAGCCACTCTGGGCCAGCAGGACAATTATCATGCATCAGATCAAAGTATGGAATATCTTAAAGCACAGTCTGAACATAAGAGAAAATTTCTCAAAGAACTAGAAGAGAGAGGATTGCTTCCTCACAAAGAAGATCAGAAGAGGAAAAAATTGGACTATTGAGATAGATAACGCATATATTTATTCACTTATGCTAATTAAAAGTTATTTACATTTTGTTAAAAGAGATGCGTTCATGTGCTTCTCTGAGCTTGAGCGTTTCTTCTAGAGGAAGGATGTCTTCTTTGAACAGACTCACCGGACTTGTAGGACTTCAAAACATCTAGTCTTTCATTTAAACCATCTTCTGCAGCCTTGGACAAAATTCCAACCATTAAAGAGGATACACGTAATGAATCATCGTTACAAGGAATAGGGTAAGTTAGTAAAGAAGGCTCCATATCTGTATCGCATAAACCAATTGTAGGTATCCTCAGTTTTATGCATTCATTGATACAGTTTCTATTTTCGACAGGATTTAAGATGACTACCAAATCAGGTTTAACTAGTCTGTCAGAATTTGTTTCTGCTATCTTTCTTTCGGTCTTCTTTCCCTCCATATCAACTTCAATCAACTGCTCTCCTCCTATCTGCCTAGTAACTTCAGTGAAATTAGTAATTGTTCCAGGTATCCACCTCTTGAATACGTAATACCCATTGGATCTATTGGCAGCCTCTTCTAAAGCTCTATGCTGTTCCCAATGCTTTAAAGTCCCCACGTATAATATGATTCCACCTTTTTTAGAAATCTCCTTTATAACTCTAGTAGCCCTTTTAAGAGCCGAATATGTCTCATTTAAGTCGATTAAGTGGATACCATCGTATTCACCATAAATAAACGGTTGGGTAGAAGGTCTCCACATAGCTTTTGAATGACCCAAATGACATCCCGCAGCTAGAAGTGTAGATATTGTAATTTCTGAGATCTCATGAGGCTTCTTTACCTCATTCTTAGGGATATATACGTCGGTTAAACGCGAACCCAAATTCCCTGACTGACGACTAAACGACAAGTGCCTCAAAAATAATTCTTGTTCGGAATAAGGCTTATAGTCTGGAGTGGGCTTTAAGTTAGGGAACTGGCTCACGTATGAACTACTAGTTGTAGATTTTATATGAGTCATCGCTTCGTCTGACCCCAGAGAAGCTTCCTCGGTTGTTTTGTCGATCCTTGCAATCCATGGTCGGTTGGCGATCTCAGACTGTGGTAAAGACATGTTTTCGTTCATAAATTTCTCTAACTCTTCATCTAACTGCTTCACCTTTTCCTGATTCGGGATGGCAGCTAATTGTCTCTGTAACTCATTCAACCTCGCATTTATCAAAGTCGATGGGGTCTTATTTAATGTTGAAATAAGCTCCCTCGTATGATTTGTGAGCTCTCTCAATGCCTTCGCTTTCGCTGCTGCTGCTTCCTCCCTAGCAAGTGCCTCGGCCACGGCTCGTTCACGTAATTCTCTTTGGCTCACCACATCCTCGCTTTTCTCATCCAAAACTGTGGTGGAGTATCTCTTGCGTAATATGCGGGAATTATACCTAAGACCGTATGTAACTAGTGAGCTCTTAGGTTTACCGATCATCTTGAAGTACTTTCGTTATAAAGCTAAATGGAGTATCTATGCTATGTCCAAATTTTTCATATTCTTTTATCCAGTACACGACTTACGTGTTGCGACATCTTGAGTTACACGGTTGGTCGGCTCTATTATATTGGCTATTGACATATATAGTCTTAGCTTTGATCCATGATCTACTATATTTCTCAAAGTCAATCGTTCAATAGCTTCGTTGATTTTATGGTAGAGAAACTTTGCCAAAGGAGGAAGAATAACAGTGGATCCAAAGCTAGTATTGTGGTATTTGGTTCGATAAAGCTGCAAGATTCAACCATTGCAACCGTCCTTACAGTTGACAAAATAAACATTTTGCACAACATTAACATTGTTGAGATCTATAATACGAAGGATCTTGTTCAGTTTATAGCTGATAGCATAGAGTCTGCAATGCAAGACAATGATCAACAAGGGAAAAATGCTTCTGTTCTAGGGTTATTTGGAATGGTAGAAGCTCTCTTGAAAGAGAAAAATTACTCATCTGAAGATATAAACACGCTGGACGAATTGTCTAATAGCTTAACCTGGGATCTATCGGGCCAGAATTTGAATTACATATTCTTTCTATTACATAAAATGATGATATTCAATCACCTTGACATATATCTCAGTGACACGTATAGCGGAACTGCAAGAATACCGACAATTTTTAGTCCTCCGTTGTGGAACATAATGATAAGAAATGTAGAAGGTGCATCCCTTAGTATGGCATCAGTATCACAAATAACGCTCAGTTGTGATCAAGAGACACGAAGTGAAGAGACGATTGATGATTCCACAGCCCTGTCGCAACAAGGTCAAATAGCTGTTGGCACAGTATTATCAAAGTGGATACATCTGATTTTATGAGTTCGAATCTACAAGTTTATTGTTGCTGAAATATAGATCTCTTATATTAATTACTTACTTTTCTTCCTCGGCAGTACCTTCGTCGTCGTCTTCGCCTTCATCCTCATTTCCAGGAACATCTCCTCCTGCCTGTCCGATTTGACTAGCTAACTTGCTGATATCGAAGTTACCATCTCCACCAGCGCCGCCACCCATTCCTTGCATCAATTGGGAAAAGTCAAGTCCACCGGGAGCGCCACCACCGCCTCCCATATTCATCATGTTTGACATATCATCGTTTTCTTCCACTTGCTCATCTTGTTCGTCCTCATCGACCCATCTATCAAAATCAGTTTTAATGTAATGGTATTTCAACTTCTGCTTTGTCAATCTTGGCCAGTACTCAGCTTTCTTTTCCTTCTTTCTCAAAATCATAAAAATACGCTGGCCTGATTCCGTATTCTTATGTGAATCTTCGGGTATAATTTCATCGAAAAATTGAATATCTAACGCATATTTGTTACTATCATCCTTAGAATCGGCTGATAACTTCAATTCTGTTGCCGTCAAGTCTAACTTGATATTGATAGCATCATAAATCTCAATTGTCAAATAAATTACATTCTTCGAAGCATCATCAGCACTTGAGCGCTGAGCCCATAATACTGGAGGTGTGATAACGGCCATTTTATGTGTATATCTGATTTAGTCTTTTTATCAACTTGGAGTGAATCTTTTATAGAGAACCTAGTAACGA
Organism: Schwanniomyces etchellsii; assembly: GCA_031081805.1. Taxonomy (NCBI): domain Eukaryota; kingdom Fungi; phylum Ascomycota; class Pichiomycetes; order Serinales; family Debaryomycetaceae; genus Schwanniomyces; species Schwanniomyces etchellsii. Next base: position 721,894 of record JARYSY010000004.1, on the reverse strand, counting down.
GGGAGTTGTTCTGGAAACTTCTACTAAAGTCACGTGATTTGCTCTTGGGGACTTTTCCACGAGTCTTACCCTGACTCGTGGTACCTACAGATCCCGTCATGTAGTCAGCTACAAATCTGGATGTTCCATTCTTACTTAATGCTAATGCAAGGATCTATCTTGAATCTTTTACTATATACTGTTTCAAGTTGCTTCAATTTTACTTTACCTGTGCTTGTGATCGAGCACGGTGTGAGTACTTAGACAAACATATTGAAGTAACAGTTAATTTCCCGAAATGTTCCTCAAATTAAACTTTTCTGTGGAATATAGGTACTACAGCCAACTCCATACTCTACGAGGGTAAGCGAAGATTGAGATCCTCGGGCAGGATCTCTTCCTTCAGTGAAGCCGTTGAAGCACCTCTGTAAAGAAGCTGTAATTACTATCGTTATCAGAGACTTCAAGTTGCATAATAGTAAACTTGAGTCCTCGAGAACATTAAGGCTACCTTGATCGAGAATAGCTGCTAAATGCCGAGCAGGTTCGAGGATATGAGAACTGTTTCTATAATCACGTGATTAAGTGGCATTTACAAGGAGAAGCAAGTACATCCAGTAAAGTTATGAAGCATTGTATATGATAGATCGGCTACCTTTGGAAATTCAGATTCGCTTGATCAAATTCAACCCTAGCAGTTGTTTGAAGTTCATCAACTCTCATTTTTACATTTTATACAATGAATTGTTTTACGACAGAATTTTGAATTGCTTTGGCGAGGACGTCATACCAGTATTAATCAAGGTCTTACCATTTTTAAAGGTTTACATAAAATCACTAGATGTGATACGTTTCACTGCACGGAATATTATATCTTCAAGGCTAGGTTTGAAAGATGCCAATGTTTCACACGAGTTGGAAGATGACCATCCTTTCAATTGTATGTACATAAAGGATTCATGGAAGTATATACATTCTATTATGAAGAACAAACGACTTTTCGCTGAGTACAAGGACTATGAAATTGATCAACCTTCAAATTACGTATTCAATCACTACGTTGAGATAAACAGAACTTATTTGTTGTCATACAAGAAAACATTATGGCTTGCACCTGGAAGATATAACTTGAACATTGCATTGGTTGTAAAGCACGGTAGTGGTTTGGGGACAACGAAATTCGAAATAAGATATGAAGATGAAGAAAAAGAGCCAATACATCAAACTTTCTATCCTCCCTCAAACATTAATGAGATTTTACCAAAGAAGCAATTTTGTCTTCTAAAAATTGGAGAATTTGTGATACCGCCTACTGTCTCTTCAGATCCTTCGGTCGCTGGGAATAAGCTTAGAAAGGTTTCCTTGACCATGGAAGAAATAGGTCTTTATTTGAAATCAGGCTTCCGAATTTTTTTTATTGACATTGCTACCCCATCACTTCTTTTCAATGATTATAATTTATTATACTACACAATTAAAGAGACAGATTACAGGTATTTCATTAATATACCTTTAAAGAACCTATACAAAGCTTTAAACTATATGCAAAATGGTGGGGAGAATGCATTTGATGTCGACGTACCCTATGGACTGGGTAATCCTGCTGACATTACCGACGAGTATGAACGATCTTACAACGATGACTTCGAATCTAATCTAGCTCGTAAAGGGGTCGATACGCATGATTCTGGATCGCATAATTTGAATGAAAACATAATGGAGTATTCAACATTCTATTTTCATAGCAATTTTAAGCGAAGATTTTTCAAATTCAGTACAATTTACCAGAAACGTCAGTTTGTGAATAGATATGGCGATTTTGAATTGGATTGGAATGAACAAGATAAATCGGGTTCCGCTGAGGGTTCATGTGTTTATGATAAAGATAGCATCAAATGGAAAATCCCAATTTTGGGAGAACTCTAGTAGTACTATATGTCTGTAATTCTATATGTCTGCAAATATGCGTAAAGAACTCTATTCTATCATCACGTGCAGTAGTGATCTGTCTCCAGGTATTTGCACTTCAATATTGATAGCGTAAAGTAGGCTGGACGTCAATTCAGGATGAGCACTGGGTTGAGAGAAGAAAGCTCATCATCAGTTAATAATTCTATGGCTACTTTTGAAGGACTGGGTTCAAGACAGAAGAGTCCGAATCTTGATGACACCCCTCAAAAAATTGATACGATTAGGAGAGAAAGTAAGAATAAATATAATGTGGGAGAAGCGAAGGACATGGTTGGAGATGAAAGTGATACAGATGAGGGTTCCAAAGAGAGTGTTTTGCCGAATGAGGGTTTTCCCATTCCAAGCAACAAAAGGATTATATTACAAAGATTCACTATATATAATTCTGAGTCTGCAATGTATATTGTTGGAAGTAACGCGAAGGAAAGTCTATTCAGAGTTTTAGAGATAGGAAAGGACGTGGAATATCCTAACAAGGTCTGCATTGTAGAGGATAAGAACTATTTTTACACAAGAAAGGATTTGATAGAACTCATAAATGGTCTTAACGATTCCATTGAAGGCGGAATTCACAAAATAACTCTGGGATATGGTTTACTTGGACTTATTAGATTCACGAAGGGATACTATCTATCTATAATTACCAAATGTAGTCAGGTAGCAATTCTTGGTGGTCATTACATATATCACGTAGATGAAACAAAATTAATCCCACTAGATTTATACTACGAGAAGCCACGAAAATATAGCGACGAGGAAAAACTTCTTTCCATTTTTAAATATTTGGATCTTGGTAAGACGTTTTACTTTAGCTATGCTTATGACATTACGAATTCTTTGCAAACAAATTTCATGAGACACAAAAAGTTAGCGTCATATTACGAATATCGAATAGATAATAGCCAGATAGCGGAGTCCTTTGAGGTAAATGAGAGATTCGTTTGGAATAACTTGCTTTTAAAGCCAATATTGGAAAACCATGAAATAGCAGCCTATGAATGGTTCCAACCAATAATACATGGCTTCGTAGATCAGGCAAGCATATCAATTTATGGCCAAAAATTCTATATTACAATCATAGCCCGAAGATCGCATCACTTTGCGGGAGCCCGATTCTTAAAGCGAGGAGTGAATGACAAGGGTAATGTTGCTAATGAAATTGAGACTGAACAGATTGTATCTGACATGTTAACAACTTCTTTTCATGACCCAAAGTTTGGTTTTTTTAGTAATCCTCGTTACACAAGCTTTGTGCAGCATAGAGGTTCTATTCCACTATTTTGGAGTCAGGATTTAAACAGGTTACCAAAACCTCCCATAGAAATAAATCTCACAGATCCATACTACCAGAGTGCGGCTATTCATTTTAATAATCTTTTTCAAAGATACGGTCTGCCGTTAATAGTTTTGAATTTAATCAAAACTAAAGAGAAGCAGCCTAGAGAACTGAAACTTAATAAATGCTTCATCGATTGTGTCAGGTACTTAAATCAATTTTTACCCGAGAAGCATAAAATAGTTTTCTATTCCTTTGATATGTCTAAGCATTCCAAAAAGAATTTAGACGTGATATCGCCTTTACAGAATATAGCATCTAGATCAATCGCAAGAACTGGGTTCTTCCATAATGGAACAAGCATTGCAACAACAAAACTCCAAAGGGGTATTATCAGAACTAATTGTATCGATTGTCTTGACAGGACGAATGCTGCACAGTTCATAATTTGTAAGGAGGCATTATTTCATCAGCTTTCGAGCTTAGGGCTTATATCCCCATCCACTAGCTTGGATTATGATTCTGACTTGATAAATATTTTGACCGAGATTTTTCATGATCATGGTGACACGATTGCAATCCAGTATGGAGGCTCTAATTTAGTGAACACTATGGACTCATATCGGAGGATAAATCAATGGTCCTCGCATACAAGAGATATGCTTAATAGTATAAAGAGAATATATTCTAACTCATTCATGGATCTGATCAGGCAAGAGGCTATAAATCTATTTCTTGGTAATTATGTGTATGATGCAAAGAAACCGAAGCTTTGGGAACTACAAAATGACTTTCATTTGCATAATGACATCTTGAGAGAAATTAATGATCATAGAAGAAGCTATGTGCACTGGTACAATACGAATTATTTTTCGAACAAGGACGAGATAAGTAGCTTATTAGCAAGCATAAATGCTGTTAAAGATAAAATAAGTTTCTCTGAAAAACTCCTGCCTTATCCTCACTATAATGATAATTGGTTCAATGAATGCTATGTTCCAAGAAAGTTTCAGTCAATGCATCAATTGTTTCAATTCAATATGAACTCCAATGCAAGATATTTCCCTAATATAGTGGGAGATCAGATAAGACTGTTTAATTATAGTCCATTTCAATCAAGAAAGCAGGCTAATATTAATTTAATAGATACGCGACGGTTGGGACTCAAGACATCAGCGTCGGATACGGATAATGAGGCATATTCGAAGGTAGAAAGGCTAGATACTCATGCAATGATGTCAGTTGAAAGTAAGATGCAAAAAGAGAATGGAAATATATCGTACGGTCTGAACCGTGGCGAAAATTTCAATGATTATGCTCCGACTATTTATGCAAACATGACGAATCCAGGGAGAATTAAAAGCTTTTTGGCAACTAAGATAGAAAAACTAGGCTACTCAAAAACGGGGAAATTAATAGATTATTTTCCTTCCAATAGAACATTCACATCTTCGGACCGCTCTTCTAGCGACACCTACGCGAAGAATGGTGAATTGGCGAATTTACCCTATGATTTAGATTTTGAGGTTGATTTAAATGATATTGATCTATATCGTACAATATGCAGATTCGATAATGCGGGTATAGAAGAAAATTTCAGGAAGACGCAAGATCCTTTTCCTCTTTATTCTGAGCAAAGTATGAGAATAGCACACGATGATGAGGAGCTTTACAAAAGTATCACTGAGGATGTTACATCCTATAATATCGGCTACTTCGAAAAACTGTATGAGAAACCTGAAAATATATCGCCAAACGAAACCTGGAAAAATTCGTTGATGCTACCTTTCTCTGATTACTTCAATCTAAAGGATAATTATTTCACCTAATAATGAAGTTAGGCCCTGATCAATTGCATAATTAAAATCTTATATCTATTTTTCTATGTATAGTGACTAAATATGAATCTCCACTTAAATTCCAGCTATGTGTGTCTTGTAAGATTCGAAGGCGGCCATATATAAATGACTTCTGGATGCATTTAATAACAATAATACTATTAAATTGGACTATACCTTATTTAATTGATTATTTAAAAGAGTTAGATAATTCACCATATATATCCATATCAGAATGTAGTAGAGATTAGATATGACTATTTGAAATTCTACAAACTATATCAAAACACAAAAAGAAAAAAAAAATAATAATAAAGACATTTTTCAAGCTGGAGGTTGAAGAGAAATAGTAAAGCAATAAATCATAATTATCGTTCCATGAAACTAAGTATCTAAATGCATCCAAGCGAGAAAATAGGATCTGCCGCAATTCAAAAAAGAATTTCCACTAGTGCAAATGTAGAAGCTCAAAGGAAAACAATTAACAATTAACATTTTGAAACTTCTAAGACATATAATTTTAAACTTATATATATTGAAAGTATTAAGACATTTTCAAATAAGCCTAATGATTCATTTCACCTAGCATGACTTATTCATCTGCTGGCGACAACATTATTGCGAAGAAAATCTTAAAACTCGAACCTAAAAAAATTCAAGCATTCAAACTAAATATATATTCAAAATATAACTTTAAATAGATACGAGAATGTTCCGTGAAGTAAAATTAACAGAGAAAGTGCTTGCGTCAGAAGAATCATAAAAATATACATCACTAATTTGTCTGGATCATTTGATATTAACTTACCTCCACACAAAAGTAGATCTATAGGATAATTAATGTCATACATGACTGCAACTTAGATCCCACTTAAATTTCCAAATAGGAACATTATTGAAAAATACGTACGCAAATATCATAGCTTGATATCATCCTATCTTCAAGCGAAATATGATTTTATTACCAGTCCATTAATCTTTCTGAGATATGTAATGCTCGCATGAAGGCTTACTTCAAAATTACCTTAAGCCACTAAAAAGAGAGATGAATGCTAATATCGAATCATTTCGACATTAGCATCAGTACTCATAGAAAAGCCTGTACTAAACGATACAAAATGTGAAACCTTGAACACCTATCAAGATTTAAAGAAATTGTGATAATGATGTATAAGTATTTACAATTTATTTCGTTAGAGATCAATCTTTCCGTCTTATGTCAAGCATAGGAAATTTAACTTAAACTACCTATCTACCAGTTCGCTATATACAGAGTGCTCGTACATCGCACTGAATTTAGATTATTGAGTAAATAATCCATCTACGGTTATCATTTTGCAATTCATAAAATGTGCACTGCCGGCTAATTACTTGCAATAGGAAATATTAGAAAGAATATGCGCTGCGGCCTCGTCCAGCTTACTTCTCCAAGACGTGACAATAATTATACTAAAAATTTACTAGACTAAGAACTTCTTTCCTTAAATCATTTTGACGTTTACCTGCCTTTTGGTGGAAATAGGCCCAAGGACTGGAATGTATTTCCTGATAAATGAGATGCTCATTCCTGTTAAATCATAGAAACGAACGAGTTAAGTGAGTACCAATGATTGATACATAATTTGATAGAATGAAGATGCGATAGATCCCATTGAAAGCTGGCATCGACTAATGTCGATTCTGTTGAGTAACGAAGCAATCAAAAGAAACTTAACCACAATCGTTAAGTCCAGGGACGAATAAAGAAAAAAAAATATACCAGTATGTTCAGGCCTTGGATAGTATCTCAAGATTTGAGTGATTTTTATTCTCTTAGTACAATAACTCCCACTTCATTTTTATATTTATTCTTTTAAATCGAAAAAGTATTAACTATTAATCATAGTAAATTATTTGGCTAAATTGTCATTCTACTCAATTTATATCGAAGTTGCTTGTCTGTTATTTATATAATTAGCTGCATATGAAATATTTCATCCTTATTGCGTCATCAGTAGTTATATCTGAAAGTCATAATGAACTGGTAAATGATCATAATTTTGATAGGTATACAACTGGGATTAAGATTTTAATCAGACATTATATTACTCAACTTGATTCTAGTATGAAGAGTTTGTTTATTCTTATTCACTTTCTTGTATTTAAATTATATTAAATACATATGAGTTTCAGTTTTTTTCTTCAGATTATTGATTCCGTCTTAAATCTTTGAAAATACTAATGGAATGACCTACGTCAGAGGTTCTTAATTGCTAAGCTTGTAATGATTCTCAGAGTATAATTTCCTCTCCTCTCATGTTAGAATATAAGATTAGAGGAACCTTAATCTTAAGCTTAAAGGTAATTATTGTTTTTAATTTATTTTTTTCAGAGATTACCCAATAAGAAGAGTATTTATTATAACCCTATATTGCTGATATATGTTGGAAAATGCATGCATTAAGTTTTCGCAATTTGTATAATTATTTGATTTTATTTTATCTACTAAATTGATTAATGAGCTTGTTCTCGTTAACCATATTACGATTCAATTAAACTTTTTGCAGTTATCATAATATTGAAATTTAATAGAAGAATATTTATCACATTATTACAGATCATTTGTTTTCTTTTTAGTGATATGTTCGATAATTTTCAACCTACCATTATAGGACTTCTTACTGTTCTTTATAAATGGGGGTTTAGTAATGTCATTTATTCTTCTTTATTCTTTAGTATCTTGGAGCTCTTTAGGAGCTTTACATAGATCAGCACCTAGTTTATTTTTTGTATTCTTTTTTCTTTCTATTGATGATCTTTCGGTTGCAGTTTAGTTATGGTGTTCATTTTTCATCCGAAATTATATACGATATTACAATAAAAATCTATAGTTTTAAAGCCTTTCAAGTATTTTTTTAATTTTTGATCATTAAAACTAGCGCATATTAATTAATCTGCAGATTGCATTATACATTAATGTAGAACATATTAAGCTAAATATCATACTATTGAGCTGTCTTTTTGTACAATGGAAACATCAACGAAACCTTTTTCCTTATGGACTTCATTATGTTGTGAACTGCTTTGATCGCACGCAATATTTTCGCTATCATACGTAGAAGAGTCAAAAATAATCCTCTCCTTCAATTGTAAAAAGCGAATTCCTGCTGCAACAATGGACGAAGCTATGCCGGTCGCAATAATAGCCCAACAGCCTCTTGTATACTGGGGTGCTAAATCAGCGGAGTAGAATATTATGGACCACCACGCATTCACTGCATTACTGAACATATTCATTGAAGCTAGGGTGATTGATCTCTCTTGAAGGTCATTTGCGCAAACAACATTCGCCCAAGCAAAAAAACTAGCTTGCCCAGCGTAACTAAACCCAGATAAGTATTGGGATGCAAACACAAAGTTAGGTGAATCGGGCCTCGCAAGAAAAAGAATTGCCGAAACGACAACACTTATGGTTATAAAGAACGCTACCCTATAATGATACTTAGCACCTGTTGCGTCTACATATAGTGCTGCCCCAAATGTACCTAGGACACCCATTGCAGCGACCCCCATGGGATAATGATTTTTCTGGGGCACAGAATACCCAAAGTATTGAAGCCATAAAGCAAAACAGCTATTGATTGGGAAAGATTCATTTTCCCCTCCCAAAGCAAAGAGTAGACTAAATAACCAGAAATGCCATCTACCCAATACCCTTTTAAAAACTGAAAAGTCTAATCTGGTTTTAGGAGTAGGCTTTAACCTCGATATTGCTAGGTCCTTTTCTTCTTTGGTAAAATAAAAGGCTTTGCTATCTTGAGGTGTATCAGGAAAGAACAAAAGTCCATAAATAGAAACTGGCACTGTAATGATGAAGTCAATAATAAAAAGCCACCTCCATCCAGCGATTCCATTGTAATCATCCATATTAGTGTAAATCGCACTTTGCATTACTCCAGAAAACAAGCCACCCAATAAACCTGAGGAAGTGAAAACTGCTGACCTTTTAGTGAGCTCATCTTCCTTATACCAAGAACCAAGTATTAGATGAACCCCACTAAAAGTCGCAGATTCGAATACTGCTTGGAAAAACTTAAGTGCACATATTTGTTTCCATGACGTACACTTATAGACGCCTAGGGTCAATAATCCCCACGCCATTGCAGTGAAGCTCATCCAATAACTAGGCCTAATTTTTAGGAGAATTAAGTTATTAGGAACCAATGCAATCACATATCCAACAGTAAAGCAAGTATTAATTATATTAAACTCATTTCCCATCATGTTGAGATCTTCTTTCATGCCTGAAACATAGGCATTCGATAGATTAAGTCTATCTACATAATTAACCCAATACAATAAACAAGAAAACGATAGAACAAACCAATCGATCTTCATTAAAAGGCGAGCCTCCAATTTGTTTTCTGGGGTTTTTCCCCATAGTATTTCCTTGAATTTTACTAAGGGTGTTGAGATTCTCATTTAAACTTAGCATACATAGCATGAACGGCGAAATAATCAACATATATAGATTCAAGTGTACTCTTGATATCATAGATAAGATGTTTATCTGAGTTATTATAATGCATGGCCGAATCTGACTGTCTAATCATCCTTTAATAATTCATGTAAGGTAATTAATAATTACCACTTGCACCATATTTTATCAAATGACAAGGCTCCCTATCGATAGAACAATGGTTCCTTTTTGAATCGGAATACGAATTCCATAAGCTTTATACCAAATATCGCTATCTTTCCCTAATTAACTGGTCACAGGGATTGGCGAATTTATCGCTGATAAGGTATTCTTTGAGGAAGCCAGAAACAATAAAGTCACAGGAAGTATTTAAAGAGGAAATCGCGAGCACTCAACTCTGCTATTGTTATCCTTAATTCTTCCACAACGTTAAAATGCTGGACAAATACACCCAGATCGCTAGGGATAAGCTTGAAGAAAGAAACTCCAGATTCAAAAGTGAATGGCTCCTCTCTTTGAACGAATTTCCTTCAAGGAAACTTAGAGATGTCACCTGCTGGATTTCCGAATCCGGAATATTGACAGATAAAGAATTAGACATTACTGACTCAAATGTCGCAACCATTCTCTCGAACATAAAAAGCAGGAAATGGAAAGCTAGAGAGGTTGCTTCTGCATTCTGTCATCGAGCATATCTCGCGCAGCAATTGACTAATTGTCTCTCTGAAGTCTTTTTTGATGAGGCGCTTGAGGAAGCTGAAGCTTTAGATAAGTACTATGATGAAACTGGCACCACTAGGGGGCCCCTCCATGGTTTACCTTTGTCTTTGAAGGACAACTTTATTGTTAAAGGACAGGCAAGCACTGTAGGAATAGTTAATTTCTGTTCGAAACCGACTGAATCTGTCGATGAGTCTGCCTTGGTAACATTACTCCGCGATATGGGAGCAGTTCTTTATGTGAAAACTAATGTCCCTGTTGCAATGATGATGGCTGAAACCTCAAATCATATTTATGGAACTACCTTGAATCCTCTTAATAGGGACTTAACATGTGGTGGATCATCTGGAGGAGAGGCTGCATTAATTGCCCTAAGGGGTTCTCCACTTGGAATTGGGCTGGATATTGGAGGTTCTATTAGAATTCCACTGGCTTTCAATAATGTTTATGGATTGAGACCAAGTTTCGGACGTTTTCCCACGTATGGAACCCGTTCTGGCCTTCCAGGGCTCGAATCAGTTAATAGCGTGAATGGGCCGATGTCGAGTGACGTTGAGAGTTTAGAAATATATTGCAAATCCTTGATTTCTCATGAACCTTGGAATTATGATGCAAAAGTTGTTCAGTTACCTTGGAAAGAAATAACTTTGCCTAAAACATTAAAATTTGGAATCCTCATTGATGATGGATACGTACATCCAACACCGCCCATTAAAAGGGGGATGAACATAATTATAGATCGCTTGAAAGCTCGGGGCCATCAAATTATCGACTGGAAGTCAACTGATCATCTTAGATTGTCCAAATTGATAACATCATTTTTTTTAAGTGATGGAGGATCCCACGTTATGGCACAACTTAAAGCCACTGGCGAGCCACTCTTCCCAGCTATGGAAGGATATGGGTCTGCTCCAGATATGAGCGTTTCAGATTTATGGGACTTACAGGCTGAAAGAACTGTCCTCATAAATAACTATTTAAAAAGATGGAATGCGACTGCTGAATCGAATGAAGACGGCGCTGTTATGGATGCAATAATTATGCCCGTAGCACCACACGCTGGTTGTCAGCATGGTAAGTTTCGGAATTACGTTGGATACACTTCGCCATTCAATGCATTAGATTATTCTGTCGGAGTCCTTCCTGTAACAAGAGCGGACAAGTGCCTTGATTCTGTCGAAGACGAATTCGTTAGCTACAACGAAATAGATGAACTTGTGCACAAGGAGTATGATCCTGAAATTATACATGGTGGTGGTGTTTCAGTGCAAGTAGTATGCAGAAGATTCGAAGAGGAAAAAGTTATTGCGATCCTCAAACATCTTTCGTCATTGCTCAGCTCTTGAGTGCTTTTAGTTTTTGATTTGTTCAGTACGCATTCGTCTGAAGCCCACTAGACGTCATCTCGGAGGATAATTGATTGAAAATTTTACATGTTTAACACCCTTTAAGCAATCATGGTAACTGAAGGCTTGCATGAATACTTATGGATTGTATGTATAAACATTAAATATTTATATCATTAGAAATTCCTGGCTGTGAACATTTGTACATGGAGCTTGAGTAGTAAACAAATTTTTGATGATATTTGCGAAAAATCGCGAAGTATGAGCACAGCTGAAATGGAAATCATTACATCCCAAAGACAGCATTAGATCAACCAAAGGTGAACTTTGAACTCTTTTTTAAAAAATCATCAATTCTTTCATAGTTGGTTATCTCTAAGTGTCTTCCATTGAAAGATGACTTGATATGGATGCAACGTTTGATACAGGATGCAAGGGAATTACAGTAAAGAAAAGAGGAACCTGTAAAGAGAATAGGAGCTCTGATCAAGAGAAGCAAATACCGATGTCTAATAAAATCAAACAATAGAAATGATACCTAATTCTACAGGGTATCTTAGTCATAATATCGTATTTGCGGAAGCTTTCGAAAGACTTAGTGCCAATCATTAAGTACTTCAATAAACAATATGGCTATGATACTTTCTAATGAATCTTACAAGAGTACCATTAATAAAACCATTCCTAATCCCTAGTGGAAATTCATAGGCATTATGTAGTACGACACCCCAGGAGTGCTCTGACATGCGCTAGACTAGGTAGGCCATTCGATTTTGATGCTGTAGTCACGTGAAAATACTCGGTGATTTTAGGATCATCTCAGCCTTGTCGGGCGGGCTGAAATTCTTAATATACGAGATATTGCGAATCGCTGTCATCACGAAATAGCGCTTCTTAGAATAGATAGATTACCTTTTGAAGCCTACATGGTATGACTGCTCCTGCTAAGAAAGTAAACTATCCGTAAGTACAATTTTTTATACAAATTGGTGTGATCTTAACTAACGAAAAAGGTTTTGGTATGGTGGAGCCGCGAGTATGGTTGCATGTATGGTTACCCATCCATTAGATCTTGCAAAGGTACGTTTGCAGACCGCATCCAAGCCTGGGCAATCATTAATTTCAATGGTACATGAAATTATAACCAAGGAAGGTTTTTTCAAAATCTATTCCGGTCTAACGGCATCGTTGTTAAGACAAGCAACGTATTCCACCACGAGGTTTGGCATATACGAATTCTTAAAGGAACTATATATCGAAAACTATAATGGACACCCATCAACTGCTATATTGTTACCAATGTCAATGGTGGCGGGCGGTATAGGCGGGCTTATTGGAAATCCCTCTGACGTTGTGAATATAAGGATGCAAAATGATTCATCGTTACCCATAGAACAAAGAAGAAATTATCGTAATGCTTTCCATGGCTTGTATCGTATAATCAGGGAAGAGAATGTCAGTTCATTATTTCGAGGATTAGGTCCCAATTTAATTCGTGGTGTTCTTATGACGGCTTCTCAGGTTGTCACATATGATTTTGCTAAAGAATTGCTTGTTGACATGCTTTCACTAGATCCTGCAAAGAAGTCGACTCATTTTGGTGCTTCGTTCCTTGCAGGAATGGTTGCGACTACTGTTTGTTCTCCCGCTGATGTGGTTAAAACTCGTATAATGAATGCTAAAGGTTCTACAGAAAAGAGTACTCTAACTATTTTAAGTAACGCCATAAAGAATGAAGGGGTGGGATTTATGTTCAGAGGATGGGTGCCATCTTTCATTCGTTTGGGACCGCACACAATTGTGACTTTCTTAGCACTAGAACAGTTGAGAAAGTTCAAAGTCGGAATGCCATCTTGATGTTTTTTTCATCTTTTTTGTTCCTCAGCGATTCATTATATGTGATAGATTTGTATTTAAGTAACATAATAAACGATATAGACAAGAATCATACAAATAGCCCTTGAGCTCATTCTTTCAATCGGATTTGCTTCTACGAGATGTTAAAAATTCAAAGGTGCTATGAAGCAATGTTCAATAAGCATCTCCACTATTTAAGTTCTATGTTGTCCAATTCGGCCTTCTCAAATGCTTCTTTCTCGGCTTCCAAGATGTATGGAATAAGGTAATGATTATCCTGCTCGGGCTTGACGGCCTTATTAGGAGGTAACAAGTGATGAGTTAATGAACACTGATGGGCAGTGATTAATCTGTAATTTCTCGCATAAAGTTCATCATCTGGTAATCTTGAAATTGCCTTTTGAACGACAGGGCTTTCTTCCATGATTAAATCATTCATTCTAAAGGAGATTGTTAGTATCCAGTAATAATAATGAATAGTTTGAGGCAATTTAAACATACTTTAAGCCCAACTCCCTGTAGCCTGAATAGCTGACAAAAAGCTTTGCCAATGGCGTAACAACCTTCGACAAGGTTGGCCTAGACAAAATAAAATCAGACGCTTTAACTATCGATGTGATGGATGCCATTGTTTATTGTATTCAACTAATATATAGAAAGCTTATGGTGGATTTTTATTCAACTTCACAAGAGAGCGCGAGAAATCAAAAATCATACTCTTCTCATTGGCTCGAATGATTACTTAAATAGGAAATACATACAAGATGACTTCGTCAGTAATGATATTCATCAGACGACTGTCCTTTAATGTTTGGAAAACCGCAAGATTGTAGGATATTTGTAGCACCTTCTTTGTAAACTACGTCTAACAAGTCCTGATCTTTACAAAGTATCAAACCCATGAAACCGCAAGAATTTATGCCAATTTTGTCTTGAAACTTACCTACAGAGCGAGGTATTAAAGCCATGTAATCTGTTGTCATCAATACGTTATATGATATATGCTCGGCCTGATTATCTCTCAACACATTTAGCACTCTTTGTAATAAAGAAACAAAATACATTGACAATTCCTCTTCATCGGTGCTACTCAAATCATGCGGAAGCGGAGCTACGAAATGAGCGAAAGGAAGGTCTATATTTTGTAAAGGCTCTTTCTTAAGATTTGGAATGAAAGGTTCAGAACCCTTAGCTAAAGCCTCTGTAAACGGTACAAAGTCCTTTGGAAGACTCATGAACTGTATGTGCTTATGAGGTTGAGATGCTCCGCTCTCAGGCCCACAATTGTAGAAGGCGAACCACTTTTCTTCTCCTTCGGAACTCAACTTCTTCAAGATACTATATGTTGCAACTAACTCGTTCAATGAAAGAGGTGTATTCTGAGATTTATATTCCCTTGTCACTAACATGAAATGTCTAGGAACAACAGGAAATTTGTTGAATATCACTTTGAACTCATCATTGGGACCGAAGCTTTCCAACACGGTTAATTCAGGCTCCGATTTCAAAAACGGATTCGAAGCGACGTTACCTTTCTCTGGTCTTTTAGTCAACGACTTGAGCAACGTGAGTTGATACGGTAACTTCGTACCCCCATACGTTTCTTCAACTCTATCGTTCTTGGAACCATCTCCATTGAAAAAGATGTGTCCATCGAGTGCCAGATTGTATTTCTCGTCTAATGTCTGAAAAAAATTATCTGGAAGTTCATACATTTCTATTGCTATCGTTGAATGTTTAGAGCGAAATAATTTAAACTATTCATATATACATTCGCGATTGTGGATGAGACTCATCTCGCCTTTTTCTTTTTTTTAGCCAACCAAGAATTTTTTTACTCTTTTTCTTACGATCGGAGTCCAAAGATGAAGCGATATTAGGGGAAATGGGTGAACTGCTTGACAAGGATTCTTCCTCCCCACCTAAAGGTGAGGGAGCTTTCTCAAGATTTTCGAGGTCAGGCGAGTGCCTCTTCTGATCCTCCAGCGCTAGAGTTTCTGTATCTTGACGTCCTGAATTACTAGTTTTCTTTGAACTATTATGAATACTCTCATCACTCATAGGTTCAAAGATTTCTATGGAAGGAGTGGAGATGCTTACTGGATTTGAACTTGATACACCGGGTTCATTAACACGAGTACTCGAAGAGCCTTCTAATGGAGTTAATATTTTAAGAGCACTTTCATGTGAGAGAGGATGTTCAGAATATTTCTTTGGATTGTCGCTTGAATCTGTATATCCAGATGCATGCGGAATTTTAATTTTGAAAACTTCTTCTTCGCTTTTGTCAGTTAAGTGACCTACTATAGCAAGATTCTTCTCCATTTCTGAAGAAATCTCATTGATATCATTCTTTATGTTATTTGCAGGCCCTTTCTTATAGTCTTCTCTTTTGATTCCTCTAGGATTAATATATTTATTCTCAGAATTTCTGACATTCTTAACGGTTTCTTTCGAATCCGTACCATTAGGATATAACTGAGTGCATTCATTAAGTGGAGGTATTATTCTTGTTCTTTTTTCATTTGCAATGCTATAATTTTTTTTCTTTAGATTAGATTTGAAATTAGGATAACTTGATGCATGACCCAAGGATTTGCTTTCATGCGATGTCGAAGTTGATCCTTGAATCCTTCTGTTGAAGCTATTCGACCTAGCGAGGTCAACACTTTCAGAGGAAGCAACCTTTAATGCATTTGATACTTTCCAGGTCTGGTCATAAAAGCTTTGGTACCGGTTTGCCTTGGCACCTGACCGTTTACTATGTGCTAAATGATCATGAGCTCCAGAATATATAGAAAAGCCTTTGTCCGATGTCTTGTGAGATGGAAGACTTGAAGTAGAAGTATTTGCTGAAGAACTTGAGTATAATTTTTCTGCCCGAATCAGAGGGCTAATCATTGTATTGCCAAAATCCTTCTCCATCTGTGAACCATCCTCGTATTGATTGTCATAGAAAGCCTCTGATAGTCCATCTTCGGCATCATCATTTACCAGTTCCTGAATTGGCTGTTGAAATAGTGTATTATTGACGACTGAAAGAGGTGAGCAGATTCGAGGACTTCCGCTTACCTTGGAGAAGGGAGAGCTCAAGAAGTCGTTTTCAATTAGGTATTCTGAAGGCGTCAGCTTTGTTCGTTTGTGATTCAATTCAATTCCGGACTGGTTTGTTACCGGAGGCAGATTCGCATCTAAAACTTGATCCAAGTCAATAACTGCATCTGGTACATTCTCATGGTTGAAAGTGGTTTCCTCTGTTAAAAAAAATCTCGTTTTGGGCGTACTAGAGGTAGATGCGGCCTTTTTATGTGACAACTTTATGGGTGAATGCAATGCAGACGTATGTGATCTTTTAGGAGTACAATATGAATTAATGGAAAAACTTGAGCAACCAGGAATTTCAGGAGTTTTGGTGGGAAAAGTGTAGCTATCACTTGTAGGTTTATTTGAAAAATCTGCTTCATTATTAAATTGAAAATGCTTATCCAAATCATCATCGTCGTTACAGTTGTAATTAATATCTTCATCATAGGTTCCGAGGTCGTCTAACATAGAATTACTCGGTTTCGTTATAGGTTTCCCAACATCATCGGTGTCTTTAATATTCGAAATGTCGGCCCTAACAATGGGTATCATCAAAGAATTATTTATTTGATTAGTAGATGAATATAAGCCCAATCCCATCG
This sequence comes from Schwanniomyces etchellsii, assembly GCA_031081805.1. Taxonomy (NCBI): domain Eukaryota; kingdom Fungi; phylum Ascomycota; class Pichiomycetes; order Serinales; family Debaryomycetaceae; genus Schwanniomyces; species Schwanniomyces etchellsii. The sequence continues at coordinate 704,762 of JARYSY010000004.1, read as the reverse complement.
CATCAAAATCACCAGATATCGCTGCAGACCTCCTATGCCTGTGTCTCTTACCATAATTATCAGCTAGATTAGAATAATTAGGTAAGGAACTCATGAAGGAAGAAGAAAAGTCTGCGTTCAAATTGTGTTTCTGACTATCGTACTGTATTCTTTCATGAACTTAACAAAACACACTATAGGTCACACTAGATGACTAGAGAAACGAAATAATAGAGAGCACTATCAAGTTCCGGATGTGCTAAATGCTTTCTCTTATCTAATTAAAAAGTATTAAGTATATGCTCCTCAAAACAAAATGAGTTACACGAATGCGAAAAATTTTTTACATTTTGCGAAGTTATATACTGTTAAAATAGATACATCTATACATGCCTATTTTTTGTGCTTTTTAGTGATTCTTCTCAAGGCTCTCTGCTCATTCTTTAAAACTCCATCAACCATCTTATACTTACCCTTCACACCTTTTGGCCTACCGCTTAAGCCTCTATTGGAACCTCTCGCGACAACCACCGTGGCGCGAGGCTTCCTTTTCTGCTTTTTGGTCAATTTTTTCATTAACTTTTGAATCTCTTCCGCCTTATCCTTCTCAGATAATCCACTATCTTCGTTTATAAGATCTGATTTCTTCTTGAGTTTCTCAAGCCGCTTCAATGCTCTCATTTTCTTACGTCCCTGTGCCTCTAATACTTTCTTGATGGGTCTAGCATTTAATTGCTTCTCTTTTTCTTTTATAGCAAGAGCAGCTTCCTTTGTAATAGGTTTCACAAGCTTAGAATGTTTCTTTTCATCTTCAATGAACCAATCCGGAAGATTATCAATATCTCTGAATGAGTACTTATTGATACCCTCATTCACTAAGTCGTGCTTATTCATTTTACCTAGAGCAACCTGATGAGCCAAAGACATCGCTTCTACAGTTGCTATTTCAACATCTCTACCATGAGTGCCGTCTCCATAAGTCTGAGGAATCTCTTGCTCACTTAAGTACTCTTCTTCCTCAGAAGAAACATTATTTGTGCTCACGAATTCAATCTTAGCTTTACCCTGCTCATCGGCTGAATTGTCTTGATCGCTTTTTTGTGTCTTATTAGCCAACCCAGATAGTAAATCAGATTCATCCAAGTTTCCGAATATATTATCGGATGCAAAAAAGACCTTAGCATCTTTAGAAAGCGCTTTATACCTCGCGCTTTCAGCTAGCCTCCTGATATGCTCATCATCATCACTATCAGAATCAGAATCCTTTTCTATCTCATACTCCTCTTCATCCTCATCTTCATGTGGTGACTCGAAGCCTTCCCAATTTTCATCATGATCATCACCCCTTGCTAATTTAGATCGATAATTAGCATTCTGTTGAGCTCTTCTTTCCTTAAAAGAATTATACATATCATCAAGCTGATCTTCCAAGTTATTAATTTCATCTTCGGAATCTTCAGCTATGTCGTCATCCAAAACAATATCTGTATTATCAAGCATACTACCATCGCGAGGAACCATTCTTTTCTTTCCTTTACTCAAGTCGTCAAGCTTTCCTGTTTTCTCGGCTGCCTTTAAATTAAACAAGGAATCGCCTCCTATCTGACCTGCTTCTATACCTATATTCATGTCTGTAAGCATGTTCATTTGCATTCGTTTGATTTCCTTCTGTTTTAACTCATTCGCATGCTTCTTTGCCCTCTTTAATTTTTGCCTTTGTTTATTAGTTAAGTTCTGAAGCTCATTATCAATTATTTGATCTTCAGTCATAGCAACCTCCTTGATATCCTCACTCTCCTCTTCTTCAGAATCAAGTCCTAGTATTTCCCTAGCTTTTTTCCTAAACTTTAAAATCAACTTGAAATCCTTCCTTCCGAGTACCTTCAAGTCTTTTATACATTCTAAAAGTTCTGGAGAACAGAGCTTTACCTTCTTTAAAATTTTCCAGCTCTTATCATTTTCATCAGGAATTGTGAGTTTATTGAGACTTCCTAATACATCAATAGGAGTTTCACTTTTGACAAAATCGAGCAAGCTACCTTCGTGATATAACGTGTAGTCTCCTTCTGCATATCCATCTCTTTTTCTCACTTTTCGCTCAGGATTGTATATCTTAGCTTCATAGTTTTGTTTTTCAGTTCCTAGTTCCTCAAACACTTCTCTGGGATCTAGCAACCTCGGATCTACCTTCTTAGGCGCCTTGAAATCTTTACAAACAACAAATATTTCCGCAGATACATTACGTGATGCGGGAGGTTTGGTGGCTTCAACCTTTTCAAATAGTTGCTGGAATACCCACATCAAGTTATTATAGTCTCTGGATCTAAAGATCTTTGTCACAAAGGTGCCACCCTTGCAAAGATTCTCCACTGCCAATTTGAGAGCTTGCAATGTGAGCTGGGATTGCGTAAAAGCATCTTGAACCCATCCTAAACCAACATTAGGAGCACCATCATGCAACACAGTGTCTGCTTTCCAAGTTTTCATATATCCTCTCAATTTAGATTTACAATCCTCAGTGGTAATATCTGATTGAAAAGTGATGACGTTAGGCAAGGGCTTAATAGGTACGATATCAACACCAATTATCAATGAGTTGACGGGACAAACCTTGGAAGCCACCTGACACCACGAACCTGGAGCTGCACAAAGGTCTATGACAACCTTAGATTTTTCTAGGAAATGACCATACTTTTCATTTATCTGAATTATCTTGAAAGAGGAACGTGCTCGATACCCTTTCTCTTTCGCAAGGTAATAGTAGCGATCTAAACGACCTTTACTGTTCTTCTTTTGAGTTTTTCCCATGCTCTGTGAGATGCTAGTGCCTTGATATCGATGCTTCTACTTTATGCGATGCCATAAAAAAAAAAAAAAAAAATTGAAAAAAAAAAATGCTGCATATAGAAAACCATACTAGAGCACTGGAGAAGATAGTACGAACGTCGTAGAAAGTGGCTACTTCTACCATTCAGGGGTTCTCGTTGACGCGTGAAAAAAAGATATATGAAATATGGTATCATACGTAATATGTTCTTAATTTTATTTGTCGCTTGCAGCTTGCTATATGTAAAATCACCTTTCAACTCTTAGATATGCAATAGTTGAAGAGGTTATGACCTTAAAATACATACTTTTCTCACGGAATTACTAGCGATTTTCAATGAGGCGATGTTTAATTCAATGACCAGAATTGCAACTTTTCACTATCTTTCTTGTTACTAATCAAGGGAACATCAATACCATTGATATTTTCCTCATTACACAAGACGCATTCACGTAGTAGTATATTCTCTAACTCCTCTTTATTCTTCACGGAAGAGTTAGATTTAAAATTTTTCAACATCACGTTAAACCTGGAATCATTTTTCTCTTTCAAGTAGTATCGAAGCAAGCAGTCTTTATGAAAGTTGTGATGACAGTTTGGGAAAGTTAAGAAGTTTTTATCCACTAGTAAGTTTTTACATAACTTACATGACTCACCAGGCTCTATTATTGTGTATATCTTACTCATGTTGGATACATTCTTTGATTCTTTAATCTGGTACTTTAGGTTTTGGGTGGCTGATAGAGATTCCTGCATTTCCATCGTTAATTGACTAATCTTGAGGTTGTACAGATTAAGAGAGTTGACTATTTCGTCTTTGAGGTCATTAAGCATTATCCTCTCCGGAAATAAAGGTAAAAAGTCCTTGAGACTAATAATACTGGAAGAATGTCCCGTTTGTGAAAGCCTAAAAAGGTATTTAAGTGCCCCGTGTAGTTTTGTCAGGTACATCGTTTTGTTCAGCTTCGCAAGGCTTAACTTTACCTTATCGTTCTTTAAGCTTGAGCTGACTATCTCATCGGCAGCCGACTGCTTTTCATCCTTATCAATTGAGCCATCCTTCAGCGAAGAAAAGTCATCAGATTCCAAATCTAAAACTTCTAGATCCTTTCCTTGGAATACTCCGTCTATTATAAACTTTGCATATATCATCCATAATTTTTTTCTCGAGCTAAACGAGTCACTTTCTAGTTTAATTTGTCTGACATTGTCTTCGTCGTTAGAATCTGCTTTTTCAGGATGATCAGACTCATTATAGTCAGCATCAAAGCCTTCATCATTCAAAACATATCTATCATACTCTTTGAGAACGAGTTCCGCCAAAAGAGTCATATCGTTTTCTAAAGCAAGATTTAGGCCATCTTCAAACATTTTCAAATCATGAATGAGGATAATGACAGCTGGCTTATGAAACCTGTACTCTAGACATAAGCTTAAAATGAACTGGGCATCGTAGCCATCACCACTCTTAGCACCTTTGAATTTGTGCAACACTCTAGTTATCTGCTTTTCAGTGATCGAGAAATTGTGCTCATCTTGGCATGGGTAAGTAATTAAAACGGATAAGTAGCAGTTTATAATAATTGAATCCTGAAGGCCCTTTTCATAGATCAATCGCAGCATGAAAATCAAGCTATAGTTTTTAGTGACTGGCACGTTTACGTTATTTTTATTGTATGATAGTATGGCCAGAAGAAGCCTCCTATAATCCAATGATTTTAACTTAAGCCACGTTTCAATGGTGAGCCTGGGACATTTTATCAATAAAATAGTCGAATTCTTGTAGATCAAATCTCTATGACTTGAATCCGAATCGTCCCATATTTTCTCAACAGTTCGCAATGCATTTGACCAATCTTCGATATCAATGTAATACGTTAATATAAAGTCATAGTCTTTGATGAGATTTGTATAAGGCAATAGCTGAGCGGAACATCCAATTTCGCCCACAAGCTGGTAAATCACTTCTTCATTAAGCACCTTGTAATTCCTAGCCAAAAACTCTTCGTACATTCTCAGCATATTCTTAGATAATCGCAGAATGCTCTTCATTCTTTCTTCAGTTTTATCCGAATCTCCAGACTCTATTTTATGAGATAGCTCATGCTCGAGCCTGTATAGCACTCTAACTATTAAAACAACGATCCAGGTAGACAAAATGGTAATTTTAATATAATTATGATCAGTAGATTTGCACTTAGAAAGTTTCACTAAAAGAAACTCAATGAGCAATCTATTCAAAACATAGTCATCATAGCTTCGGTTATCATATTTGTGTGATGAATCTCCTATATTCATTATCATTAGACATACCTTTTCAAAAGGCTCCGCCAGCTCCGCCAATAATTTAATTCCCTTGACTTGTAACTCCAAGAGATCGTGATTGATAACATCCAGTGCTTTGAGTCCAAAGCCACCTTCTTGTAAAAGACTGTAACCTTGCTTCATTATCACCATATCTCGTTTCAACTTGTTGCTTTTAGAATCAGAAGGAATGCATTTCAATGCTTCCTCAAATTTCCCAAGTTTGTAGTAATTATACCAAGCAGAGATCGATTCGTTAGAGATGACAAGTTCATACAAGTTGCTCTCCGAATACATCCAGTAAGTCGATGAGGAATAATCGGCGGTGATACCGATGATATGTTCACCTGGCTGCATAAACTTTGAAAGGCTTAAGATTGTTGGTTCTGAACAGTTTAGTTTGTTAAAAATAATTAAAGACAAGCGGTTTGCACTCAATAGTAATAGATGATGCTCAGTGATTGCAATAGAATTATTTGATCTTAAAAAATCACCGTACTTAGAGCTTAGCTTTCTAACTTTGGATAGCTCCAATTCTGCGTCATTCGTATAAAACTCTTTTGATTTATTATTGATTAGAATGAAGCACTTCCCATTTGATGCAAATATAGTTTGCTCTAAGCCTTTTATAGACGTTTTAGTTACGCTAGATGGGTTCTTAAAAACTTTGGATAGTTCGCCATAGGTCATGTCGAAACAGTCAAATACAAGGATCTCAGTTTCAGTCAAAATGGAAATTTGAGTCTCATTATTGCTCAAGTATAAACCCAATATCATTGATTTAGCTTTATACAACAATTTAAGCTGCTTTTTGTCCTTTCTATTTTTTTCGATATCGCTTGCATTAATGATGCTTAAATAGATCAATCCATCTGTAGTGTACACAAAAAATGGGTCGGTAGTTCCAGGACTGTTTGAAGACCTCAAAAAAGTCATACCCGATACTTCAATGTTTTTAAAGCGTGCTAGTGCTATGAACTCCTTGTATGTATCATGCAAATAATAATAGTTTCCATCAGATGCTCGAAGAATTAAGTGGGCGCCACTTGGATGAACCCAAGAATCTAGAATTTCCCCTTTGTTATTGCCAAGTTGATACTCTTTAACTATAGAAGGGCTGTTCAAGTTTATCTTGAAGACGTTAGACACTAGTATCAAGTAAACTATGTTATTCTCCACTAGCACCCTTCGCAAGCTCGAAGCTAACCCAAACTGCAATTGGACTTTCTCCAATTCGAACTTTGGTGTATCACTCTCCTTTATCTTAGCACCTGATCCATTAGCTTCGCCATTGTTAAGGATTTTGCCTTGGTTCGTCTCCTCCATCTTACAGCGAAAGAATCTATAGACGATAACGATTCATATGAGTTGAGTAAGCTTATACTGCACATAAGGAAGTGGGTTCGTCTACATTTCTAGTAATCCAGTCCAGGTGTTCATTAAACGATACTCTGTAGAGAACTGGGCTTTCATCCCCTTTCATCCCCTTTAAAGCGGCATCCAAGAGGTAGAAAAAGGTTCCTTAGGGCTTGTATGCTGCCTATTGCATGCTTGAGATACTAAGATAGACTCGCACCTGTTCAGTTGTATAGCCCTCATTCTCTACAAAGACTGAAAGCGTATCTGGAGTCTACATACGATTCTATAATGAACTCCGACTAGTTATTATCTGAACAGCCAGCAGCATGGCACTGACTTCCTGTTGGCAGTGGTGTTCAGCTGGGTCACGATGGGTTATATACAGTACATCCCTTTCGTTTAAAAGCTTCGAGTTGATAGCTCAGAGAACAGTACAGTTTCCAGAGGCTAACAAAGAGATGAACGTATTAAAATTGCAAAAGAAATTCCCGAGCTTAGACCAATCAGAACTTTTTCAAATAATTGAGGATTTTAGGGGAATTGATTTAGATGACAAAGGATGGGTTGAAAAAAAAGATATCATAAATTCAGTTTCGCAGGGCGGCAAATACAGCTATGACCAAGCGAGAGAGACATTAAAGAGCGTTGATGTAGACGCCTCAGGTCGTGTAGAATTAGATGACTATGTTGATCTTATGTCGAAGCTCAAGGAAGGGTCAGCAGCACCACCTCAGACGAGTTTTCCGTCGCGGGCTGTGGAGGATCCCCAACTCGGGGCCGTGCCAGAGAAAACTGCACACACTGCTAACAAAACCTACATAAGTGGTACTACTTCTGGAACTACGCACACAATCAATGATGAAGAGAGATCTGAATTTACTCGCCATATAAATAGTGTTTTGCAAGGAGATCCAGACATTGGTGACAGACTACCATTCAGCACAGAAACTTTCCAGATCTTCGATGAGTGCCGTGATGGGTTGGTGCTTTCTAAGTTAATCAACGACTCAGTTCCGGACACTATTGATACTCGTGTTTTGAACATGCCTACCGCAAGAAAGAAGACTTTGAATAATTTCCAGATGTCAGAAAACGCCAACATTGTGATCACATCTGCTAAGGCAATTGGCTGCGTGGTTGTTAATGTACACGCGGAGGATATAATTGACGGAAAGGAACACTTGATTTTAGGACTTATCTGGCAGATTATCAGAAGGGGATTATTGTCTAAGGTTGATATCAATTTCCACCCTGAGTTGTACCGCTTGCTAGAAGAAGACGAAACCTTGGAGCAATTCTTGAGATTACCTCCTGAGCAGATTTTGTTACGTTGGTTCAATTACCATTTAAAGAATGCAGGTTCTCAAAGAAGGGTGAACAATTTTTCGAAAGATATCAGTGACGGTGAAAACTATACAGTGTTGTTGCACCAACTTCAACCAGAGCAGTGTGATCTCTCACCTTTAAAGACAAATGACTTGCTTGCTAGAGCAGAGCAGGTTTTGAAAAATGCTGAGAAGATAGGGTGTAGGAAGTATTTGACCCCTACTTCTTTGGTGGCTGGTAATCCAAAGTTGAATTTGGCTTTTGTAGCCCACTTATTCAATAACTACCCAGGCCTCGAGCCAATCGACGAGGAAGAAAAGCCAGAAATCGAGGACTTTGATGCAGAGGGAGAGAGGGAAGCAAGAGTATTCACCTTGTGGCTTAATTCGCTAGAGGTTGATCCTCCTGTCGTATCTCTTTTCGAGGATTTAAAGGATGGATTAGTATTATTGCAGGCATTTGATAGGGTCTTACCTGGAAGTGTTTCCTTTAGACATGTCAACAAAAGACCAGCAAACGGCGCACCACTTTCGCGTTTCAAGGCTTTGGAAAATACCAACTATGGAGTCGAGATCGGAAAAGCTAATGGTTTCTCCTTGGTCGGTATCGAGGGTTCTGACATCGTAGATGGAAATAAATTATTGACTCTCGCCTTAGTGTGGCAACTTATGAGGAGCAATATAACCAACACATTATCCCAATTGAGTGTTGGCTCGAATAAAAACCTTACTGACGCAGAGATTTTGAATTGGGCTAATGAGCAAGTCGCCAAGGGCGGAAAGAGCCACAAAATTAGATCTTTCAAGGACTCATCTTTGTCGAGTGGTATATACTTGTTAGACGTCTTACATGGAATGAAACCAGGTTACGTAGACTACGACTTGGTTCATCAAGGCAGCAACTTAACCGACGAACAGAAGTACGCCAACGCAAAATTGGCTATATCTATCGCAAGAAAGCTTGGTGCTTTAATCTGGTTAGTTCCAGAAGATATAAACGAAGTGAGAAGCAGATTGATCTTATCTTTCATTGGAAGTTTAATGGTCGTCGCAAACTCATGAATTGTATTCTAAATTGTAGTAAGTACTTTGTGAGAATGTATTAGTATAGAACCCATCCTGCATGTAATACTACTGACCAATAAACATTTTGACGATTCTCAGCGTAAAATTAGTTTGTTAGAGGAAAGCTTTTATCAGCAATGTCTAAGACCATTTTACCTTTCACTGAAGCTAATACCAAAAGGGTTTCGGCTTTGTACAGACAAGCCTTGAGGACGGCTTTTGATCATGCGATTAAATGGGATATTTACAGAAAAGAATGCGTGAGGATTAGATCTCAATTTGAGGTGAATAGGCACATTGACACCCCTGAAGAGTTGGAGGAAGCCATAGCTAAGACCACGGCTAAATTGAATGAGTGGAAGCATCCAGATCCATATATTACTCCTTTGAGACCTGGCGGAACTAAGTACCAGAGAAATATTGAGCTTCCATATGAGAAGCCTGTGCCGGGTGATTGGTAATTGCCTGAGCTTTTCTGAAGATTGCAATTCAAGTATTCAGACTCTTTGAAAAAGGCTATTCTCACCCTCATATATTAGTCAAGGGCAGATTCTTGGAATCCCGCCGAGATATTCATGTATACCAGCAAACGTTGTTGCTTTTTCAACGCCATATGGTAGATGTCATTTATAGTATAATCTTAGAAGTTTATTTCACTGAGGTTGGTCAAAACTTTATGTAGTTTTAATATTACTCGTAATATTTGCGACAGGCGTCAATATAAAAGAAGTATAACGAAGGTTTGCAACCTCCAACTTTTTTTTTTTTTCATAGCTCCTCCGATAGCAAATATACCTATAAATCTGATAAAAGGATGTTTGTTGACAAGTTCATGCTTTACATTGGCAAAAGAGTTGCGATGTTGATCAGGCATGTCGTGAAAACCACTCGAGTGTTAAGGACCGAGTGCCTTCTATTCTCAGGTAGACATGGGACTAAGGAGAACTCCAAAATAAGGAATTTACCTGGGGATAATACGACGGAAAATAGTGATGGTATATTGGTGCCACATTATTATGGAGACAATTCTCCAGCTCGAAATTTTACCGTTTCTCTTCCAGAAAGCCTTTATCCTGAGATTGGGGGCTTGCAGCTTTCGTCGAGGCAGAATATCGCCATGAGGGAACAGATAGAGTTAGATTTGGGCTTTGCCATGGCGTTTATGTCTCTTTTCCTATTTGCATCACTAACGTATGTACTCAGTGGTTTGTTAGGATCCTTTGGTTTGTGGCGAAAGCTGATAGATGACGTTAGCCAGAGAAAAATAAACCTTATCCCAATTTCAGAGAAGGAGAAATTGACCAGTAGTTTAGAGTGCTTTTCAAGTATTTCTAACACATATAAATGGTTTTTGAATAAAAACCGGAGAGGTGAGGATGACTTCCACGATGATGCGCGGCTGCAAAAAAAATGTAGCAACAGTAAGTCTGGGAGCTTGAGAATGAGCCTAGTAAGGTTTTCTCAAGAGAATGCAAGTGCAGATACAAACATTAACATAGACAGCTTGCATTATTCTGAAAAAATCTTTGCAGAGAGTCTATTTCTGCCTCCTGGTAGTATTGCATTTCTGCAAGTTGAAAACTATCCTCTCCAAGACGCAGGGGATGATCTCCACCATAGTTATCAAAGTGTAAAGTCAACTAGTGAAAACATTCTACATCATGATCTCAAAAGTATAGAAGAGTTATCTCATATATGTCCAGAAGATCCTAAAGTCTTGAATAGGTCCTGCGGTGCAAATGTTAGAGCATGGGATTCTAACCAACTGACATGCTCACTTGCTTCTAATTATACGTTTAGGTCTGAAGGTACAACAGAAAATGACGAGTTAAATAATAGCAAAAGCATTTCCTTGAGTGCTCAGGGCAATATCTTGGAATTGGAGGAGAAAAGTGGTTCTCATTTCACTGTTGTGGATATAGACAGGACGAACACTTCAGACTTTACTACAGCGCCCCAGAATACATTGAATATTATCAGCGATGATAGTTTTTTTGAAGACGATGAAAGTGATATAATTGCTTATCTTGAGAAGAAATCGGCAAATAGATGCTCGAGAGAAAATATGATTATGCAAGAAATACTAGTCATATCACAGTATGAGGATGAAGAGATTCGTCATTTAATTGATTTTGAAATAGCCGACCTCATAAAGAACGTCTTAAATCCCGAAATATCAAGAGCTTTACTTGAAAAACTCAGATGCGTTCTATCAATAAAGTACGATGGTCAAAGTGATGGCATACTGAACACGTTAAAATACTATAGGAACTCTATTGAAGCACATTTAAATGATCTAGCAGTTTTGGTGCATTCAGAATTATACGAAGAATTGGTTAAGCTCTTGAGAGATTACGTCTCTTTTGGCAATAAAAATCAGATGAGGGGAGAGACTTTTGCCTTGTGTTTAAGGACCCTCTTTGTCGCTCTTGAGGAATGTGAGCATCAACAACGCTTAATTGCAGAGTCAGTGTGCATAGTAATATGCTCGATAGACTTCAAGCTGCTTCGTGAAACTTTCTTTCCTTTTTTTCGAGAAAAGTTCAATCAACCTAATATGAATACAAGGAATAGATCCACTCTTTTGATGAGCCTCAAATTTTACTTGCTTCTCAACAAGGATGAGATATACATGGAATTGAGTTTCAACCCGGTACAGAATAAATCAGAAAGCATAGCATTTCAGATATTGACTCTACTTAAAGAAGCCTTCGAAAAGACAGTCCCATTAACAGAGTCGAAGGAATCAACGTTGGGTAATGACCTCGTAAGAGAATTGTTGAATACCTACGAGGTATTAGATACGTTATTTCTCAATGATCCTAGGGTGCCTTCATCAATCCAATATGAGTTGCTCGAGCTACTAATCATGGACATGTTTCATAAAGTGAAGAGAATAGACAAGAATGAGAAGCTAAAAGAGCCGTGCTTGAAGCATTTGGCGGCAAGAAATGAATAATCACGTGCCTATGTATTTTCTTTGAATTTTTTTTTTTTTTTTTTTTTTTTTTTTTCATCTGATGAGATGCGAGCTGCAATTAGAACCCAGAACTGAAGTGTTCAATTCAATCGATAATCTATTAATTAAAGCTACAAATGCCAAGATCGAAGCGCTCCAAGCTTGTTACTCTTTCTCAAGCTGAGAAGAAAGGTAGAGAGAATAAAGAGCGTATTTTTGATGAAATTAGAGCAGCACTTGACGAATTCCAGTACGTCTGGATATTACAGTTGGACAATGTACGGACTACAGTTTTGCAGGAAATAAGGTCAGATTGGAAGGAATCCAAACTCATACTTGGAAAAAGAAGAGTTCTTCAAAAAGCTTTAGGAGAAGTCCCAGAGGAAGAATACAAGGACAACTTACACAAGCTTTCGAAATTATGCACGGGTGTTTGTGGACTCTTATTTACTAACGAGAGTTTCGAGACAGTTTATGATTATTTCACAGCTTATTCTAAAATGGACTATGCTAGGGCCAAATCTAAAGCTCCTATTGATTTTATTATTCCTGAAGGTATTGTATACTCTAGAGGAGGGCAAATACCAATTGAAGAAGATGTTCCGATGTCACATTCTCTCGAAGAGACACTCAGAAACAAGCTTAAAATCCCGACAAAGATCAAGGCAGGAAAAATAACTATAAATGAACCATATGTTGTGTGTCATAAAGGAGATATCTTAGATGTTAGGCAAGCTTTAATTTTGAAGCAGTTTGGAGTAGCAGCTTCAGAACTCAAAATCGGTATGATAGGCTGCTACAACAATGAAGCATCAGAGGTGAAGAAGATAGATTAAATGTAAGCTTTCATGAAAGTTGAGTAGAATAAAGTCACATTGCATTAACTAATGCGGTATTCACATTAAATCATTTTATATAATACAGACATCATACTAATTACCCTTACTATGCCTAGTAGAAGCAGATACATTTAGCCTGCTTGTAGATCATACATCATTCAGCTCAACAACAACTTTCTTGCTCTGCACAAAGAAAAGCTTCGATTTGTCTTGACTTAAGTTCTTAAATGCAAAATTATTAGACCTGGGGACTTGAAAAGAACAACCTCTTGTTACCACAAATTTGTCATCATTGAGGGTGACCTCTAGCAAGCCTTTAATTACATGAAAAATATACACGGAAGCTGAAGAGTTTCTCAAGCTTTTGAAGCCGCCATAAGGGAATTCTATAAGACCGCCCGCAGTAAAATCACGGTCATTCCCAAATAGAGTAGCAACCTTAAAATTCTCAATTTCTTCAGTATTTGGAGGTTGTTCGAAGTCACCTTCGTTAGGTGCCCATGCAATAGGAACAGTTACCCGTTCGTCATGTGGTCCTTCAAAAACTCTCAAGTCTAAGTGTTTATCGCCAAACCATTCAGACCCGCTAATCTCAGGATCAGATTCGTAATCATATACAATGTGTTGTTTAGGAACAGCCTTTTTCAGCTTTGGTGGCAGATTCTTTCTAGGCCTGCCCCTTTTTTTGGTATTTGGAGGAGGGGACTTTGCCTCAGGAATGTGAACAACCTCTTTTATTTCTTGAAGTGGTATATTCTCTATGTCCTTTGCTAGAGTGGTATCAGGATCGACGACATCTTCTTCATTAGCACGAGTATAAACAATTCTCTCATTTCTCCAGTACGCAAGAGGAGGAATTTTAACTCTTTTAGACCTTCGGAGGCCATCCGGGGGAGGTGAAGGTAAGGGTGATGGCCTTGTAATTGTCTCCTTAGGAATGAACTTGACACGAGGCCTCCTTTTGTTATGCGATGGAGGTGAGAGAAGTTCCCCTACTGTGTCTTCACTTTGTGAAGAATTTTGAGATTCTTCGAGAATTTGTGGAGGAGGTTTGCGCTTTCTATTCGAGCTACCGAGAGCCATTTTTTTAGTTAAACTTGAACCTGCTTTACTTTCCTTCGATACATTCGCCCGCGATTTTGGAACCTCTGGCTTTGAGTCCGATGCAAGAGCACTCTTTCGCACCTTTATTGGCGATAAGACCACAGGGGATAAGCTCATATCTTTGTCCTCATCATGAGCAGCAATGGGCTCCATATAGTCATCATCAAACTCACCACTATCGCCACTATAGCCGGCAAAATCGTCCATATAATCATTTTGATTATGATTATGCAGCTCAAAGTCATTGTTCTCTTGCAAAGGTGATCGCAAAGGGGACTTTGCGTTTTTCTTTTTGAAAGATTTTGATGATAGTGAGATTGGCGATAGATGGAACGATTCCGCTTCTGCATCCGTAAAATTTATTTTCCTTGCAAAATTATTGAACTTAGTGTCTTGTGGTGGTGTGATGTCTGTGGTGTTCTCTCGGGGTCTTGATCTAATCTGTTCTCGTATTGATGCAACACCTAGTCGTCGACCACCCGTAGATGCAACGACATTCAAAGCCTCAGGCTTCTTCACATCTTTTTTAGGTGTAGTACTCCCAACTACTAGATCTACCTCTTCATCATCCTCCGCGAAGAACTCATCTATATCCTCCATATTATATTTATCTTTAGGTAGATCCTTCTTCGGCTTGAACCCAGTCTTTCGTGACTGCGCCCCAAGGTTTAGTAGATCCATTGTTTCTCTTCACGTACGTCCACAGAGGCGCCTATATTACCGTAACCCTTTCTTTTGTAGAGAAGAGTTGTTGTTAATGCTAAACAAACAGACAAAAGTTACACAAAAACGCGACGGTCAAAGCTGCTGATGATTTCCTATATAGGTAACAAGTTGCAATCAAGATTGTCGATAAACTTGCCAATAAGCTGAAAAGTTGCAATAAAGTCAACCGCAATTATAAAACATAAAACCACATAGTATTACAAAAGGACGGAATAATCAAGTAAACAATTTTAATACATAACAGAGAAGAGAAGAAGACCATACGAAAGGATTTGGTAGGTGGGTCTGATAAATGCATTTCATTGGGCCTGCTCGGATAATTCAGCTCTTCGCTTCTGCTCCCGTTCCAAATTGTGGAACAAGAGACTCTTAGCCTTCTCCATGGATTGTGGAGTCCCAGTTATTGTAAATGATCTTTCCGGCACGCCCTCAATTTCGTCGGAGATGGCAATTTTTGCACCGCTGACTTTTCTCACCCCTTGGATTCGAGAGCCGTTTTTCCCAATCAAAGCACCTACCACGTCATTAGGAAATGTGAGAGTTTCTGTGAGTCCTCTTTGGCCCACGCTGCGCTTTCCCTTCTGACCCAGGGGCTTGGGGATGTAGTACTGCGTACCAACGATTGAAGAAAACACTTCTATAAGACACCTAGCAATGACCCTCAAAGCATCGTATAAGTTATCCACCGTACCCTGTAGCTCCAATAGCCTCTCATTCGAATCCTCCAAAAAGGACTTAGATGCAATCATAGAAACGTGATATTTTGCCTGAATCTCTTGTATCCTCGCTCCCTTGGCTCCTATCAAGGTACCCATCTGCGCATTTGCGATTATCAATCTCAATATAGTCGTCTTTCCCGGTATACACTCAACTGGCGAGAGCTGCTTCAAGGGAAAATAATTGTATTTGGTGATATTGTCAACGCTCGCATTGCACAAAGCCTGGGCGAAATAGCTCAAAGCCTTTGCGCAATTATCTAGCGTCCCACTAACAGTCAAAATTCGCATGTTTGTCCCAGGCTGCAACTTTGATATCTCTGCCTTGGTATTGGTCTCTTCTCGAATAGAGTCAATCACGCTCCCATTTTGTCCTATGAGGCATCCGGACTCTTTCGCAGAGATAAGGACCCGAAAATTTATCAATGCTGCAGAGTTGGTATCATCGTCCACTGAAGGCAATGCACTCTCCCCTCCTTCATCATTTTCCATATTATTGCCCCTGTCCTCGTTATGATCATCCATGTGAACTGGTTTCTCTTTCACAATTCCCATTCCTGAGGCGATGGTGCTAGAATTTTCAGAAGCAAATTTCGTATCAAATAATGATTCTGTCATAGTATTTTACAGGTAATTTTTCAAGTGCTCCTTGTACTTGTGCCACCCAAATCCTCGATGAACTCTGAATTAATCTTCGCCCACCAAAATTTTTCTCATACAATATGAAAAATAGACGTTGAAGTTGATGCTACCTTTATGTAATGTTCAATGCATGATATAATTATGTAATCAGCGAATTCGAAGCCTCAAGTTTCAATTGCCCCAGCAAGCTGTTATCCTCGAGGATTCCTGGTATTCGGGACTACAAAAAGATCTTGACCAATGTAGACAGATAAGTAAGCAGGATAATTACAGTAAATACCAAAGATCTAGGAATTAATTGTCGAGAGAGGCCTTTATCAAATATGTGGGCGAGTACAGTGGCTCTACGACATTAGCCGTAGAGCCACTTTGTAACGTAGAAATAAGCTGGTAAGTTCATCTACTTCCGACTGTGGGGCTTGGAATAGCTATGGGAGGCCGTCTACACCTGCCCAAGCATTCGGAACACAGAGATAAGATGAACAGAAGAGGAAGCAAGAAAGACAGAGAAAAAATGAAAAGCAAAAGAAAAAAAAATAGCTGTGGCAAGAGACCAAAGCACACCGCTGTTATTCTTCCTTGAAGATTAGTCGTCGTAAGAGCTTATAGGAGTACATGAAGTTTTTTTTTTTCGACATTCGTACTGCAGTAAAATAATGCAGCTGATTGTGCCCCCCCTCAACGGCTGTACCATACAGGTGGATTGCGAACACAGATATGAGCGCAACGGTCGTTCTCCTTGCGAATATCCATACAAGTCGTTGCGTAAGCCATCTCACGTTGAGAAATAGTTGCTGCTTAAATCACGAGGCCACACATTATTGAATACAATAGAATTGAATCTATAGCCAAATTGCAAAATTTATTCATATACAGGTAGAGAATTCTGCGATGCTATGTTAGTGCTCTATAAACAGAGTTTGTGGAATATATTAACGTCCACCTTCACGTAAAGTTGCATTATATGCCGTTGATGTCACGAGAGCCCGTATTTGCTGTCTATTCTTGAAGCATGTATAGAGATAGCATTGGCACACAGGAATGTTCGGAATGGGTTCGGATACTTAGAATTACCTGCTGTTGAGCACCCGTTTTTGCTAAGTCGTCGGAATAATGTCGCGGAATAATGTCTCGAGCCTCGAGGCCAACGCGACATTTTCCTTCAATTCTCAGAATGATAGCAATAGGTAAACGTAGTGTGCTAAATATATGGTGAAGAACTAAACGGTGTGATTGGATTCTGCAGAATGAGTGCTAAACAGCTTAATGATCTGATCATTTTCGAGAAGCTGGACGCACTTGAGAGGCTCTCAATTATCATTCCTTACAGAATATATGACATAATTCCTTCGAAAGCAAGCCCCATGGCATCTGAGATTGTGCCATCGATGTTTTTAGTTTCTGTCGCAACGATTTGCGTCGCTTGGGGGTCTTACAGTACTTTAGGGAAGCCATTGAATGCTATAGATCCCAACGAGGATAGGAGAGCCATGTGGGACGTAAGTGACAATGACGGAAGTACAGCATACAAATCGACCAGCGAGGAGCTCGAGGACATGAATTCTGACTCATTGGGATGGAAGAGCGTAATATCCCTCCATGCCATGGAGTGTATAGCATTATGTGGGCTTTATTATGGTTTCAAGCATTTTAACAAGGATCAACTCGAAAGATACTTGTTTCAGTATATTATAGCGTTGTCGTTCTTCTCGACCAGCTCGTTGGTCAATTTGATCATGGCTTGTATTTCTAGGAAAATAAAAACTGCTTTCAGGAAGGAGAGGTCTTTATTATCGAGGTACAGATTGACGTTATCGAGAGATGTGGACGATTTTCCCTTGGGCATGGTCGAAACTGTCGACAGAGCAAAATACAAGGAAGCTATTGAGCATTTGAAGTCCCAGGGAGTGAAGTTTATCCAGCCAAATCCAATTAATTCTCAGAATCAAATTTTGAATTATTTCTTCGACCTAAAATTCTTACTTTCCGTTCCATTGGCATCAGCACTATGCTTCTTATTCTACAAACATAATCCCGTTACTAACGAGTCATACAGTTCTCAAAATACCAACTGGCTTTTGGTGGACACACTTGGTATAACATGGACTGTATTGGGAATTCGTAAAATTAGGCTTCCGTCATTCAAAATCTGTTATTTCTCCCTTTTGATATGGCTCATTTATGATATTTACTTTGTGTTTGGTACGGATATCATGACCACAGTGGCCACATCCTATGATCTTCCACTCAAGTTTGTGTTCCCCCGTTCACCCAGTGTGGAGCTAGAGGAGATTCTCAAGCATCCTGCAGAGCTCTATTCCTCCGTAGCCATCTTGGGATTGGGAGATATAGTAGTTCCGGGTATCCTTGCCTCGCTTTGCTTGAGATTTGACCTCTATCGCTTCCATGAACAAAGAGAAATAGCATTTCACTTTCAGAACAAGTTTCCAAAACCATATTTCTGGACGTCGCTTATTTCGTACGTAGTGGGTCTCGCAGCAGCAGCTTCGGCAGCACAGATTTACGCAGTTGGCCAACCGGCTCTTCTCTATATTGTCCCTAGCATGGCTATTTCAATTCTTGTCGTCGGTAAGGTACGTGGTGAATTGAGTACTCTATTTGCTTATTCCGAGTCGCTAAAGCCTCTTCCACCATCCGAGAGCGTTAGCCTGAATGATGAGTCAGGCGAGAACATGGAGCAAGATGAAGACTACTCTGTGGGTGAGGATTCGGAGTGGGAAAGAATTGTCGAGGAGCATTTGGAGCTCGACGAAGATTTTGCAGACACGGATTTGGACGAGATAGATCTTCTTATACAGGATCAGGGTGCTCCTATCCAACTACCTATTACCTACGAGTTTGATTCTGATGATGATGATGATACCTTTATAATAGAGTCAGGGGATTCCTCGCTGATATACTCAGACTCGGGACTGTCTAGCCCTCACACCTCTGACGATGAGGATGGCCCCCTTTAAAAGATTGAAAGAAGGCACAAGAAAAGGCAAAAATGCATAATGCACTTTTCTTGACTTTTTCTTATTTTGTTTTTGTGTTTTGTACCGTTCTTAGACATATTGTGCAAATGTGCCTTCAGAACATCGCAATCGCAACATACTAGTCTTTCCCATTTCACGAATGTTATTTATAATAATGATATCTCCTACTTTACTACAACAGTATACAGCAATATACACTAATATCAATTCCTTCATATATATTCTATCTCCACGATGTCAACCGTGTTTCGAATTTCCTTTTTTTGTCGACCCTATTATTCTTCCCAAGTACCTTGATATCATACTTGACCCAAAGAAGGTTCTGGCACTCCACTGTAGCTATCTGTCAAGCTTTTTACAATAATATGCGCCAAACCTCCCGCACTCTTATCATTGGTCAGATTATCATCTTTTATCAAATTGCCAATTACGTAAAGCGCGATAATGATAACCATGCGAAAGCAGTTCCGTCCGAAGGCGCGGATTGGAAAACATTCCTGG
This sequence comes from Schwanniomyces etchellsii, assembly GCA_031081805.1. Taxonomy (NCBI): domain Eukaryota; kingdom Fungi; phylum Ascomycota; class Pichiomycetes; order Serinales; family Debaryomycetaceae; genus Schwanniomyces; species Schwanniomyces etchellsii. The sequence continues at coordinate 685,417 of JARYSY010000004.1, read as the reverse complement.
ACTTGAAGCCTCTTCTCTGGATGTCGAGCGCCATAAGCGGCTACTTTTGCTCACCAGGCAACTGGGACCCATCTTGAAATTGGGTTACATTGATATGCTTATATATAAATAAATAAAAGCAAGATTCCAATTTTTAATAAGATACGATAGCAAAATTATATAAATCAAATACAAGTAATACCAAAAGCTAGTACTAGAGTTTCTATATTTTGCTCATTATATTGGCATGAAGCGATGCAACGATCTGGTAGATGATATAGACAATTGTCGAAGAGATCTGAAAAGAACGAGAAACGAATTGTCTATACGAGATGTTGTGGATGTGTTTAGCTTCAATCATTACTGGGAGATGAGGAAGAAGGTATCACTCTGTGGTAAATTGGGGACACAAAGGCCTTTCCATGGTGAGCGGCCTCATTGCGCGATGCCATATAGGTATTTTTGCTATTTGGATTTGGACGGCGATATAGACTTGCCGCGAATTGATCTTAAACAGGATTTGAAGTTGATAGACGATATGATCATCAGGTGTCGGTGAACATTGGCGAGAGTCGGGCGAAGACTGTTATAGTGAACTCTGCTATCTTTTCCTTGAAGAAGAAATAAGAAATGAGAAATAAGGTAGAACGCTAGGGGCATAATGATTGCATTAACTTTATGGAGGCGAGACGGCAAATAGCTACAAAGGAAGACCAGGATTATATATATATGCATGTAAATAATGAAGTTTTACATAAGGTTGGGTAGGTTGTGATTGAGCAGTCGGGACGGCAGCTGCAAAATAGACTGTCTCTCTATTTTGGGTCACTTACCTTGGAAATATAATTATTACTACAAGAATATTCATCACTGAAGAGAAAATGGTAAGCGTTGCGTAACAATGTTTGTCTTTGCTCTTCACTCTGTAAGAGAAATTTCATCTAACTACCTCTTGGTAATTCTCCGCGCCTTCGGCAAATCGCTCTATTCGCGACGTAATGCCAACCTCGTGGGAGGAAAAGCTACCGCAGAGCACGATATAGAAAGGAAGTTACCCTACGACCCAACGAAATGGTGCAACAACTCAGATTGGATGCCCACACGGATTCCGAATCCGATCTGAAATGGGTTTCTATTTACGGTTTCTATCTATCACGGGATTCTACCCACTGCCCAGAGATATGAACGCAGATAGTGTAAATCAGATATCAAGCTTTTTGTCCTCGTCTGCACAAGATAAGAGCTGCGATGGACACCAGATCATAGATCAATCATAGGGGTATCTTTTGCCTGCTCTTCTTGATTCTGTATGAAATGCATGCATCGCGAACTCTCTCCGGTGGGCTTAATCTTTATCGGCTGACGGGACTCTCGAAGCGCATTCGTTCTCGCCGACACTTCCCTTTTGGTTTCCTATTTCACTATCGCACAAATGTCCCAATACAGCTATTACCAGAATCTCGCAACGTGTGGACAATATGTAGCCCGAGATATAGTCTTGACAAATCTCAGGCAAACCTAAAAGCCACAACTAACTGCGTAAAGGCGTTATCAAAATCAGTGAATCTTACTATGGTTTCGAAAGTCGGCTTCCACTTCTCTTTGGAGAAAGATGCTGCAAGATTGTGTACTGCACATACGTCGAAATGACGATGGCGTCCAGGTAAGAAAGCTGAGCGGACCTTCCGCTTGTGATGTGTAGGGTGTGTCTGGCCATCTCCGTTATCAGACAATTGTCGGTGAAATGCTGTGGGTGTCGGGTCACTAAATCACTTGGTCACGTGGGGATTTTTCTCCAGTTTAGACAGAGGAGACTACTGTTCAGATCATGCTACGGAGCATGCCGACGATAGTGGCCTTGAGATCTGACCCCTGGAGCCTTCACCATGGGCCGTGATGGAGCCAGGAGCAAAGCTTGATAACATACTCATTAGCCTTGCGCGATTTGAGAATAGATACGTGTGTATCCCCTCTTCCGACCGAGATAAGCCTTCTCGGCACGATGAATAGAACTTGGGCGTTGTAGGGAGTGAGAGCTTGTATGGAAACCTTTCTACCTGGCCTCTTGTAGAGATTACAGTAGTATTAGAGATAGTTCTAGAGCGATGATGAAAGATTAGCGGAGTCGTGAGACTTGTTGGTACTTTCTCTCATCATTTTCGCGTTCAAAATTTCGCTCGCCTTCAGATAATAAAGTCAGCGTAGAGAAGTAGTTAAACATCAAATATGGTTTTGGCAGATTTGGGGTCACGGCTCAGGAACGCTTTGTATAGCGTTGATTCTGGGTCAGAGGATGAAATACAGTCTATGATAAAGGGTATTTGTAGCGCATTGTTAGAGGCAGATGTCAACATCAAGTTAGTAGCTAGATTGAGAGATAATATTAAGCAAAAGGTAAATGAAGAGATAAAGGACAATGAGTCGTCTTCTAATAAAAAGAAGAAGTTGCAGAAGATTGTTTTCGATGAGTTGTGTGGTCTTGTGGATAGTCATGAAGAACCACCTAAACCTAAAAAATTGAGTCAACAACAGAAGACCAAAACCCTCAAGGGAGGGAAAAAGGCCTCTAAAGTAGCTGAATCTCATGTGATAATGTTTGTTGGTTTGCAAGGTGCCGGTAAAACAACTTCGTGTACCAAGCTTGCCGTCTATTACAAAAAAAGAGGTTTCAAGGTGGGTTTAGTATGTGCAGATACTTTCAGAGCTGGTGCGTTTGACCAGTTGAAGCAAAATGCAACAAAAGCCTCCATCCCTTACTACGGCTCTTATGTCGAGAGAGATCCTGTCAAAGTCGCCTTCGATGGTGTTCAAAAATTTAAAGGAGAGAAATTCGATATCATTATTGTTGATACCTCTGGTAGACACAAGCAAGAACAGGCATTGTTTGACGAAATGGTCCAAATATCGGAAGCGGTTCAGCCAACTCAAACCATTATGGTCATGGATGGATCGATCGGTCAGTCTGCGGAATCCCAAGCAAAGGCATTCAAGGAGAGCTCGAACTTCGGGTCGATCATCTTAACCAAGATGGATGGGCACGCCAAAGGTGGTGGTGCTATATCTGCCGTGGCTGCGACCAAGACTCCTATCGTTTTCATCGGTACGGGAGAGCATATTGGTGACTTGGAGATTTTTAAACCGTCTACGTTCATATCAAAATTATTGGGAATTGGTGACATTCAGTCATTGGTCGAACATGTGCAATCCTTAAACTTGCAAGATGACGAATCACATAAGAAGACCATAGAGAATTTCAAAGAAGGAAAGTTCACATTGAGAGACTTCCAGACCCAGATGAATAATTTCATGAAAATGGGTCCCTTAACCAACATAGCATCTATGATCCCTGGAATGTCCAATATAATGTCACAGGTTGGTGAGGAAGAGGCAAGTTCTAAAATCAAGGACATGGTGTACATAATGGATTCTATGACAACCAAGGAGTTGGACAGCGACGGCAGAATCTTCGTCGAACAACCAGAGAGGATTGTCAGAGTAGCCAGAGGTGCCGGCTGCTCTGTGGTAGAGGTAGAGATGGTGCTCCAGCAGCAACGCATGATGAGTGCAATGGCCGTAAATGCCAAAAATATGAGCAACAACTCCCAGGCAAACCCTGGTGCTCACAATCCAAACAACATGCAAAGAATGTTACAGCAGGCCCAGCAGAACCCTGGCTTCATGCAGCAGGCTATGAACATGTTTGGAGGTGGTGCAGGCGGTGCCATGCCCGATATGGCCTCCATGATGAACAATCCAAATATGCTTCAACAGGCTCAACATATGATGCGACAAAATCCGGGGATGATGCAACAGGCTCAGCAGATGATGCAAAATCCTGGAATGATGCAGAAGATGATGAGCCAGCTAGGAGGCATGAATATGTAGCTTTAATATGTATTTAGATACATTATTCGGGTAGTGTAGTTCCTGAATACAATAACTTGGTCCATCTGTCGTTATCGGGTCAGGTGATTTCGGAAGAGCTGTGAATGGGGGTTAGCTAGAACAACCATAATCATAACTGCATTACAATTGTGTATTGTTGATCGATATTTTTAATCAAAGAAGCTAATATAGAGTGGCATTGAATCACTAGTTACCCCAACTTTCACAAATAAACATTAATACATATTCCAAAGCACGTACTGAAGATGACGTCTAATGGTACATCATCTGAAGGTAACAGTATATCTGATGTTAAACTTGAGCAGATTCGGAAGAAATTGAGTCAGAACGTTGACAAGTACTACCAGAATGTGCAGCATGTGGACGTTGGATGGATGCTTAGGGACTCGGATATAAGCGGTTCTTTGAAGCCAGAAGCAGAACAGGACAATGAAAAGGACAAGGCTGAGGTACAGAGAATCAAGTCTAACCACAGTGATAGCTTGGTAATGCCTCATTTGGAAACGGGTATATCTAATGCTAATCTGAACAATGCTTCGAAGTCAAGGCCCTCTGTTTCCCTCGATGACAAGGGAATCGCACTTTCCCGTACCATGTCCCAGACACTCCCACTGAAGACAAACCATGCAGAGCTTGGAAGACGTGCAAGCGTGGACTCGGGACACGTTCCCTCTTCATCGTCTTCTGGTGGGTTTTTCTCGAGACTAAAAGAGAAGTTCTTGCACAAGGGTGAAGGCCATCGTGAAAGCCAACGAAATGATATTTTCAAGCCTGATTATACTCTAGGATCAAGTATTGAGGGAAAGAATGACTCACAAGAGCCCAAGAACCCGAAAAGTTCTGGTGAAGGTGAGTATAGTGACCATAGGTTGAGTAGAACAATGTCTTCGCCAGGTTCTAGCCGTAGCAAGTACAATGATCCACGACTCGAAGAATACATTAAATTTTACAAGCGTGAGAATACTAGACCACGATCAATGTCTGCATCTGCTTTCAGGTCCTCCAGACCAAGCTTGGTTCACAAGGAAAATAAACCGCAATCTAATGAGAATTCTGGAGGAGTGAGGTCTTTCTTCCTGAGGAGAGCCAGTATCAGCAATGCAAATACTAGAGATAGAGGGGCTTCTATTGACTCTTTTATGGCATCGGATAAATCAAACTCTTCCCTCTCTGAGGAAGAGAAAGATTTGTCACTTTTCAAGGAATTAAAGCCCTTAAAGAGCGTCGCCTTTCACTCACTGACTTTCTTAATTGATCCTCCTCAGCAGATTCCCTCGAGGAAGCCGAGAAAGGGTAACGTAGAAGTAGGTACTAATGGAGTTATTAAGGTGAATCCTTTATCTGATGAAGATAAAAAGGAAATTCAAAAATCCCTACGTGGCCAGGGAGGTGGAGCCGTGGTTGGAGGTATGGGATCAGCTAGAGATTTGAGCGAAGGTGATGGCGATGATGAGTTCACAAAGATTGATAAACATGCTCGGCTGCTTGCCATTGATAAGCCTATGGTTCATCGGCATAAATACACAGCACCTGTCAAGAAGATGGCTCTTGATCTATTGTATACGCGTTGCTGTCATCTACGGGAGATTCTACCCATACCGGCGATTCTCAGGCAGATTCCGAAGGGTTCCTTAGCTCCTCTCCCCGTGTTGCAGTTGAAAAACCCTACGCCTACGATGATTGAAGTCCAAACATTCGCCGATTTTGTACGTATTGCTCCTATCATCTGCGTTTGTTTAGACGGAATTCATTTCACGGAAGAGCAATTCAAAGTTATGCTTTCTGCTATGAGCGCCAAAAAGCAATTGGTCAAATTAAGTATGCGTAATACTCCGATCGATTCTAATGGTTGGTTCCTTCTATGCTGGTTTTTATCGAGAAACAAAGTTCTCTGTAAGCTTGATATTACTCAATGTCCCGCGTTGCCTGTGACTTCTATAAAGAAGAGTAGGAAAGTGCGAATTGAGAAGGATCTTGATGGAAATGTTGTTGAAAGGATGAAATGCAATAAAGAGAATAGATCGGATATGGACTGGGAGTTATTTACTGCAACTATTATCGCAAGGGGTGGTATCGATGAATTAATTTTGACTGGATGTTGTATCACCGATAGCTTAGTTTTCGAGAACTTTATGAAACATGCTGCACTGTTGAAAACGAGTAGATTAGGTTTGGCCTATAACAAACTTAGCCCGAAAAACTTTAAAGTCATTGTAGATGAGTGGCTATTTAAAAGCTTTGTTCGGGGCATCGATCTAGGATACAATGATTTTCTGTCGTTGTATTATTTAAATATTCTTTCCGAGAAATGGAAGAACCATGAGTTTAGAAGGAGAGTGGCGAATTCGTCTTTGGCATTTTTAAGTTTTAATGCTACTGGTTTGTCATTTTCAGATACTTTCAGAGAAGTGTTCGAGAATATAATTCTAAATTTACCATCGTTATACTACTTGGACTTTTCGAATAATCCAAAACTTTTTGGTTCCCCTGTTTTGAGTGGGGATGACTCTAGTTCTAGGTCATCAGAAGATGACAAACAGGCTGCTATAATTGCTTATTTTACTTCTAAGATCCCATTATTCAAAAAGTTGATCAGATTACAGTTAGAGAATAATAATTTAGGCCATAAGTCTTTAATCGCCATTGCTAACATGCTTCCATTTTGCAAGAATTTGGGCTATTTTTCTATTTTGGGTAACGAAGTTAATGTTACTGTTGGTTCTGCTTTAATACAGGCTGTGCAGAACTCCAATACATTAATTCATATTGACTATGACTCTGACAGTTTACCCTTATTAATGAAGGAAAAGATGAACCTTTATGAGATGAGTAACATGGAGTCTTTGTTGCGTAATAATGATTCAGCCTCTCGGATAAGCGATGCAGTTACCGATTCTTCTCTCAGTTCACTCACTAACGAACTCTATGAATTCCTCGACCAGAAAATCAACCACGAAAATTTCGATTTCAGTTCCTCCAAGTTTAAGGCATTTTTGACAAAAGTGCATACAATACGCTCTGCGCTCGAAGATGTTATTGAAGAACTTCTTCATTTGCAGTTAAGTGATGACTTGGATTTGAAGGGAAAAGAAGCATTAATTAGATTTATTTACTTGGATTCATGCATCGAAAAAGGCTTAGAAATCTTAGGTTCTTCTTCAAGTAACACTTCATCCGTACAACGTATGGCGATGTTGAAATCTTTGAGAGGTGAGGACGAAAAGAAAAATGCAACGGAGGTGAGTGTGGAGCCAGAAGAAAGTGAAGCGTCGACTTCAGATTTGCGACCACCTGAAGCTGATTATAGCTTAAAGACTTCGAACTCTAGAGCAAGCATAAGTGAACAAGAAAGAGAAGAAGGTTCTATGATGAAACTGTTGAAAAGAGAAGAAAAAGTGGGTGTAGATCTTTCGAATCTTGAGAATCTTTCAGGAGAAGAAATCAGATATATGATTACGAATATAGGATTGAATGATCTAGATGAGGTGCTTATGAGTTTAAAGAAACTCAAAGCAAAGGGGATTTCATTAAAGGAAATATTTGATTCAGGTGATCAGGATGATACATATGAGAACAGTGAGCTGAAAGAGCTTCAAAAGATTAAAGAGAAATTCTGTAGTCTATACAGCAATGACGAGTCCAGTCCACTGACATCTGAGGCACAAAAAGGACAGAAGTCTGATGACAAGAATGAGACAGACTCGTCAGATGAGACAAAACAAAATTTCGATATGCAGAAAGCATTTAACGAAGTTATACGTGAAGTAGCAAACCTTTAACACATGGGACATTTGAAAAATCGAAGACACTTAGTTCAGTAGTTGAAGTATGTAAACTTGATAATTTGTATAAGATATATTTTTGTAAAGAAACTAAGCGGACTAATTCGTAATCAATATATTTCATCGTCTGAATCGATTATAGGATCTCTGCTTTTCCTCGAGCTTTCATAGTCACCTTTTTCGTCGCTGAATTCTTCATTATCATCTTCGTCACCGGTCGCTTCCCCATGGGCATCAGCCTCTTCTGCTAAGTCTTCACAAGCATCAATCCAATCAGAGTATATATCAACCGGTTGCGATAGCGAGTTTATAGCAGTCTGGAAACTCTGACCGCATATCTTACAGTGCAACTCGCCAAGTGAATTCTTCTTATCTAGTGTACAAATGACTGACTTTTCATGATTACAAAACAAGCAAGAGAATGTGACATCCAACTTTTGCTTTATCTTTTTAACCGGCTTTCTGGCTGACTTTCTCTTTCCCATTGCTTTTCTCTATGTAAAACTATTCTAAACATCGAGAGAATCGAATCATTATAAACTTCAATTCGTTTTTGTGTAACTAGAAATTCTAAGTAAAGATGAGTTCTAAAATACATGTAAATCTATACATTAGACCTCGAAGATACCATAAGCTTAGCTTTTCTTTTGAGTCGTTCTTCTAGTCTATACTTTTCAAATGCCATCCTTTCTTGTCTTCTTAATTGCTCCGTATCTGTTGAAGGAGAAGGTGAGTGTGACAGAGCGCCGGAATTCTTACTCACGGAGCTCTGATTGTGAGAGTAAGACAAAACTATTTTCATATCAGGATTCCATTTTTCATTAATATATTCCCCAGTTTCATAAAGCTGTAAGTCGTTGTGCCTCTCTTTATATAATTTCAATGATGCTTTGAATAATTCGTCGAAGGAGCCTGGTCCCCATTTCTTTTGAAACGTGCTCTCTGGGTAATGTAAGAGAAGGTAGAGGGCTTCACTGAAGTCTGATGTCACAAGTTCATGCTTTATCTTGATCAACAAGCATATTGTTATATAGGTCATAAGTTCTGGTAAAGAGCCTCCGTTACCTGTCCCTTGAAATGCTATGAGTCTTTCCCACAAATATGAAGTAGCTTCCAAGTTGTTTATCTCCCTCAAATAGATTAGTCTCAAAAATCGTATTGCCCAAAGTTGTGTCTCGAGTTTCAATTTACTTATCAAGTTATAGTGGATAACTTGATCTACCTTCATAAGATTGGAATTCAAGGATTCAATCGAGCTCCAAAGATTCTCTTCTTTCTCATAAAATTGGTTGGCAATACCACTCTGAACAACAAATTTGGTAAATATGGTGAACAAGTCATGAATCAAATATTTATTATTGTAAAGCTGCAAAACTGAAAAATCTTCTTTCAGGAGAACTTCTGCTGTGGGCATTTTTACTGATTCACGAGATATTTCTAAATATAGGATGCCCGCAATTTCGTGAAACCCTTGTTTGTATCCGATGGAAGGATTACATCTCGACCATACATACAACAATTGGATGATATCCTTCTTCAATGTTTTAGACTCGGTAGAATTCGGTATTAAGAACTTTTCTCCAGCAAAAATTCTTTCTACATCCATGATGATAGTATTAAGTAGGTCTAAGTCATATTTCTTTTCCTTTTTGGCTTCTGAACAATGATGCTTGCTTAAGGGATCTTCGCTTTCATTACTCAAGCTCACTCTTTTGAGAGCTTTTTTATATAGCGCAGGATTTTCGTCCTTTTCAAAAGCTTCTTTCCTGCTATTCAGCCTCGAGAGGGGTCTTTTTTGAAAGTAAGGGCTTTCATCGTCTAGCTTCCACCATGGCACGTACATATCCTTCCTTTTTGTGAGCTCTTGAAACACTACTCTTGACTCATTCAAACGAGTTTCCCACGTATTTATCTTAAGCGTATTTGTTACGCAGAATGTTTTCCATATGAGCGTACTAGTAAAGCTGTTATTGACTCCTGCGGCGTATTGTCCTTCAATAACTGCGTTTCTGAAGTGCTCTATATTTCCTTTATACGTGTCTACCGTCAAAAGAACTTTTGATATCACCTTATTTTCCAAATCCATTTCCATCCTAGATCCAACTTCTGGGCCATTAAGACGCTTCCTTCATGAAAATTCCGGCTAGAGTAGAAAAAAGTATATCTAGACAAATTATAGTATTGTGGGTAAACGAAACTCATTATGCGATGCTGTGCCAGGGCTCAATATCCACAGGCACAATCTAAACAACTTTTATCTATAAAAACAGGCTGTTAGCTTAGATACGTAGGTCTACATGCTACGATTGGAGCCACCGATGGATATTGCAAATTGAAGGCCGTCTTTGATTCCAAAAGAAGACAGGTCGTTGTGTCTTTTGGCAACATAGTATCCAATATCAAAATTGGCCCAGTGGTTGATGTATTTGAGACCACAACCAATACTCGAAGCTAGCTTGCCATTATTCAAAACGTCATCATTGGCCGCACCGACAAGAGCGGAGGCATATAACCTGAGGGGGTTCGCTTCGTAGCCCATACCGTCTTCCAAGGAGGATAAGTTTGTAGCACTATACTTATGAGAAGAGTATATGAATGAAGGCAATTTGCCAAGTATTGTGAAACCAAACTTGAAGAATTGTAATCCGCCGTCAACATTTATGCAGTTTCTTGAAAACCCCTTAAAAGAGTTATGGCCTCCCAAAAAAAACCTGTCAGATACATGTATCGGAGCAGAAGATGAGGAGAAAATACCACCGAAGTCAAGAGAAGACTTAAGTGTGATGCTCTTATCAAGAATGGATTTATATAACTCGAAGGCGCATGTTGCTTTGTTAAAAACTGATACATTCTGGGGATTTTCTTGTTCTTGATTTGAAGACAATTCATGCGCAAAGGAGATGGTATATCCGTCAATTGGGAAGTTCTTTGTAACAGAATTCAAATAGCTTAAACTTGAATATGAAAAGTGGTTTACGATGGAGGATTTCAAATAGTCCCCCGAGAAATACTTCAAATCGTCCGGAGACCCGTCTTCAATATCATGTAATATTCTTTTCAATAGCGAAACACCACTCAAAGAAAAGAATTTTTTACTCTTGCTTGTGTATTGTAACCCAATTATACTTCCAAATGATTTCTCTGACGCCTGCTGCCATGCTTGGTTATTCTGGTGAGTATTAAAAAAATCAATTAAAAACTTCAAAGAAGGATCATTTAGGTTTGCTAAAAACCGTCCATTGGCCACCAAATGTTGATTAGGCTTATATGGATTATAGCTGACTCCAAAATTCACTAACTCTGCATTCTCATTAAAATTGTTATTCAAGTAATTCAAGTTCACGTTCAAATTGTCATCACTGTTAAGGTTCAAGAATACCTCTCCCACGTTAAGACATACGGGCTCAAGGTCAAAATGGACCTTCGTAATGATAGATTTGTCTTTATTATAATTACGCACCGCTTCCGGAATTGTGCTAAAGTTATCTGAAATCAAGCCGACATTGATACTTTTGAATACATCAGTTTTTACCAATTTTTCATGTGCCGTAGATATCCTTTCCAATAATTCATTCAACGTGTAGTCATTAGTATCGGTCAATGGGCTTAACAACTTCCTGAAGAACTCATTAGAAAATGGTTCACCTCCGACCACTTCAACCGATGATAAGTATACAGGTTGAGTTTTTGACCTCTCAAGGATATCCTGAGTTAACAACTGACTCTGTAAGTCTACCTTGGCGGTTTTTTGAGGTAACGTTGACATGTTCTTATCCTGCTAATGTGACAATGAAATTTAGGACCTGCCCTATTGGTCTGGTGCTTTCAGATTCAACTGCAATCAGGCGTGCGAATACCGGTATGAATATTTTGCAATTAGGTTCTATGCTAGATACGCTTTCATGCTAGACGCAGCTTCAAGACCGATCTCTTGAAAGCATTGATCGAAGTTAAAGGCCAAATGCTTTCTTTAGTGTCCTCCACTTCTAGTAGTTCTCTCAGAAAAAAAAAAGAAAATCTAACTCGGGAATGCTACTCTTGAAGTAATGAAGTGCTCAGCAAAGTCAAGATCGTGGAACGAGCAGCTAGGCCCTGGCATGAAGAGCTTATAGTAGGATGCTATTAAATACACCTGATGTAGCAATTGACAGCACCTGAATAGCAATGTTTTAGGTTATTAAAAAAAATCTATATACAACTCTAGCACAACTGCGAAAACTTGTAATTCTTATGATTTCTTCGATTAGTTTGGATTTCCACCTTCTAAATTTAAAACTGGTCTATAAAAGTCTAATACTCTACTAAGGCACCCTCATCAGCTACGTCAAGAAGTTTCCAGCTACACTCAACATTTTTCTTCTTGAATATAGAAATTACGTTCTCTGCAATTTCATCAAAGGAGGAAGTCGCAAGACACAAGATAGTGGGACCGGCACCAGACAAACAAATGCCACATACTCCTGGGAAAGTTTGAGGAGTTACTGATTTTAATACTTCGGCGAGCCCGGGAATCAACGAAGTTCTATAGGGCTGGTGAATTTTATCCTTCATCGCTTCGAAGATAAGCTTGTTATCTGGAGGATCCATCGTCAAAGCAGTTGTTAAGATAGCTAATCTCTGTAAATTGAACACTATATCTTGTTTTGAGTAAGAAGAAGGCAAAACGTCACGGGCTTCGTCTGTGGGAACCTCAAACTTTGGTATGACAGCAATGCATCTGACTTTCTTATTCCATTTATATTTCAAATACGAGCCTATGTCATTGGGGGGTTGTCTCGTTTCGTATTCCTCTTTAGGCGTGACACCATATTGTGGTAATATATGCTCTAATGGAACGTTTTTTCTCTCTGTCTCCGTAGGAGACAACTCATTAAGGTACGAGCCCACAAAACCGCCAAGCATCGAAGCTGCGATATTATCAGGATGTCTCTCGATCAACAAGCTATAGTCCATCATACGATTTTTTGATAAATGAAGGTCTCCAATTTCATTTCCAAGTAAAATCCCACCTACGATTGCTGCCCCTGACGATCCCAATCCTCTACCCAAAGGTATGGAATTTTCTACATGGATTTGTGTTCCCTTTGGAAATGAATGTATACCATTGCACCGTAATACGTATAAGGCTGTGTTTGTGATTAAATTCTTAGCAGAGTTAGGCAGCATTTTTTCGGCCCCTTCTCCTTCACATGTAATCTTACAGTTGTAAGGATCTTCATCTGTACAAGCTTCCGGTTCGATTTTGACAAAGATTTCTAAGTACAAGTTTAAACCAATGCCTAAAACATCGAACCCTGGTCCTATATTTGCCGATGAAGCCGGGATTTTCAATTTGAATTCCTTTAACACCATCTCTATAGAATGAAAGTGATGGTTCTTTCAAAGAATAAAGTAAGTACCACCACCGTTGATGATGTGAAAAAAAAAAAAAGAAACAAAAAAAAAAATCTCAGATAAATAAAAACTCGCGATCAGAAGCGGTCCGTTAACGGCTTGTAATCGTATACACTAAGTTATCATTACTAACTAGCTAAGCGAAGAAGAACCCATTAATATAAACAAGTATCTCTTTTCTGCCAAAGTATATTTGCAGGGCTCTCAGGCAAAGTTACCATTGATTCATAGTCCACACTGGGAACCTTTCCCCCCTTCAAGGTCCACTTCATATTGTAGACGAAGCAGCATAATATGGTCCCCAATTGCATATAAGCAAAGAATTCCCCAATGCAACGATGTCTACCGCCTCCAAAGGGTAAATAGGGTGAAGCCACACCCTTTGTTACGGCGCCAAAACCATAGTCAACAGTATCCTCCTTAGAAGATTTATCCTTGGGTTGAGGTTGATCCCACCGGTGAGGATTGAAGTTCAGAGCATTAGGAAACCACCTCTCGCTTGTCATGGCATATCCTGGGCTAACAAGAACAAAGTGGCCCTTAGGCACTACAAAGTTAGTATTTGGAACCAAGAGGGGATTCATCACTTTACGGAAGATAGAGTGCAAGGGTGAGTGCATTCTCAACGTTTCCTTAATTATGTTATTGACAAGAGGCATCTTTTGCAAATCATCGTAATCTAAGTCCTGCAAAGTTCCGTTCTTCTCCTTTAATACGGACGTGATTTCTTGATACAACTCTTCTTGCAACTCGGGCTTTTCACCTAAATGTAATAAAAACCAAGAGGAGGTTGCTGAGGAAGTGTGCTGTCCTCCCATTAAAACACCTATCAACAAATTTGCAATTTCTTGATCTGACATCTTCACACCATCCTTGTAAGTCGAGTTTGCCATTAAAGAGTCGACCAAGTCTCTATTCGGGTCGACGTCATTATTGTGCCTTCTGTCCTTTATTAAAGACATGTAAGTGGAAGAGATCTTTCTCTGAGCGTTATCTCTCTTTCTGTACTGTGGCAAGGGCAAATTTGGAAACACAAAATTGATAGGGGTAAAGCCTTTGTCCAAGTCAGAGTACAACTGGGCAAATGTACGGTCAAATCTCTTTCGCATCTGATCTCCCAACAATGACCTACAGGCGGTGAAAATTGTGATCTCTGGCTGCGTTACAATCACATCAGCTTCGCCAGAGGCCTTCGACTTTAAGTCAAAGGCAGCAGAATCAGCGAAGTAGTTCAATACTTCCTCCTTGATTTTGGGCACATACTTTCTGAATGAGTCGGTAGTGAGAGCCAACCTGGCAAACTTCTTCTGTTCCATCAACCGTGAGTTGGGGCAATCGTAAATCACACCCTTGCCAAACACCGGAGTAGTCAAGTGCTTGTATGCCTCCTCGGCACTCACATCCTGCAACCTCGAGTTGAACACGAACTCATGGCCCTTTGGCCCTAAATACACTGTCATCACTCTTCCCAACATCACAAACGAAAACACGTCTCCGTGCTTTTTTCGACAATTCTCGAAAAATACATAAGGATTCATCCCATACGAAACTGCAGACCCTATCCAGGGTACCCAGTAGAACTCCACTGGTGCTCTATCTTTTCTCAATGAGTATACAAACTGCCACCCCAAACTGTATAAAAAGGGCACCAAAATCAAAACTCCGATTTTTTGAATGACGGAGAGTGACATAAATTGTACCACAATATCCTGAACGTAGTTAAGCAATGCCATGATTGTTTTTAATGGTCAAAAATTGCTAAATTCGTGTCTTGAACTTCAGTATTATTATATAAATAGTTGTCGTATAAAAATATTCGTTCTCATTTCTCAAACGACGCGGCGATGAGCGCCGCAAATTATATCGTAAGATATGGGAGTTCAACACTAAATAATGGCTGCATACTAAATCTATAGGAGGTATGAACTAAATAGAACCGGCGCTCTTGTATTTGGTGACATTAAGACCTAGTATTGCAGCCTGTTTCATAAGTAGCTCGTTTTCGCTTCTAATTTTGGCATTTTTGCGCTCTAGAAAGCGAATGTACTCAACTGACTTGGAGAGGATAATACCCTTGTTGAGCTTTTTCGCAGGCTCCAAGCCTTCGAGGTCCTCCTCTGATTCACTGATTTGGCTTAGCATCTCTTCTTCTTCGTCGTCATCATATTCGTAGTTTCGTTGGTCGCCCAGAGCAGAGCTGAGAGACTTGCCTCGTTTTTTCGCAACTACCCGTAAGCTGGGAACCGAGTTTTGCAATGCATTGAATTTGTCATTAATCTTGTTTCGATATCGTTGTTCGATAACGTTGTGGGATGAGCGTGCTCTCGGCCTGGACATCGCTTCGTCTGGGATTGGCTGGCCTGATGGCTCGCAGAAGGACTCTCTCTTGACGGGAACGTCCACCAAGTTGCGGTTCATGTCGACGCCATTGGGAATCAAATCACCTAATTTGGGGTTATGGCCATCGAAGGGATCTGCGTAAATGCTATTGAATTGTATTTCTGGTTTTTGGTCGGGAAGTACGTCGCCTTGCACGCGGACGGGGTCAGAGCAACCGTCTTTCCCTACCCTCATCTCACTCATGCGAAACTTGCCCTCTCCGTCTGGATTCCCATAAGCTCCAACCTCTGCTATAAACTCTGTGCCTGGACATGTGCTGTCCCATCTCTTTGGGTCTGGTGCTTCCGAATTGCCCATTATACTCGCCTCAAAGTTAACTGGAATGCCTTCAATTCGCCAGTTTTCTCTGTCTGCATCTACATTGTTGAAGTCCTTATAGAATAGTGATGTTAAAAAGGCATTGTAATCATTGAATCTGAACGACATGATACAGATCAGCCGTTGTACGATCTTTAATGAATTCTGTTAGAAAGGCTATATCCATTTATAAACTTTAAGCGAATCGTATGATTTGCAAAAAGATAACTTGATATATAAACCGGAATTCAAATTTCATACCGGAACTCATCACAAATTTTTCGCTATCAAGAACACCTTTACTTGCACAGCTGGGTGCAAGTGATCCAGGAAAATGTCTGACCTACATGAGCTATGTGGGTTTGAGCGACGTCCTATAGGGCTGGAATATATAGAGGAATTGAAAAATTACCTCAAAAGTGGGATTCCTGCCACATACACTGTGGAAGAAGCATACAACTACACTAACTCAATAGATGAGGAACCAACATCCACAACTACACCTTTGCACTTGATTTGTGAAAATGTCCCAAAGGAGATAGACCAAGAAGAGCTTGATGTCGTGGTGAGGATGGTGGAAATCTTACTTGAATACGGGGCAGGGTGGTGCCACACAGACAACAAGGAAGATACACCTGGATGCATACTAGTAAAGAGAGGAATGAGGCATATACCCATTTATGATCAGATCGTTGATGCTGGTGTGCGGGCAGAGTTGCTTCTTCGGAAGTGCTCTGAATACGACTATGAGGTGATAGAGGGTCCAGATGGGTTCGAAGAGGCAGCTCTTGACGAAACTGCGGGTTTGCGAGACCCGAAGGATGGGAAAGACCTAGGCGAACTCCAAGAGAACGAGCAGACAGAAGAGCAACAGAAGGATATAGAAGAGCCAGAGAATGAGGCTGAAGAAAGCAGAGACGGCGACAAGAGAGCGAAAGAGGTGGAGCGCATTCGAAAAGAGTTCGAAGAGGATCCATCCAATGCACAGAGTGCATACTTGAAAGCGAAATTAGAATACAGCGACTCTGCGTTGCTCACAAAGGATAGGCGTGATGGGGTGATGATGGCCTGGGAAACGGATATTATGAGGCTTGGCTGCGAGTCACTTTTCAAAGGAGCCTATGACGATGGCATTAAGGACGAAGACGTAAATATTCTAAACATTGGATTTGGAATGGGCATAATCGACTCAATGATCAACGAGAAACGACCCACAAGGCATTACATCTGCGAAGCCCATCCAGATGTTTTAAGAAAGATGCGGGACGATGGGTGGTATGACAAAGATAACGTCATCGTGCTCGAAGGAAGGTGGCAGGAGCAAGTTTCCAAGCTTCTCTCCCAGGGCGACGTCTTTTTCAATGGCATATACTACGACACATATTCTGAGCACTACGAAGATATGCTCGAGCTATTTGATCTAGTCGTCGGACTTTTAAAGCCCCACGGAATCTTCTCCTTCTTCAACGGCCTTGGAGCTGATAGGCAGGTTGTCTATGATGTGTATAAAAAGTTGGTGGAAATTGACTTGGGCGCATATGGCTTGTCATGCTCGTTCACTCCAAAAAGTGTTCCAGAAACCACCCTAAAGGAAGACGGAAAGTCAGTATGGGATACTGTCAAGAAATCTTATTGGAACTGCTCTGATTACTATCATCCTGAAGTAAAGTTTATAGATATTTAGCCGATGCCAGTAAGTCGTCCATCACGTGACATTTGATTTTGATTTTAACATCATCAAATAAATTTGCCAGTATACTTTTCATACATTTGGTAAGATGCTAAGGACGGCTCATGCGGTTAGAAGAGCATATAGTACTTTAAGTACTAAAACGTTAGTAAACCCCAATATAGAAATGACCACTTTTTCGAACGGTTTGAGAGTGGTGACGGATTCAACGCCTGGACATTTCAGTGCATTGGGAGCATATGTTACTGCAGGATCTAGGTACGAGGATCCTAAAAGAGTCGGTCTTTCACATATTATGGATCGAATGGCATGGAAGTCTACTGATAAATTTACTGGAGTCGAAATGATGGAAAATTTGTCACGGCTTGGTGGTAACTACATGTGCTCTGCACAAAGAGAATCAATGATATACCAGGCTTCCGTTTTCAACAACGACATAGATAAGATGTTTGAGCTAATTGCACAAACTGTATCCGCACCCAAGATCACGGATCAGGAGCTTTTTGAGGCACTACAAACTGCGGAATACGAGTCAACAGAGATTTCGTACAAGCATGACATGTTTCTTCCAGAAGTCTTGCATTCATGTGCCTATTCAAACAATACCCTAGGATTACCACTCTTCTGTCCACCAGAAAGGGCTCATAAGATATCAATGAACGAGGTTGTGAACTACCACAATAAATTCTACCAACCACAGAATGTTGTTGTCGCCTTGGTTGGTGTTCCTCACGATGAAGCATTGCGGTTGGCGGCACAGAACTTTAAGGGATGGGAAAACACTCCGCAAGGAGTAGCGGATCCAGGAAGAGTACTTTACACTGGAGGTGAAGTCTGCTTGCCTTTCCAGCCCCCTATGGCTGGTAACCTACCAGAGCTTTATCATATGCAAATCGCTTTTGAGACCACTGGTTTATTGCATGATGATTTGTACGCATTGGCAACCTTGCAAAAGGTGCTAGGAGGAGGCTCTTCGTTTTCTGCTGGTGGACCTGGTAAGGGAATGTTCTCCAGGTTATACACCAAAGTACTAAATCAGTATGCTTTTGTTGAGAACTGTCTGTGTTTCAACCACTCATACATAGGCTCTGGTCTTTTTGGTATTACCATATCTTGTTCCCCAAATGCTGCCCATGTTATGTCTCAAATTATATGCTATGAATTATCTAAACTAATGGAAAAAGACCCTAAGAATGGAGGCCTCACCGAGAAGGAAGTAAAGCGTGCGAAAAATCAACTTATAAGTACTTTATTGATGAATGTTGAGAGCAAACTAGCCGCATTGGAGGACTTGGGAAGACAAATCCAATGTCAGGGTAAAGTGACGACTGTAGACGAGATGATATCTAAAATAGAAAGACTTACCATCTCTGATTTAAGAAACGTTGCCGAGAAGGTCTTACGAGGCAATGGTAATCCAAGTGAAACAAGCTCTGGAAAGCCAGCAGTCATTATGCAAGGTGATCGAGCAGGTTTCGGAGACGTGGAATTCGTCATCCGTCATTTTGGATTAGGTAGGAATGATGGGGTCAAGCTTACCCAGCCTAGAGATTTCTCCGAAGGATTTGGCAAGAAAATAAAAAAATGGTTTTAAATAATGCAAGCATATCATAGATTAGAGGTATATATAGCAAAAAATATAATATCATGATTACACATGGCCGTGTTAGCTTTTTCGAAGCATCTCTTTTTCGAGCTGTAGGACACTTTCTTTGAGTTGCTCGTTTTCTCTCTCCAAGTATTTAAGACGAATATCCTTATCCAGTATCTCATTATGAAGCACATCTATCGAGCTCTTGAATTGGTTGGCCTTGTTCTTAAACTCAAAGTTTTCATCATTGTATTTTTTAATCAAACGCATGTCATTCTCTGCCTTGATTTTATGGTTTTGAACTTCTCTTTCTAAGTCCTTCATCTTCTTTTCGAGATTGAAGTTTTCACTCCTTGAGTTTTCCAAATCGAAGCCTAATTTACTTACTTTGTTCTCCCAATAGCGCAACTGCTCATTACTATATAACTTTTCTTCTAGAGACAGAACCTTCGACACTAGCTCCTTATTAACTTTCTTCAATGAATCATTTTCTTCGGTGATTAAAAGTTGTTCTCTTTTGACCTTTTGATAATCCTCAACGCTAGTAGAAGAGGAAGTCCTATGTGACTCCAATTCCGACCTAAGTTCAGTGACAATCTCTCTCTGCGTTTCTAAATGCTTTCTCAAAAGATCCGTATCATTTTCATATTGATGGATAGTCTGAGTGTGCTCATCCAACTCCCCTTTGAGACCAGACACCTCATCTGATAATGACGCATTTTTCTCTAATATTCTATCTTTCTCTAAATTAATTTCATCAATAAGCTCCTTGAGATGTTTAATCTGTTTCATTGAACTATTAATTTTTCGTTCATTTATTGTTTTTTCGTCCTTCAATACTCGGACGTCTTCAGTCAAATTGGTGACCTTACTTTCCAACTCTATTGATCTATCGCTCAAGCTCTCATATTCCTTTTCTAGCTCATTCTTCTCGTTCAACAAATCTTCATACTCGAGCTTGTATTTCTTATTCTCTTTAATTAAACTGGTCTCCGTTTGCATCTTAAAATTGAGATCTCTATGAAGCGACCTGATTTCTTCCTTGTACTTTTCATTCACTTCTTTGTTACTATAATTGCGCTCGAAGTAATCGATCTTTTCTTGTAACTCAAGAATCTTATTTTTAAGTTTCAGCTTTTCAAAACTTGATTCATTAAGAGAGCTTTCTAATTCATACTTCCGTGAATTAATTTCCTTTATCATAATCTGAGACGCCCGTGCTTCCTCCCTTGCTAAGATTAATTGGCCCTTGATTTCATTTAGCTCCTTCTTAGCGCTGTCCTCATGCCTTTTAGATATTTTTACAGCCGATTCGGCTAGCTCTAGTTTCTGAAAATAAGACTCTGACCTCTTTTTGAACACATCCAAGTCTTTAGAAAGCTCGTTGTTTCTTGAAATAAGACCATCATTCTGCACCTTCAAATGAGCTAAGTCACTTTCAAAGTCTATTGCCGAATGTTTGAACGTCAGCCGCTTAACATTGTATAACTCATCTTCGGATTCCCTCAACAAGTGTTTGAGCCTTAAAATTTCGCTCTTTGCAGTTGCCAACTCTCCTCTTGTAGTTTTCAATGTTGCAGTAATATCCTGATATATTCTAACAAAATCCTGGTTTTTCCCTAATGCTAGATGTGAAATCGTATCGAGACTTTCGCTCTTGCTAAGTCTTGCATCTAAATTTAAAGTAGTGTCACCTTGCTTTAAATAGTCCCCGAATTTTTGCTCAAGCTCCGAAATCTTATTCTGAGATTCCCTGAATTTAGCCTCGTAGTCCACAGAAGTTTCAAGACCCCTCGTAGCTTGTAGCTTATTAAGTTTCTTTTGAAGCTGCACAGCGTAATTTTCAGCGCGCTGTGCATTAGATTCCTCCTGCTCAAGCTTAAACTTCAAGCTCTCTATTTCTTTGTTTAATA
Organism: Schwanniomyces etchellsii; assembly: GCA_031081805.1. Lineage (NCBI taxonomy): Eukaryota > Fungi > Ascomycota > Pichiomycetes > Serinales > Debaryomycetaceae > Schwanniomyces > Schwanniomyces etchellsii. The sequence goes on along the minus strand of JARYSY010000004.1, from coordinate 664,465 downwards.
TTTGCAAGTTGGACTTGAGATAAAGATCTTCTCCAATTGCTAAAGAACGGCGGTTACTCGAAGCGAGATTATTCAGTTTCTCCGGCGACCTTCGGGATCTCAAAATATTCAATTCTTCACAAAGTTTTTTATTTTCGAACTTCTCTTGACGAAGCTGTGCTGACTGTTCATTAAACTTCAACTTCATATTGGAATACTCGTTTTTAAATAATTGATCAAGCGGAGGAAAATTTTCCTTCTCTCTTTCCTTAAACTTTAATTTACTTTCCAAATCTTCTACTCTACTTTTGAGCTCAACTATTATCTTTGAGTATTCATTCTTCGAAGCATCCACAGCACCAAATTCTATTTTGAGAGTATTTAAAGACTCTAGTGTCTTATCTCTCTCGGTTTCTATACGCCGCACTTCTTTTTTGAGCTCCTGAGTTTCGGCGACGTTACTTGTTTGTTTTTCAAGTAGCCCTTTGAGTTCCATTTCTCTTGATTCCATGGTCAAAATTTCTCGCTTCAATTTCTCTGCTTGATCCTCGAGTTGTTTCTTCGAAGATTTGATAAGTTCGGCTTCTTTTTCAGCTTTTACTACCTTTGCGCATAGGTTCTTGGAGTTTTGAAGCTCCTCAGAGTACTTCTCTTGTAAAGAGCACATCGAAGTTTCAATTTCTTCAATGCGTGACTGCAAAGAACGAATGGTGACTTTCTTTTCCTCGTTTTCGCCTTCAAGTTTCCTGATAATTTCTTTGGCAGATCCATATTGCCCTTCGAGCATACTTATTTTCGCATCAAGATCATTCCTCGCAGACCCATTCTGTGATAGCTGTTGTTTTAGTGAATCATGAAGTTCAGATAAATGATTATTTTCGTGCCTGACGGATTCCATCTTTTCTTCATACTCCAACTCTTTCTCGCGAACTTGTCTTTCTAAATCTTGCTTCAAAGTATCCGCAGATCTCAATTGAGCTTCGAACTCTTTTATTCTCTGTACAGACAATTCGTAATCGTTCTTTAACGAATCTACTTTGCCTCGAGCCTCCGCTAACAATTCGTTGTTTTTTGCATCCTTTTCCTCAAGGTTTTTTATGCTTTTTGTCAACACATCATTTTGGGTCTGAGCAAGTTCAATAGATTTAGCAGAGTTTGATAGACTCTCTAAGTTTTCTTTCTCTTTCACATGAAGTGATTCAACTAATGTTTCCTTAGCGTTCAAATCGGACGTTAACAAAGTAAGCTGGTTTTCCATTGCTTCAATTTTTTTGCGCAAGGCACCATTATCTGCCTCAACTTTCTGATTTAATTTTTCAGCATCTTTTAAGCGCTCTGTAGCATCTCTGAGATCTTTACTAAGTTCCTTTGAGTCTAGAATTTTCAAAGAATCTTCTAATAGCGGTTTTACATTAATAAATAAGTCAAACCAAGGGTTTGATGTGCATGCTTTATCCAAGGCCTTGAAAGTACTGGCGATCAATTGGGCAGACTGAATCTTGTTGATCTTGGATTTAATATCCTTTCTCGCAGCATTTGCTCGTATTATGCCTTGAAGCTCTGTAAATATACTCTTCAAGCACAAGTCTCTAAGAGCTTCGAGTTTACCAAGAACTCCATTTTTAAAGAAGATCTTCGTGATGCCAACCTTGTAACCATCTGGTTCTAATCCAGATTTACGTAGAATCATTTCGCTATTTGTCCTAATATTCTTGGTAAATATCTCATTACTCAAAATCAGATATCTCAGACAAAAATCATCAAATGTCATACGATTAGGATAACCAGCTCTTGTGATTCTTATACCCTCCAACACACCGTTACATCTAAGCTGCGCGAGGACAAGTTTTTTATCCAACCTGTTCGGCTTCTTTTCAAGATTTGGGAGAATGCATCTAACAAAATGAGGTTCTGTAGATGAAAGTTGATCCATCAATTGATTCAATTGATCTTTATGCTTCAGAGAAGCTGTCCTCAACCTTGGAGACCTACCAATATCTGTTTTAGCTACTAAGGACTCGACAGCAAATAAATCCTTCACAAAATTTCTAGAAGAATCTACAAGCGACGAAATTAGCTGCTCATTTACAGGATCGGTATTTTTTTGAAGCCATTGGCTAACATCATACTGAACAGGGCCCGCATAATGATCTATGATGAAACCTCTCTTGAGTTTATCTAACCTAAACTTATTATTCAGACTCTTTTCCCAATTAAATGCCAACTTCTCCATGAAAGACTCATCAGAGGATTTTGGTAACTTACATTCTTCGTTCAAAAGCTCTAAAATGCCTAGAGGTTTCCTCGATTCAATAAGATCTATAGTTGGCTGCAAGTCTTGGCCAAAATCAATGAATTCCCATTGTATATCCTCTCTTAGATATTCACTTTGCTCTAGTATGAATGAATGATGATTGAAAAATTGCTGCAATTTCTCATTCGTATAGTTAATGCAAAGTTGTTCAAAAGAATTCTTTTGAAAGATCTCGAAACCAGCGATATCAAGGACTCCAATGAAATTTACCAGCTCCTTCAAATTATCGCCCTTCAAATTATCATTAATGCGGCGTACAATGTATTGAAAAATTTTCTCGTACAAGAATTTAGCTAAAGCATCTACTGCATACTTGACTTCAGGCGCCTTTCTTGACTTATGAACATATTCTCTTCCAGCCTTTACTTTTGGCCTTAATAAATTCTCGATAAACTTATCCCTTTGAAGCCCTAGTATTGAAGTTATTATTTCAACTGGACTGCCGTCCGTAAAGCTCGCTTGTTCAGATTTCCAGGACTTAAATTCGATATTACCTAGATGTAGGATAGATGCTAAGATGGAAAAGATGTTATCTACCTCTGTATCGTCGAACCCCATTGTTTTGAAACTGACAAGTAGCATATTAAAATCATTACTTGACTCACTACCTCTGGCTGAAGCATCTGACAAATATTTATATTCCCTTATATCAGCTTTCAAACCATATTCTTCAAGCTTAGCACCATCTTGGCCCTTCAATAGCTGGTAGAAAATATGGTAGTTTTTTTCTCCATTAGCTTGATTTACCACTCTTGACTTCTCAAGAAGGTAATAGTCAATATTAGCCCCACAAATTTGTCCAGAATGCGTAAAGAAGATTCTAATGAACTTCCCGAATCTAGAGGAATTATTATTCTTTATCGTTTTAGCGTTACCAAAACTCTCCAATATAGGATTTGCCTGAAGGATTTTCGCGTCAATCGCATCATTTTCGCTTACGCTCGAGTCACCAAAAGTTATAGATGATAGATATTGTATAATGTATTTCGTATTTTCCGTTTTTCCAGCACCACTTTCTCCTGTCACCAATATGGATTGATCTTTAGAGTTCTGTAAAAGGTTTCTGTATGTACCTTCAGCGATCGCATATATATGTGGAGCAGGCTTGTCCTGATCCTTAGAATGATATTTTCGTAAAAACTTCAGACCGTACACCGGCAAGTTCTTGTATGGGTTAATAGCCACCAAAAAAAGCCCCGAATAGGTATATATTAGATCATCGTTATACCTGAGGTACAAATTATATACCACAGACGGCTCGTTCAAGTGGGTCAACTCTGCCATGTCATCACATTTATTGAATTTGGTAGGATTACAATTCTCAAGCATCTTTCCATCCACAATTCTCGTACTCTCTTGATTACCTTCAATCACATTTACTTTGCATTTACCATCGTCCAAATAATCGATCACGTATCCTTTGAGGAAAAAGTTCATTTCATCGGGAACCCACACCCAGTTCTTTGAACTGAGTCCATCATCCTGGGTCGACATGCTAAAGTTGTCTGCACTATCACTAAGATGACTGATATCAAACCTCAAGTTTTGTTTACCATTCTCACTTCTTGATCTGACAAACACTATGTACAGGATCAATATTTTGCTGAATGAAGTTGTCTAAGAGCTTTACAAAGTATGATTTCAGATGCCGGTAAAGAAGAATTAATGGCTTTGGCCTAGCAATTAGTGTCTAGGGTTAAATTGCTTGAGCTTTGGGAATATTGATGAAAGGTTTCCAAACATACCAAAAGCTCTGAATTTCCGAGAGCTTCAATTGCGTTTCGCATACTGAGTTGATGCTACTTTGTAAACGGACGAGAAAGTAAAAACGCATATGTATTAGCAATCAGAGGAGAGAAATCACAATTGGAACTTATAAGCTTGAAGAATGGGTACAGGAGTTTTTTTTGTAGTAAAGATATGAATTTGTCATTTTGATTCTCCTTCCTATGAACGTGAGATAAAGGCATTTCAAGTCTTAGAGGTGCAGCTGAGGATAGCCTGGTAGCCACAGAAGATTCCCGAGGAAAAGAAAGATTGCCGATGGTTCCCGTGGAGCTCGGGCTATGACATTGTAACCTGGAAGTTACAAATGTCAGGACCAAAAGGCGTAACGAGGGACACAGGATGTTTCTTTTTACTAGGTGCAAAGCCATGGAATACCTTTTGAGTTTTCTGTGACATGTGCTTTACTATGTAGGCACTATGCCCCTCTGTTCCCTCTCAGTATCAAATATTTCTGATACAGAACGTTGATGATGAAATCAAAGACGAAAGAGGAATAATTAGTCTATAAATCTTATGATGGCATAGCTTTAGGCGTGCTAGAGTCATCTATTATTGGCCGCTTTCCCCGATTTGTCTAAAAATTGCATATTATATCTGCCGCAAGAGTTTTGCCCTGGGTCTCAACTTGACAACGGGCCCTAGAGTGTCTCCAAGGTGCTTCTCCTTCCTTAAGTCTCAGGGGTAACCAGGCTGCGTATCATCACACTGCTTGATATTTGTTTTACAAGGAGCTCTACAATGAAAAGGTCTCTTCCTATATATATCTACAGCTTGCTTTCTCATGATTGAAAGAAGTAAAAGATGACTCTCGCAGAAACCAATGAAACTGCTTTCATTTTTTCTTTCACTTTTCCCAAACGAAGAGTAGATTTTGATCTTGATAAGTCTGAAATGCACAAATCGGTTAAAATGAAAGAATTTGTACTGCCAAAGGCTTATCCATGTCTCTCAGTCAATATTAATCAATATGTGCTGTTTTCTGACGAAAAATACTTGGGATCGTCTAACATCTCTCGAAACAAAGGAAAAGAAGGTCGGGGTAGCTTTAGAACACGAAATAAATTTATCATGGCCAGAAATATTTTGTGTCGACTTGTAAAGCACGAGAGGTCATTGACATCGACTGAGATATCAAAAGTGGTGTCTATTGTAAGTGTCAATTATTGAACTTCAGTATTAGCTCTTAACTAACCATCTTCAGGTCTGGAAGGATTCCTGCAAGTCACTTCAAGATTACTTCGAATACCTCTCTATCCTTGAAACCCAGTGGTATGATCACCTTCTTCTGAGTTATGGATCATCCTACTTACGTGGGTCTCAGGCGATAGAGAAGCTAAACACCTTACCTTACTACCAGTTGTGTTTGAGCTCTTATACTCAACCTCCGAAAAGACCGAAACTCGTTACAACTTATCCACTGTCATCCAAATTCAAAATCCAGAAGATCCCAAATAAAAATATACTGAGCCGCAATACCTCAATGTTCAAAAACGCTCACGAAAAATTGTCTAGCATGAGGAATACCTTCAGGATCAAAAAATGCTCAATAACACATAATTGTGGGATCATCACGGAAGATATGTTTTTCAAATCCCTATGAGCGTATTGGCTATTTATTTACGTAATTAACTCTCAAGTAAGCTCCATGAATTAATGATACCCCTGATATTCTTATTGTAGTAAAAACTGCTGGAGGGCTTGCGTCCTATACTAGTTGTATGTTGCAACCATTTCGCGAAATTGGAAACGATTGAGATCGTTTGATGCAGCAAAATCTTACAGAAAGAGAATCCATTTCATACATTGCTAACTCACTATGTACCTAGGCAGAGCAATACATATATCTGGACTTTGAAAACATTTTTACCTTGTCTTTATATCGTGCTTGCATCAAACTTGGATCAAAGAATGTCCGGCGAAGCGAAAGAGGAAGGATTCCAAGCTAGTCATTCGATGACAACAACCAGCGATCCGAGTTGTACAGCCAGCGATCCAAAAGAGGATACGAGCGCACACCCCGAAGTAAACGTAAGGGTGATTACGACTAGGATACACAGTTCTACAAGTGTAAGTGTATTTTTACCAAATGCGTATGCGAGCATTGTACTGAACGCGAATTTAGAATCCTACGGGTGTGGAACACAACTCGAGTTCCTACTACAAGGAGATCACAAGCCAAAGCACAGTCAAGGGCTTAGAACATGGCTTTGAGCTCGAAAAGGCGTTAATCTGCGTCAAAACGAGGTGTTCTAGCACGATACAATCTCACGCAGAGAAAGCTCATGAGCCTTTTGACAAGAAAATTAAACTCCAAATACGGCCACACACATTGACAGAACAAAAGAATCACAACCTCTTAACCATTCCTCCAGGATATCTACTGGAAGAAAATAAAGAGAATAAAGATCCAGAGGGCCGGTATCCAAGAGAGCCAGTTTCCGCATCCGAGGGAACCAAGGCCACCACTGAAATCAGCCCGGATGAAAATCTGCCCATTGAGCGTGTAGCCACATCGATCTCTTAGCCTTCCTTGCTATTTTCTTTTTTTTTTTTTCTTTTGTTTTTGCAGCTAGCCTGATATAGAACTACGCTTTTAGTCCTTCTCAATACACAAGTGTCATACAAGTATCACACTGTATAATCGTCAGCAGCACGCAATTCGCATACAATTCGCACCCATGGTGCAAAGATCCATTGATAAGCTATACAATATGGCCGTATTGCCATGGATACCGCCAGTTCTGGCTCCACACCAATTATTTACCCAGTGCCCGGCATATACTCCTGTTAGCAATAATCTTATCAAGGAAATATTTTTTTCTTTCTTGCCTTCGATATTCTTATTGTGGTATCCCAATGTGGTATGCCATTCGCACCCCTTACTTTCCTCATTACTTGTTTCTGTCGTCTGTTCAACTCCTTGCTTTCATTGATACCACTTTATGATCCGTTTAGTATCTGACCAGTATATAATCCTGGCTTATCCTTGCAAATACTATCTTTTAGGCTTTTTTTTTTCTGGTTAGAAATGCTGATTGAGTTACACAGATGATTCCCGGCAAAGGAGATATCGAACAGGAGAGAACAATAAGAGCGAAAAAAAAATATACTGAGACTATACTATAGTAATACCTTTAACTTGCAGATTATATTAAACTTCATTATGCTGCTAAATATTTTATTAATGATAGAGTTTCTAGCCAACAAGGATGGTACGGCACAGCCAAAGGGTGTTGGGATCTAACTATACACCAGGGGAGGAGATAAAAGAGGACCCTGGCGTCGGTTGTGTGAAACAGTGCGACAATATGAATGCGACATGCGGCTTCTAATGTTCCATGCTTCTTGAATGCAAATGTGGGACCCTTTAATTAGAGTTCTAAATTTGGAGAAGTATAAAAGATGAGGTTTCAGTCATGGAGATAATTCTGAAACAGGAGCAAATTGTGTGTCTTTGTATTATAAAAAACACGATAATAGGATATTAAGGAATTTCAAATACAGAAAGCATAGATTAATTTTTTAAACAGATATGACAGGTGAAAGGCTGAAAGTGGTTCCAAAAAGGTTCACAAATAGATTCTCATTAAAGAATAAAGGCAAGAGAAGGGGAATGACATTGCAGGAGCTTGGGACGAGCTATGCGAAGCCAGGGTCACGGCTCAAGTCGGTGCAGGTGGTTTTCTTCACGGATCTTCCTCAGGTGCCGCATCCCAGCGACGAGTTACGGGTTATACTCGACAAATTTTGCGGTGAAGATGTGTTTTTGGATGCATGCGGGAAAATACTTACGGATACTCATAAAAAACTTGGTCGCAAGTGCAAACCGAGGAAAAATAAGCGCATAAATGGGTTCATGGCATTTCGTTCTTTTTATTGCCGGTCAATATTCAATGTGGAACATCAGCGACAGTTATCGACGTTGCTTGGAAATGTCTGGAAAAATGAGCCAAATAAAGCTGTCTGGAACAGGTATGCAATAGAGTATAATACCCAACTGCCTGATGCTGATTTTGTGGATTGGCTCTGCACATCCTTGGGGTTTGGGGTAGGCGATTCAACTGACTCAGTCACTAGCGTTGTGAAGAATGATAGCTGGCAGTTTTCGTCTACCAACAGTGCTAATGCTGTGGAGGACATATACTTTCTCGGCGCAGACTCTGTACAATAAGTTACTTTTTGTCTGGACAAAAAATGCAAAGATGATGTATACCTACGTTAATATTTTCTATCATCTATACTATGTACATTTAAATATGCTAATCATTACTCATTATAGCTATTGCTGCTTGGATAGATGGCTTCGAGACAACTTTTTGAAAAGATTCTGAATTAAAGGTCTCGGGACCCTTTTTTCATACGCAAAGTCCATTACCCATTTCCTATAGTTTCTAGAGTCCTGTGAGGACTCTTCTGATATCCTTATAACTAACTTAATAACTTCCAATGCCGTACTAGTCATTAGTGTATTCTTATATCCGAGCTCCCTACTCTTGTGGTGAAACCTTTTAAATAATGCGAGACGGTCCTTCCTACTCAACTTCTCGGAATTGAGAATTCCTGACATCACAGATCTCATCAAATCATTCGAAAGATTCGATGTATTCGTTTTATATATATCCAAGAGCACAAGCGATTTATTGGGGTCTTCTTTGATGATCCTCTTGTACATAAAACACTGAACAATGCGAACATTGAACTTAAGTAATTCGATCAAATCTCGCAACTTCTTGATCCCTTCTGTTGGGTTGTCTGAGTTATTCCGGTCAACGAATCTTAAGTATTCTGCAACGATGTTATTATTTATATAGTTCCGGCCAAACTTGGACTTTACAAATGTAAAATCCTCACTGTTCACATGCTCATGCAAAGAATTTAACACTAATGAGGCCTTCTCTACCGTTAATAGAGAGAAAGTTTGTCCGATAGCTCTAATACGGTTATGAAGTCTGTCTCTTTCGGTCTTATTACAAAGCTGAAAAAGTAATCGAAAATCATCTGTGGACGTGTTCAAATAGTTTTCCGCTTTGCGCTTCAAGATCTGCTTTTTATTCCAGCATCTATTCAACATTGCATCAAAAATATTATGCACTAAATTCAAATCCATGATTTGCTCCTTAAGTAGCAAAAGTCTGAGCATTTCATTTAAGTCGTATGAGGTAAGTCTTATATGCTGAGAAATTCTATGATAGATCTCAATTCTGTCAGTTTCTTTGAATTCCTTTCTCATTGCGCTACGAAGAAGCACAGAAAGGACATTAGATGCTAAGTCGCTCTTATTAAAGGAGCTAATTATCAGATAATAGTCACCAACAGTTGAAAGTTGGGGCTCCATGAAGTCAATGAGACTCTCCATTGATGACTTCGGAAACCTTGAGGAATTATTGCGCATTTTATTGCAAGCCTTTGGAAACGTTGCTTTATCATATCTAAATAGAAAAACAAGAGTTTTCATGACTAACTCCTCAGAAATCGTCTGAAAGTAATTCGAATAACAATTCATTACCCTCATTTTATTATTTTTATCCTCCAAAAGCGATTTGAATATACGATTTATGAATGTGGAATTATTTAGACGGTTCTTAGAATAGATATCGTATAGTTTGCCTGACGTTTGGGGACTTAAGATACCTAAAAGATGCCCAAAGTCATATTCATTGACCATAAGTCTGCCAGAGTGAGTAGCATCAAGCATTAAGTAGAGAAGTTTTTCCATCCAAGGTTGTGACACTACTTCAACACTGTTTGTACCCTTAATATGTATGATATGGTTGACAGGTCTCAATAAGAAGTCAATAATTCCATTATACTTTGAAATAGATTCATCTTGCAATAATCCTTTCATAAAGTTATCAAGGTCTTCTGGGCTGGTAAGCCTATCTCTTATCAATCGCTCAATTTTACTTCGATGTCCTAAGAGGTTTTTGTAGAAATTTTCAGTGTCTGACTTATTGGTGCATTTCTCCTCGTCATGAAGCCAATCAAAGACTTGGGTCTCATCCATGAAAGAATAAAATGACTCACTATTAGTACCAGTCTTATGAGAAATTGTATCGACTATGGTACGGAATATAGTTATTTCCAGGAATGTCGGAGGAAAGTTAAGTAACAATTCGAAAGCACCAACCTCTAGATTTTTGTTTCTGATAAGAACAGATAGAACGACATCAATATAGTCTTCAATATCAGATAAGGTCTCCATACTTTTGAGTGCAATGTTCCAGAACTCTGAATAATGCCTGTGATAAATTAACCGGTCAAACAACACTCTTCTATGCTGCTCATCCAAATCTGTGTTTATTTGTTTATAAAGACCCATGTATACATATGGATCTATCTGAAAAGGATCATATGTCAATGCCAATGCCAACTTATTGTAAGGATCGAAAATTTCGTCTATGCTGCTTTTTATCTTTGGATCCAAATGCAGAAATGCCATGTCCAAAAGTTCCAGGTTAATATCCGGCTCAAGGATTCTGCCTTCCCCTGCTATAGAGCTAGCTAAGTAACGAGTTTCTCTTTTAATGAAGTCAATTATGTAGCCAGACATGTTTTTGGGTTTCTCCTCAGGACTAATTGAAGTTTTCTCTCTGTTATCGTGGAAATCAATACCCTGCTTCATTTTATTCAATTTCCTGACGTGAGCTGAACATATAAACCTCGAAGTTGGTCCCTTTATTTTACGACAAATCCGAGATAGTCCAACAGGCCTCAACATTATAAGGCATAAGTCAAGCTGCGTCTTTTAACTTCCTTATTCTTTTGTTACTCTATCTATTCGATATGAGAATGCTTGAAAAAGTAGAAGCCAAAAAAAAAAAAAAAAAAATCAAAAAAAAAAATAATACTAGTATACATACACTCGCGAGACAGTGAAGACAAAGACTTAGACTAAGAACCTTTCAATAGGTCACTATGGCGCAAGTAATATGGAATCCGGACATTGATGTCTATAATTCACAAACGGTTCCACTAGAGGTTGCTAAAAATATCGCTAAGTACCTTTCCATCGACGATGTACTGTCCTTCGCCCTGGTTTCGAAGAACACGTTCAAAGCGGCGAACGATCCATATTTATGGGTAGGTAAATTGAAGAAGATGAATCTCTGGAATCTGGCCATTGAGTCTAGTTCCAGTGAACAAGGTGAATTGGTAAATTTAGAAACTCCGTTGACTTGCATGGACAGAATCATCAAGTCCCCTAAAGCTGCCAAGAAACAGGTTTTAATGATACATAAATATCTAAAAGACTACTATGATGAGCTATCTTTGAATAAGCCTTTCAACCAACTAAGGATTTTCAAAGATTTTCAGTCCCCAGAGGACCAAGCAAGGTTGTTGAGAAACTTACGGAGATATAACAAAATGGACCCTAACATTGAGACCAGGCTAACCATTGAAGATAAAATCAGTACTTTATTCGAAATATTTGAGAATGCATTACTAAGGGAACTCGAAATCAATTTTGACATTGAGGATTATCTCAAGGCACGAAAGTACGTCAACATTTTGGTAGCTTTACAGAATGAGCAAACTTTGATAGACTTCTTCTTACAGAAGAACATATTAGACAATGAAAAAAGTAATCAGATAGAGCAAAAGAATCCTGAAAAATTTTTTACTGCTCTCCCTAGAAAAGAGGGAGAACATGAGGGCTATTCTATCAATGAGGAAGAATTCGAAAAGCTTATTAGCGATTTATCGGAGGAGCTTAACTACAACTGTAGAATTATTGACATCATGTTCCCTGAAACCGTACCTGTCATGTTCAAAGTTTGTGAGGAGATTACCACGAATCAAATTGTACAATTGTTGATGTCGATCATTGAAACATCGAGAGAAAAGAAAGTATATCCCGAGACCCTTCCTTTTTTTTATGAAAGAATGACCACTGATTTCATCAATGGGCTCCATCCTAGTAAGAATATGGGGCCTAGCTATAAAAAAATAGTACGAGAATTATTAGATATGCTGCTTGAACCCTTTGTTGCCGAATACGTCAGAGATGAGGTAGGGTCATTTAAAGCATTTTCGGATAAGAAAATTCATACATGGAATGAAGAAGTTTCCAAAAGAGAAGAGGAAACTTCAAAGAATATTCTTAAGCATGTGAAAGTCGAAGCGAAGAATGATTTCTTGACAAGTTTCAGAAAGGTTTTTACCATCAATGGAGGAGGAAAAATAGACGACAAGGAAGAAGAGGAGGAAACATATTCTGAAATAGAAGCAAAAGCAAAAATTCTAATTGAGAATATTAAATCGTTAAGTAATGTTCTCAGTGTCGAACTTTTTATGCGAATAATTAATGAAGCTAAAAATACGTTCAGACGATTACTCATTTTTCGAGAGTTTACGATCGAGTCCCAAAAAAGAGACATCTATAATAGCACGCAGGAGACTTTTAAAATTGTCATAGATGCTACTGGAAACGAGCATCTTAAACCAGGATTTGATAAGGCACTTCAGTATTTAAAAACTTACAAACCAAGTGAGCTTCAGCTGCTTTCATTAAACTCGAGCGCCTGTATCGAGCCTCTAGTATTGTTCTGTGAGCTCATAAATATGGCTGATATGATTCTTCAAATGATAGACATTTTTTATAAAGAGGAGATTCTTAACACGCATATCGTAAAGAACGAAAACTCCATTCTAAATCCTGCATTACAGAGCAAAAAGAAGCTTGAAGCGTTAGTAGATAATTATGTGGCAGATGGCCTCATGTCTGGTATTGATATTTTGATGGCTGAAATTGAAAAAACATTCATTATTTATGGCAATGACTCAGATTATGACAGAGATGACAATTCTATTCCTCTACTTGGGCCTACGGAAGCGGCTGCGAGATCAGTTAGGATACTAGAAGATAATATCGATCTTCTTGTTGGGTGTACTGATAACTCTGTGGTAGAGGTATTTCAGCAAGAGATCGCAGAAAGATTTTTCCAGTTGCTCGCTAAGTCATTAAAAAAAAGTACAATCTCCGTTGCAGGTGCAGTGAATTTGATAGCAGACTTGAACTTATATTACGAATTTGCTGTTGCACATATCAAGTCCAATAAGAGGTACATAATTCCTCTTTTCGAAGCCTTAAAAAAAGTAGGCAACATTTACCTAATTAGTACAAATGATTCTAAAGCTATTGGAAAACTCGTCAGCGACTTGTCAAAGTTCAATGGTATTTTCAGTCAAGATGAAATCTATGAGTTTGTACAAAGAAGAAAAGACTGGCTCGTTATCAAGAGAGATGTCGAGAAAGAGATGTACGGTCTCTCTTTAATAGATTGTACCATAGCATAAGAAAGATCAAAATCACGTGATATAAACCTCTTCTTGCAAATCGAAGTTTTGTAGTACTTAGACCGTAATGATACGCCGGTGCCTAAAATCACGATTCCTAAAGCATCATAGTAGGTTTTTGTGCGGGCGAGAGCGTCTATACTCAGCACTAGTTATCCAATCTGGGGCGAGTTCAGCCCAAAATGATGATCAGCAAAATGCGAAGGGCAGAATCGATGAGGTGATGACTATTATGAACAACGATAGAATGAGCACTAAAAGACAGATGACAGAATATAATAGGATATACAGATCACCAAACGATTGCTTATTTATAGACATTGAGCAGGGGGAGGAGGAAGTCGTACTCAGAACCCTATTAAGAAAATTTAGGTCGTCGTCTGAAACTAGAAGTTTCTTTTTCAATGAAGTTTTCAAACTATATGATCAAGAAAAGTATGCGGAGATGATACGTGCTGTGGATATTATTGAGAAAAGCGGGCAGTCAATGTTAGACAACCAACCCTTGATCAGGATCAGATACCTAATACAGCTACAGACGAATGACTTACCTCAAGAGGTCGCTAATTTCATAGTATACTATGCAATTGAACAAGGAGATTATATTTCAGGCGTAGAAGGTATATTTAAGTTTCATAGAAGAGGTATAAAGATCAACTCTTCTATCCTTTCAAGCGCAATAAGATCTTTGATCACTGATGCAAATGTACATCGAACATATAACAGTTTTATGCTTATGAAAATCTTCGACGAATTTTCAATGAAAGGTATCACATTTGAAGACATTTGTAACATATTGGATTATTATAATCAAGATAAGGGGTTACCTTTTTTTGGAAATATTCTATTTACAAAACTAAAGCTTATCTCTTTAGACGTTCAAAGGCCGTGTTTGAACAAATTCTTCGAGGTTTGCAAAACCTTGATCGTGAAAAACCTCTCTTTTGGCTCAGTGCATAGAGGAAAGGACATATGGTTAGCTTTACGAAACTGGCAAGATGACTTTGAAAAGAGTAGTTTAAAAGAGTTGAACTTGATAATTACTAGTTACTTAGATAATGAAAAAGGGAAAGCTCTAACGGAATTTATTGGTCAGCTATCTACTGAATTATGGGAAAAGCCTGAGTTAATGACGACCATGTTAAGATATTTCGGTTCACATGATAGAGTGCGATTTTCAGAGCTTTTTGGGAAGCTCGAGGCACCCTTATCTCGTGAGACATTGTCTGTATTATTGGAGAGCTTCATGATTCAAGAGAATGAGCCTGGATCGAGAAAAATTTTGCATTCTATTTTCAATTCGAAGGGTGGGCTACGGGCTAAAGATTTCAAAATAATTATTGAGAAACTCATATCTCAGGGCGACATAGGCCAGTGTATTTCTATGTCCATGGAGAATAACATTCTGGTATCTAAATTTGCTTTTGTATCAATTTTTGAACAAATTTTGAGGGATGCAAACGTTGAGCACAAACAACGTTTCGTATCCTTATTAGTACGACGATTTAGAGACTTACAGACAAATGACAGCGCATTGGGGGAGCTCACATTGGCTGTTTTCCGTCATATATCTAATTGCATCAATAATCGTGCCAGTAGAAGTCTTTACATAAAGTTGCTGAATGTTTTTGATAGTGAGGCATTAAGATTTAAGCAACTAAGTGATCTCATTGATATTCAAAGGTTTGGCATACCGAATGAAATTCTCAATGTGTGCACATTTCATACTGCTGTAAAGACAAAATGCATAAAGAACATACTTGCTGAAGCTATCAAGGAAGTAGATATAAATACCATTGCATGGTCCATAGAAGAGCTAAGATTCCAGGGCGTTTTGTTACAGGATATTGTTTCGGAAGTATATTGTTTGGACCTGACCATCAGTCCAACATTATTCAAAGAGACCATACTCGCGGAAACTTACCTCGAATAATTCATGCGATTGAACTATTTAGTGATCTATTTACAAAGGCTAATGCTTGCATTACATAACTATTTTTTCTTGTTCTGCTTCTTATCAAACATCTTCCCACCTTTCTGTACTTCTTCCACATTATGCCCCATAAGTTCGATATAGCTGTCTTCGCTTTTAGCTGCAGGCAGATTACTCTCACTCGTTTGAATTTCTCCCTCATCCTCTTTTTCAAACGTGGCAAATCTCTTCTTGAATCTGTTAACTTTACCAGTTGCTAGAGGATCGATTGTCACCAAATCTGATCTATGAGGATTCCATAATACACTATTTCTTTGATCGTTTATCATTCTTATTTCATCTTTAGGAGCTTGGGATCTCCTTTTAATCACGGATCCGTCGCTTAACTCTACAAGAGTATCGAACTGATAGAATATCGCTGGACGGGCTCTTCCCAATCTAATTTTTTTCATCACTCTTCGATTAGATAAGTGAACATCACCCTTCATAGAGATGTTTCTGCTGAAAGATTTCATCATTCCTAGGCTCTTGAAACCTCCTTCATTAAAGAAATGCCTGAGCATCTTATAGATAATTCGTCTTCTCTTCATCAGAACGAAGCACTTTTTTCATTCTCACCAATATAGTAGTGCATCAACCAAATAAATTTCCACATATTGGCCATCTAGGCTTACAAAGATCTATTCATAAGCCAAATATGTCATTCTCCACAAAGACGCCTACTATAGTTGTCTTAAAGGAGGGAACCGATACCTCTCAGGGAAGGGGGCAAATTATCAGCAATATTAATGCTTGTTTAGCTATTCAGGATACATTGAAACCCACATTGGGACCATTTGGGTCTGACATATTAATAGTTGACGGCAGAGGAAAGACTACAATATCTAATGATGGAGCGACAATTTTGAAGCTTTTAGATGTTGTTCATCCAGCAGCTAAGCTTTTAGTTGATATATCAAGGGCACAAGATGCGGAAGTTGGAGATGGTACAACATCAGTAACAATTTTAGCTGGAGAGTTATTGAAGGAAAGTAAGATATTCATCGAGGACGGTATGTCACCTCATACAATCTCCAAGGGTCTTAAGAAGGCATCCGAGCTTGCTGTGGCTAAGGTCAAGGAATTATCGCTCGAAATCTCGAAAGACAATAAAGAGGAGTTTCGCCAACTTCTTGAGAACTGTGCTAGGACCGCCATGTCCTCGAAGCTTATTAGTAGAAATTCAGACTTCTTCACAAAAATGGCCGTTGGTGCAGTATTGTCTTTGGATCAAGATGATTTGGATGAAAGTCTTATTGGTATCAAGAAAGTAGCGGGAGGTGGAATGGAAGAATCTCTTTTCATCCACGGAGTTGCGTTCAAGAAGACCTTTTCTTATGCTGGTTTCGAACAGCAGCCCAAGCATTTTAAAGACCCAAAGATTTTGGCTTTAAATGTGGAACTAGAATTAAAGGCAGAAAAGGATAATGCCGAAGTAAGAGTTGAGCAAGTCAAAGATTATCAAGACATAGTAGATGCTGAGTGGAAAATCATTCTTTCCAAATTGGACGCAATTTGTGAATCAGGCGCCAATGTGGTCTTGTCGAAACTCCCTATTGGTGATCTTGCTACACAATATTTTGCTGATAGAGATATTTTCTGTGCCGGTAGGGTTTCGGGAGAAGATATGGATAGAGTAATCCAAGCCGTAGGTGGAACAATTCAAGCTACATGTTCTGGGATAACTCCATCAGATTTAGGTACATGTGAGACTTTCCAGGAAGTCCAAATTGGTAGCGAAAGGTATAACATCTTTGAAGGATGTTCTCATGCTAAGACATGTACTCTTTTATTGCGTGGTGGTGCTGAACAAGTGATTGCAGAAGTCGAAAGGTCATTGCATGATGCAATCATGATCGTGAAGAGGGCAGTAAAGCATACTTCTGTTGTGCCAGGTGGTGGAGCTATAGAGATGGAATTATCGAAATATTTGAGAGATTACGCGAAAACGATAGCCGGGAAACAGCAGCTCATCATTGCTGCTTTTGCCCGAGCATTGGAGATTATTCCTAGGCAATTATGCGAGAATGCGGGTCTCGATGGTGTAGAACTTTTAAACTTATTGAGAAGTGCCCATGCCAAAGGTGAATCTGCTTTTGGCATTGATTTCTTAAAGGAGGCGATTTCGAATAACTTGAAGAGCTTCATCTGGGAGCCCTCTTTGGTCAAAATAAATTCCATACAAAGTGCAGCGGAGGCAGCTTCGTTACTTATATCGGTAGATGAAACTATTTCGAATGAACCAAGCCAGGAGTCAGGAAGAGGAAGGGGTGCTTACTAACTTCTGTGAACATATACCGTCGTTTTGGGAATGGTACACGGATTCTGTCTGCTGGGCTCTCAGGCGACGGACGTTCGCATTTCCCTCTAATATATACTAATACACTACCTACATGTATACTGACCGTACTAGATCCTTTGCGTAGAAGTTCACTAACAGCAGAGAATGAATTCTTTTCGTTTTATATTTTCTTCGTTTTATGTTTTCTTCTTCGGCGGCTCTGATCTACTCAACTCGCCGCGACGCGACGAGTTGAGTAATTTACAGCGCTTAATCGATTCTGAAGAATACAATCTGCTAAGACCATTCTGTGTAGCCTACCACCGCGGGCACAATCATGGTCCCACAAGACATATATACCTGTTCTTCTTCGTGTGGGAAATATCCCTTTGTTCTCTGCCAGTATACCGGACATTGCGTCCCGAAGCTACGTTCCTGAGTTCGAAACAGTCACGTGATTGCAACACCTTCAGCAGCCTGGCTGCCAGAAGCTGGGTTTGAAGCGTAGATCGCCTATGGTAGCTTTCCAGATACCGTGCTCGCCCTTGGGTCTTTGGAGCTTCCCTACATCTTCACGTTTCTTCGGTCTTCCTTCTTTCTACGGTGTGAATCACTTATTTGTGTAACGCGCTCAATCGCGCTTCACGGTTCACGATCTTTACAGGAAGGGCGACAACAGGAATCTGACGCGTTGAAATTGGGCGTTGCAATTGGCGTCAAAAAAAAAGGACGCTAGCCATGGCGGCTAATTTATATATAAAGATAAATTAAGTAGAACTCCTAAAGTCTTAATACTAGATTATAATTGTAATTTTTTTTTCTTTTGTCTCACTAGACTATAGTACTAATAATAACAGTACTAATCATTACAAGCCGGCAGTACTCCAATAGCATTGTGAAACATATAGTAAAATAAGATTAATAATAGAAGGTAAGTCTAGGGAAGGATAAAGAAAAACCTCTTTGGAAGAGTAAGAATAAAGATATACTTAACCTAAAGAATACGAAGCTTCAATTATTTTTCAGGAAGACACTTTGAATTAGGAGAATAGCAATTAATATTGACTAACAGTCAGAATACTTTCGCTAAAAAACCATACACTGATTGCATTAAGTGCTAGATTGTTTCATTGGAACACGATAGCCCTTGAAAGTAAAGCTTAAGACCCTTTTTCGAGAGAGCCAAAGCTAGAACCTTGCAAATAAGACGTTCTGGAAGTCTCTGCGCACAACTGGCATTCAATTCAAGCATAAGATACAAGAAGATTCTTGATTATAGAAGCACGTATCCAGAAGCATTTAAGTTGTTCATTGCAGAAGTTGATACAAACCACTCAATTGGCATATTCTGAAGTTTGAGCTTTTTTGTAATAACACAACACAACTACTATCAGCATAGAAATCGAGTCTTACATGATGAACAGAAAATATGATGGAGAAAGAAAATATGGCCCGCCGCAGCATATCAAAAGAAAGTCCTACAGTTTAATGCTCGAGCTTCTTGAGACGCACGCTAATATTAAGCTTACAAGTGAGTACAGACAAGATATAAATCAATTCTTGTCTCAAGTGGAGGCAACAAGCTCTATCAATTCAGCAATGATTGACTTGCAGCCAGAAATTCAATGGTTTATGCGTCCATTTTTACTCGACTTCCTCATTGAATTGCATGCTTCTTTCCGATTGCAACCTCAGACCTTATTCTTGTGCATAAATATTATTGATAGGTATTGTGCTAAAAGAATTGTTTTTAAAAGACACTATCAATTAGTTGGCTGCACAGCACTTTGGATCGCCGGAAAATACGAAGATAAAAAAAGCCGTGTCCCAACGTTAAGAGAGTTGGCGATGATGTGTCGTAATGCGTATGATGAGGAGATGTTCGTACAGATGGAGATGCATATACTAGCCACGCTAGAGTGGACATTGAGTCATCCTACCCTAGAAGAATGTTTGCAGCTTTCAATAACGGCTTCTGGTATCACATCAGATAGCACCCCCTGTAAGTATCACGCGGTTACAAAGGATTCCGTTATGAATGGTGCATCTAAGGTTTCAGCAGTCACTGCAATTGGCAGATTCTTATGCGAGCTCTCTTTGTACAACAAGTTTTTCATGTCGGTGCCTCCTTCATTGGTTGCCATCACTTCTAATTTGCTTGCATGCGCTATGCTTCAACTCCCTAATGCATCTTTGAGTCTACAACAAATCTTGCTGAATAGTCTTGAACTGGTATCCCTTAATGGGCCTAATGAAGACGAGGATCAAGAAAATAAAAGACCCGAAGTAGTGGGGCCATTCTTGAGTGGTATCGATTCTTGTACGCTAAATACAATTCGAAAGATTACCATTATGCTTGTGATTCAACTCAATAAGATTACCGAAGTCCTATCTAAGAAGTACGGTGAGCTTGGTGTTATCCAGGTCGTCAAGAACTTTAGTAACCGTTTTCACTGTATCATGACATCTATTTGCGAACATCAGGGCAGAATTTCAGAGGATGAACTGTGTCTTGGTGACGAAAAACTCTTGAGGTTTGCAGATGTTTTATTACAATTGCCCAATGAATCTTCTGAGGTGCCCAAGATTGAAATACCAGTGCCTTTAACTCCTCCATCTGCGACATCCCAATTTTCATTATTTTCGGACAATGCTTCAAGTTCTGTTTATAATACCCCTATTCAAGCAAAAAGTTTCGTGAATCCAGAAAAAGCAGATGAACTTTCGTCAACGGGTGGGTCCTCAAAAAATTACTGGTCCTCCCCTTTATCAGGAACTCGAATTCAAATCTAGAGCTCACGATTTTAAGCCTAAATACTTTGCATTATTCAATTCTATTTCTACGTATACTATAATATACCGCTTATTAGAATTATTTTAATTATATATACCTTGAGTTAGCAATTGAAATTGATCATACAATCTTGTGTAGACGCTTCCCAAACTCTTAGCTATCAAAGACGTTTCAACAAATTGATCGCACTCTTCAGGACTCAAATCTAGTTGCAATCTTTGCTTGAGTAGAATGCTTGTTTGTGAACCATTCTTAAAACAGGGCAAACTTGAATCTTTCTGCATCAAATCCACAATATTTACTAAGTGGTCACAATTTTCTCTCAAGACGCGAAAAGCACTCTTACACAACTCTTTAAATTGAAGGTATGGAGCTCCCTCAAGACCTCCGAGAACCTCCACATACTCGAAGGTAAGCTTGAAGGGTGCTGCCTCAAAACCCATACTTCCGGGCGAGTTAGAGAGCAAAAATCCGAAGTCTATGTGAATTATATGACCCTCATTATCAAGCATTATGTTTCCATTATGTCTATCTTTGATTTGAAGCACATAGCAGATGATAGAATACGCTGCCAAGCTTCTCGAGAAATTGTCTTGCGCCTTCCTATATCTATAGGAGTTTTCAGGACCATAAACTTTAGAGAAGTAATCCTTCAAAGAAGCAACTCCCCTGCTATTCTCGTTACGCTTTTCAGTTAAATCAGTCAATGTTTTTTTGATAGAATGAATTGACATGGCGTTATTTATGGTTTCCACAAGGCCAGTGCTTGCACTTGTTATCAAAATCTTCATGTTTTTTGTCCAGACGCTGACATTGCTTGTCTTCCAAATACTAGAGATTATTGAGATCAACTGACATGCGAACGCTTCTTGAGGCAAATCATCTCCATTCTTAGCAATAACGGAACATAAATCCCAGTTCTTCAAATGACCGTATGCACTTGCTTGCCGAATCCTATTCTTTTTCGTTGTCCAATCTTCACTCAACTTGAAATCGTTCTCTAGCTTTCTTTCTCCGGCATCCGATGAGCTCCTACCAAAATGAATATCCTTTATACTTCCATAGTCTATGTGGTCAAATTTATCTTGAAGTGCCTTCATAGATTCGATGATTCTGTTTTTGATAGACGCTGCCTGATCAGTCTGACCAGATTTTTCAAGCTGTTGCAACATAACAGCTGCTATCCTCATTTGAGCAGACAAGTCGCCCGTGTCGAGACTGGGAGAAAGACTGGGCATGCTTCTTTGACCTTCTACCTCAGGTTTAAAAGTTGCATTGGATGCAACTTTCGGACTCAATCCAGCAGATTTAGAGACATTGTATCTGTATTCTTCTGCCTGTTTGGCGCTTAAATGATGAGAAATAAGATTTTGTTCATTAGATATGGCAACCACGGACATGTCTCCCAAATCTGCTTCATCCATACTTTTTACATCCTCAAAGCTTTCATTTTGTCTGAGGAACTCGGCACTCTCTCTTTGAGAACCTGCAGCACTTACTACCCTCGAACGTCTACCAATACTACTCGCATAATCAGAATTCAATGAGTTATTAATTATCATTCGATTATGATCAGTAGTAGGATCAAAGTCCATCTCTTCGCTTAAGTATTCGATCAATAAAAGAAAAGGGACTCTCTCGGCAGAGTTCAAAACGCAAGCCTCATTGACATTAAGCTTTAAAATTTTGTGAAATTTTTTGTTATGTTTACTGCTAGGTGGAAGTAGTTGAGGGATATCAATCTCTGAAGGAAGAACACTCTTATTTATTATAGAAAGTTCTGCCCTTAAAGACGTTAAGCGAGCTTCCTTTGGTACCAAAGAAAGACGCATAGATATATTTTGTAATGCCATCATAAATTCAGTCTCTTTCTTGAAATAATTTGTTTGCAACAATTTTACCTTCTGTTCATACAGAGTAGGAGGTAAGTGCCGAGAATTAAAGGACAGATTTTTCAGTTCTTTCTCTTTATCATGAATATCTAGAGAAGCAAAGGAAGCTGACGATGAATTAGAAAGAACAGGAGTGATTGCCATGTCTTCTATGCTGGGCTCTACTTCGTCATCTATACCTCTCAAATCAGGAAGAGAGTGAGAGAATTGCTTATCCTGAATATGTTGTTCTTTTGCTCTATCATCCAACGAAGCTTCTACAAAACTCAGAGTATCTTTGTCGGTACCTCGTCTAAATGACTTTTTCTTGGACACGATTTTTGTGTTAATCTTCAAGCTTCTGTCTAACGAATAGTCACTAAGATAATTCAATTCCTCATCAATACCCGAATAGGTGCTTGATCTAGATCTCGTAAAGGTGTCGCTGAATCTCTCCTTTCTGTCAAGACCGTCAATGCTCACTGCATTTCTTGTATCTATTGGATTTGTGAATGATCTAGGGGACTTGGGTGGGCGAGCTGTTCTCCTGACAGTACTATTGTTGCCCGGGCCCGACAGCAATGCTCGGTTTTTGAGAGTCAAATTCCTTGTAAGAGTCTTGTGAAAATTAGCCAACTTGAATAACAACGTCTTCTGTTGTTTCCCTTGTGCCTGTATAATCGGTCCTACATAGGAATTTACCTGAGGAAGTGCAAAGGATGACGCTATTGCTCCGCAAATCGCCAAAGACGGTTGGAGGTTTTCCCGGAAACTATGGTGTCTGTGCATAAACAGGGATTCGTGCAACTCTTCCTGATTGAACATGAGATTCTGTAACTCGTTTATGAAGTTCCGAACAACATGAAATGAGTAGGTGTCCGGTTCGTTCTTAAGCTCATGTACGTATGCTTGCAAGTTCCAAAATGTTATCAAACAGAAGTGCGGATATTGGGCACTCTGCTCCAATAAAAAATCTATCAAAGCCATTGAGTTGGTCTCGAAATTCACCAAGAGCTGTATGAATTGAGCAATACAAAATTCGATCTCACTATAACTGAATCTGTACAACTGCTTTACCAAGAAATGATTCACCCCAATATTATCTGTATGATCTTTAAGAGCATTTATGCATTGATAAATGTCAAATTCCGATGACTCGGCTAATTCCAATACCGAATCATAAGAATCCTGACACATTTTACTCTATTGCACCACTTAGTGACCGAAGAACTTACTAGTTACTATAGTGAAACGCTTGAGATCAAAAACTTGTAGGCGAGCACGTGATCAAGAGAAGATGATTAATATAAGTCAATAAACTATAATTATACTACGGACACTGTATATTAGAGAAAGAAAGCAGTAGGGTATTTTAATCAGAGGAGTTTGTGATCTTTTTGAAGGCAGGAATGTGGAATTTTTCGTCTTCCTTCTGATCCGGCAATATGGGCATTATTTCCAAGACCTCTTTTCTCAACTGCTCGGGGTCGTCTTTCAAGTCGAATTTTTTATAAATTACGTACTGCAAATCCGAATAATCCTTGTCTGCGGGTGTGACAGGTCTGAATAGACGAGGGTGGAATTCGACACCGTCCTCAACCCTCTTCTTAGCCTTTATCCGTTGTTCATTTTCTACCTTGTACTTCTCCTCTGTGGCAGTCTTGTGATCTCTATGACTCAAGGCGACAATAGTGGGATGCCACAACCTGCGGGACTCATACTCCCACTGATCGGAAAGCGGTCTTGTCTTGGGTTGATTGGTGTGGGTATTGCTACAGTCGTATAGCACCTTTCTCTTGCCCTCTCTCACATCCTTTATTTCCATCACTTCGTTCCATTTACCGGATATAGTGTAGCAGACTTCGCCGGACTTGATTTCTTTTATAGAGCCTTCAATGGCATCGTAGGTGCCACTGATGAAGCCTTTCGTTTTAAAGTCCACTACCGCTTCGTAGCCAGTCTTCTCGCATCTCAACGTCATCTGATCTCCCAATTCATATCTCAATTTGCCAAACAACACACCTCTACAGTAGACGTTTGGCTGGTCCATGATATAGGTCTCGTCCCACTTCCCAAACGTGACATGCCCCCAACCCTCCATGATAGCAGCGGTTGAGTTTCCCAAAAACTTGGAGATGGGAATAACAACACCATCGACCCGAATCTTCTGCTCAGGGCAAAGGTAGAAGTACGACAGCTTGGGAGGGTGGTGTGACGTCTGCTCACTTATATAGTACGCCGTGTTGTCCCCAGGAAGGTCGTCCCAGTAACATGCAAATATCTCTCCCAAAACCGGGTTTAATGGCTTCTTGACCGCCTTTGGCGCAATGTGCCACAGAGCTAAGTACCATTTTACCATCAACACAAACCGCTGCAACGGGTCCTCACACTGATTTGCTTGAAGCAAAAGATCCGGAATTTGAAAGAAGTTGGTAATCCGCTCCAACATCGACTTCTTCTCCAAAATGAACGTCGGTAATGTAATTCTCGACAAGTCGCATCCAGGCCTCAACTGCGAGATTATTCCCATTAAAATTGACTGTCCTTCGTTGTCCATCTCATCTATATCGTCCGTGTTGACGTTGCCTCCTTCTTCATTGCCCTCTCCCTTGCCGCCGCTATCGTGGCTTTTACCGCCTTCTTTTTCTCCATTATCACCTTCCTTGTCTCCTCTTAATATTAATCTGTCTAGCTTCGAAGCCAATCTCATCCTATAATTGTTTTCTAGGAAGAATTATTATATACTTGTTCCTTACTATAGCACTTGTATTCCTCGGTCATTTTGTGCGCGTTGATGGTGAATCTTGGTTTTTGAGCCAAAAAGGCCGCCATTGGTGCCTGGTGAAAGCATCTGGTCTTCCTGGAAGGACTTTTCCATCACACGAGGGTACCAGCATGGTCTTGGAGGCCTAAATGGCGGCTTTTAAGGAGAACGGGACCGGCCAGCAGATATGGTTATCCGGGTAACCAATTTCTGGCAATCGCAACCGCTCTTCGTGAACATATGGAATAGATTCAATAGTAGGAGGGCAGATGAATTACCAAAAATATGGAGTAACGCCTCCTGTGAGTGTTGCAAATCCTACTCCGAAGGAGAATAGCCTAAATGACAGTTTGATCCGTGAATTGAAGGCCAGAGGGTCGTTTGAGAGCTCAGCAGCGACGCAGAAGAGGGTAGAGGTGCTTAACACCATGCAGAAGCTAACGGAGCGATTTGTATATATGGTATCGATACAGAAGAATATGAGTGAAGGTATGGCACGGGATGCGGGAGGCAAGGTATTCACGTTTGGGTCGTACCGTTTAGGGGTGTATGGACCAGGGTCGGATATTGATACGCTTGTGGTTGTGCCTAAGCATGTAACGCGTAGCGATTTCTTTGAGGTGTTTGAGAAGTTGCTCAAAGAGCGGCCAGAGCTCCAGGAAATTGCCGCTGTGCCCGATGCGTATGTTCCGATCATCAAGATTGAATTTGACGGGATTTCCATCGATTTGATTTTTGCCAAGTTGGATATCCCCAGGGTGCCTCTTGATCTCAAGCTTGACGACAAGAATCTTTTGCGAAACATTGATGAGAAGGACTTGCGGTCACTTAATGGTACCAGGGTCACCGATGAGATCTTGACGCTTGTTCCCCAACCAACAGTTTTCAAACATGCATTGAGATGTATCAAAATGTGGGCTCAGCAGAGGGCTATTTATGCTAATGTCTATGGATTTCCAGGTGGTGTCGCCTGGGCCATGCTAGTGGCTAGGATCTGCCAACTATATCCGAATGCTGTTAGTGCTACTATTGTCGATAAGTTTTTTCACATTTATTCTCAGTGGAGCTGGCCTCAGCCAGTACTATTAAAGCAAATTGAAGACGGGCCTTTGCAAGTACGCGTATGGAATCCCAAGCTCTACCCTCACGATCGCCAGCATCGTATGCCAGTTATCACGCCGGCTTATCCTTCGATGTGTGCAACTCATAATATCACTGCTTCCACCCAAAAAATTATCATGAAGGAGTTCAAAAGGGGTGCGGAAATCATGAATGATATAACTACGGGACAGAAGTCTTGGAGTGATCTTTTGGCTAGGCATACTTTTTTCCATCAATATAAATTTTACTTATGTATTGTGGCCGCGACAGAAGGCTCAAGTGAAGATCACTTGAAGTGGAGTGGTATGGTTGAAAGCAGATTGAGGTTGCTTATTCAGAAGCTTGAAGTGACTGAAGGTATTGAGATAGCCCATCCTTATGTTAAACCGTTCGAGAATTCTTATCTTTGTGAAGATCAGAATCAAGCTAAGGAAATTGCGCATGCCTATGGCAATGCTCAGGGTGAAGAGGTAGCTAAAGATGTTCCTGTTTTTTCTTCTGAGAATAAGGAAAAATATCCTGATCGAATTGAGTTACATCTTACTAAACTATATATTGGATTGGGGATTGAGCTAAACAAGTCAGGAGAGAAGAAATTAGACATACAGTACCCATGCTCGGAGTATTATAATATATGTAAGAGCTGGGTTTCTTATGACGAGAAAATGAATTTTATACAGATTAAAAACGTTAAATTATATGACTTACCGAATGACGTATACATAGAAGGTGAGTCCAAGCCAGTGAGGACTTCAAAGCGAAAAAGGTCTTCCACTAAGGGTGAGGGCAAAAAGCGCCCTAAAAGCGTTGGCTCTTTAGCAGCAGCAGCTTCTAGTTGAAACTCAGAATAGAAAGAGTCAAGATTCAGCGAAAGATCTTTACGATGGCACTCATTGCATTCACATGCCTTAGTCTTCCATTCATCACTTAAGGTCTTTATTTCAGATGCATGTACATATCTCCTCGGAGATTGATATTAAAACATAGAATATACTGTAAATTATGCCTGTAAGTATTTGCAACAAGACGCAATCGACTTTTGGTACTTAATACTTTGAGAGTGCTTCTGCATTATAGAAGCATTTCATGCAATGAGCTCGACCTTCTGTTTAGCATAGATTTAAACAGAAGACTTCAAGAAAGCGGTACTCGATATAATACATATAACATCTGAAATACACATAGGCATTCAATCATTTTGGTCGATGAGGTACTCCTGCTAAAAGTATTAACCTTTGGGTTCGACATTCAACCTCATCCTTTTGTAGAATAATGGTCCTTCATAAGAGAAAGAAATAAGAATTGAAACTTTTTTTCTAAGTTAGATATAGTGAGTGATTAGCATGTATGATAGTCTCAATATAATCACAAATCCTAGAATCGAAAGCCTTCCCCGGGATGTCATGAAGAGCCAAAGAGTATGACCCAAAGCTGTATCAATGAACGGACCAATGTACGATTGTAAGAGCATATCAATCAATGTTGGCTTCATATATATTTGCGTGGGTCCACTTACCGTCTCATCCAAGTCTCCAGTTATTTCCTCCGCTGATTCATGTAAATAATGGGTATTTGGAGTTTCACTGGGAAGCACTTGAAGATAACCAGTTGAGGATATAATGGATTCCGGTGCTTTAATGGGAATCTGAACATGAAGATATACAGGCCTATGATCTGACTGGCACATTGATTCTATGTAATTGTAAGCATGAATTTTAGGAAAATCATAGTTCTTGGCTGGCTCCTGTTTACCCAATATAAAACCAGACTTGTCACTTTTGTAAGTTGATTGATAAAGGATACGATCACACCAAGAAGGCGACCTTTCAGTATTCATTATTCCTGTATTAACATAGTATTTATATGTTGGTGGGAAGGCAATGCAAGCTTCACTGAATCCCATAAATATTTCACCGTTTGCTTTTGCCCTTGTGAGCTCATCAAGTTGCCTTACAATATCCTCGATTCTGAGGTCCGAAGATTTGGAATGATCCTGAATTCCAAAGAGAGAGTCTGACGCAGGAGAAGTACGTTTGTATTTTTTAGCTGTTCTATAGTTCATGTCACCCATAATGAAACAATGAGAGAATGGCTTTAAAGTACCAAAACCATCACCAAAGTCAGTTGCTCTTATAAGTCTCATGAGCTCATTGTTTCTCTGTTGATAGTAATACTCGCCCTCGTATGCTGGCAAATGCACATTCAAGAATGTAAGCTCAGTTGCCTCTTGCTCGATGAAATTTCTATCATAAGGCATATAGAACATCCTCATTCCGATACCGCCCTTAAGAGAACTGAACATATATCCACATCTCGATCTGCCAGTCCGTATTTTACTAAATTTCAGGGGAAATGGTGTGATTGCTATTAAACCTATTGCTCCGACGTGACACATGCTTATTGTGTGGAAACTAACGTCTTCTTCACCATACTTCGCAATTAAGGCATCAAGGAATATGCGATTATATTCGATCATCATTTTATTTGTCTCTGTTGGAAAGCAGCCAGTAATTATGTCACAGAGTTCTTGTAGCCCAAAAACATATAAATCTGCCAATTCAGACGGAAATGTCTCCGATAGTTTAAACTTATCAGCTTCAATTCTAGTCCCCCTCTTATTACAGTTATATGTGACCAAGTAAAGTGGTATTTGTTTCAATTTAGACATATTCTATAGATCTTTTTTACTTCTAAGCTGTGCCTGCTTCTGAGGTAGATTGCACATTTGACATCAAGAATGAAAATAAAAAAAAAAAAAAAAAAAAAAAAAAAAAATCATCAACCACAACTACTGATAAGAACTTTTGTATCTTTTAGCTACGTATGTCTTTCATAGAGAAGCAGAGGAACATTCTTGAAGAATTAGATGTACTCGAGCATGAAATAACGCAGAGAATAAAAAGAAATGGGGAAATAGTTGGCAATAAAGAAGACGGAAGAAAGAGGCCTTTGAAGGAAACTTTACTTCAACAGCATGAAGTAAGATACTTTATCCAAAAGTACAAGAAACAATGTAAGTCCTTTGAGGATAACCGGAGAGATTTGAAGGAGATGCTAGAGGGTGAGAATAAGGTAATTCAAGACGATGGAAGTGACTTTAAGGCCTTTGACGAGATGCTTGAAGAAATACGCAAAGAAGGTGCAAGAAACGCCGAAGAGCAAAATAAGGATGATTTGTATGGATTGTATGAGATGTATTCAAGTGCGCCATCAACTGCAATACAGATGACTAAAGAAGCGCCCAGGGTAAAGAGGCGGTACATACTAAGTGCTGCTCTGGCTCATATTGATTTGGAGAAAATATTCACTGTTGAAGAGAATTTTGGGCGATTTTTGGATCTTAGGAAGCTCTACGAGGACTACACTGGATTTGCTGCTGAACCAAAATCGTATGAGCAGTATTTGGCGGATTATGACATCATACCCTATGTGAATGTAAATCGTTCATCGTCAGAATATAGAAAGTACGTTGCTCAGTTGGCTCATTATTTATCTGAGTTCATTAGCAAATCAGAGCCTCTCCTAGATATGACGACTCTTACAAAAAAAATCAATGATGAGTATACTAAAATCATAAAAAAGTCAAATGACAACAATTCTTCCTCCGATGAGAACAATATATTTTGCGAAGCATGCAATAAGGTTTTCGTGAAGCGAACAGTGTACGATGCACATCTCAATGGCAAGAAACACTTGAAAAACGTAAAAAAGTTCGAGAGTCGGACAAACAAAGATAATAAAGAAGAAATCGACCACGTAACGCATGACGAATGCAAGATCAGAGTCTTGGGACAGTATCTAAACTCGAAGAAATTGAATACCATCGAAAATACTGAGCGCAGAAGTGCATTGACAGACAGAGAGAGGATGCTTGAAGACTTTGAACTCGCAGGTGATGAGTCGGACTACACTACAGTAGGTTCCGCCAACTCTGACATGTCTGAAAACTCGTCAGATGAATCTGATACGGATATTCAGAATCTCCCAATCGGCATAGATGGAAGGCCAATTCCATTCTGGCTTTATAAATTGCAAGGATACCACAAGACATATGATTGCGAAATTTGTGGCAATATGACTTACAAGGGAAGAATACCTTTTTTGAAGCACTTCGCTGGCTCTAAGCATCTTCATGGGTTACACTGCTTAGGTATTGATGACGAGAGTTTGCCTCTTTTCAAGGATATTGTTAAAATAGACGAAGCAATGGATTTATGGCGTAAATTGAAGAAACAGCGTAGAATAAAAGAGGCTGATATGGAAAATGCAGTTGAAGTTGAGGATGAAGAGGGCAATGTCTTATCTGAAAAAGATTTTTTGGAGTTAAAGAGGCAGGGCTTATTGTAGTAGTATGTATGTGAGTAGCATTTAACTTAATGAGATTCGAATCGATATTAGAAATTTTCTCCGATGCGCTCGTGATATTTTCGCTTCACTTGGTTCATCTCTATCAGAACTAATTCTGCTTGTCAATGGGCTTATGGCCACGAGCAAGGTTTCAGAACATTCACACTATATCTAAAAATAGCAGACTAATAATGCAAGCCGAAAAAAATGGCGTAAAAAGAGCTGGATCTCCGGTAAATGGCAATACACCATCTTATACGCCGAAACAAAGGGACTCTTTAGGCTTCAGAATTAAACGGCAAACAATTGATAAAAACCACCTAACTGCATACGAGACACTTGGTGGTGATGACATAAATGAAGGCAATCTCAACATTGTGAAAACGAAAACTATTTTCGATGAAGAGGCTGAAGGTGCTTCTTACATACTTGATGGTAGGCTTCGAAGAGTACATCCTTACTATTTTACCTATTTGACATATTGCAAAATGAGATGGAGAGATAGGAAGCTTTTGGATGTATTTACAGGCGAGTTTAGAGATAGAGATGCTGAATACTATAAGAAGATGATTGCTTCAGGTCAAGTTGCCTTGAATCATAAACCCACTAACATAGATTCGATTATAAAGAATGGCGACTTAATAAGTCATAGGTGTCATAAGCATGAGCCTTCTGTTAGCTCTAAGCCTATTAAAATCATTTTTGAAGATGACGAAATAATTGCAATAGATAAACCTTCAGGAATCCCAGTCCATCCATCTGGTCGATACCGCTATAACACGATCACCAAGATATTCGAAGAAGAATTTGGTCAAAAGGTCCATCCATGCAATCGGTTAGATAGGCTCACTAGTGGCCTAATGTTTCTTGGTAAAACCGCTAAGGGTACTGATAAATTTGTACAACAGATCAAGGATCGTACAGTAAAGAAGGAATATATAGCCCGCGTAGTTGGAGATTTTCCCATCGAGGAAATTTTAGTTGATAAACCTCTAAGAACAGTTTCTCCTAAACATTGCCTCAACAGAGTTGACCGTACAAACGGAAAGGAGGCCAAAACTAGTTTCAAGAAGATTGCATACGACCCAGAAACTGACACCTCCATAGTCAGGTGTGTACCTCTTACTGGAAGAACGCATCAGATAAGGGTCCATTTGCAATATATTGGACATCCCATTGCCAACGATCCCATTTATTCCAGTGAGTATGTGTGGGGCCCCAATCTAGGAAAGAATGAAGAAGTAGCAGATGCAGACATTATAGAAAGATTGGATACAATCGGGAAAACTGTTGCATCAAGCAGTTGGATTCATCCCCAAAAAGATGGTGAACTACTCTCTGGAAAGCACTGTGAGGAATGCGGGATAGATTTGTACACGGACCCTGGTCCAAATGACTTAGATCTTTGGCTTCATGCTTACAAATATGAAGCTGCAGATAATAGTTGGTCCTATACAACTGAATATCCCGAGTGGGTATGGGAACCTTTCAAGAAATACATGGAACTAGCTGTAGTTGAGGCCCGTAAGTGCGGAGAAACTCAAACTCAGTACAATGTAGGCGCCGTATTAGTGAATGATGGGAAAATTATTACCACAGGCTATTCTCGTGAGCTTCCAGGCAATACGCATGCCGAACAAAATGCTTTGGAGAAGTACTATTCGCAACATAAGACGAAAAATGTACCTGCTGACACTCAGATATATACTACAATGGAGCCATGTTCGAAAAGATTAAGTGGTAATTTACCATGCTTGGATCGTATTATTGGTACAAATATTAATGCCTGTTTTGTGGGTGTAATGGAGCCAGATACTTTTGTTCAGAATAATTCGAGTCTCAGAATGCTCACGCAAAAGGGTATACCCTATATAAAAATACCTGGCTATGAGGAGGAATGCTTGAAAATTGCAAAAAAGGGGCATGAAAAGATCAACAGCAACTGAAGCGACTATGCGCCGGCCTAAGAATAGAATAAATGAATTAAATAGTAAATGTTCTATCATTCATCTGAAAGATCGAAGTTGACATTCTTTCTTGAATATACAAAAACATCATTTCGAGAATTTATTCCTGTAGAGTTGGGATTAATCCCTGGATTTTCACGGGAGAGTGGAGTATCACGATACTCATCTGCAATTTCTTCTTCGAAGACGTCAACATCTGGAAAGATATTCGAAGTAGAACCAGTCACAGATCGAGGAATCGCCATTCCTATTGAAATAACATCATCCGTGAGCTCAAGAAATGCATTCTTTAGTTTCCATAATGTGTTATTTAATGAAAATTTATTCTCGTTTGTGTTTTCTTGATCATTATAATTGTTTACGTCAGAAACATGCTCTCCACCATTATGCAACGAATCATTGTGCTTGTTCTTAGCTGCCCGACGAAGTAATCGATTATTGAGGCTTTCTAGTTTAAATTGAATTGAGCGTTCCTGTCTACTATTGTGATTGTTATTCTCAACACTGCGGGTAGACGAACCTCCGCGAATGCTGTTATCCCTATTGTCGGCGTCGTTCGTTGTATTTTCGACGCTAGAAGCATGAGTGGTATGACTCGTGCCTGTATTGTCACCTTCATCGTGTCCTTCCTCGTCCATACTATTATCGTCCTCCGTGAATAATTGAAACCTGTCGAGCTCATAAAGTTCATCTTCATAGAATCTTCGACCTAAAACACCTTCGCTTTCTTTCGCCTTTTTTATGCTGGCATATTCGTTGCACCAGGCCCAAGGTATGACAACACATAAATCATAAGTAACAACGGAAAGCATTTCAGAAAGATCATATATCCATATATTAGCAACGTCTGCCACGAAAAATGCTGCGGGCCCAAAAATTAAAATGCAAGTTAGGATGGTCAAGAGCCAAATCCTTTTATAGGGAATAATGAATCTTAAATGCGTCATGATAAATACAAGGATCAACGATGCATAGCTCGCGGCCATAGCTATACGAACCAAATATATGAATGCTGGTAGGATGTCAAACACTTCGCTATCTTTGGGAAAGGAATGGAAAGTTACAATCGCCCAAATAATTTGGGAAGTGAGTGCAGCAAATATTCCAACGTAAAACGTCAACCGTTTGTCGCTTTGTCTTTGAAATAAGCGCATCACCACCTGAACTTGGTTTATTTGAAGTAGAAAGACAGTAATGAGATCCAATATGTTTAAGGCAAGGTTATCTTCAAGGTAATTGATCACTGCTACACCCTGTAAATACCCCTCAGATTGCTGCTCATTGACGAGACGGACACTGAGTATGACCGTAACAAGAAAATACACTGAAGATAAAAATGCAGAGCACTTGAGAAGCCAGGTGGCTCTTGTAGTGCAGTTCACCACCACGTAGATATTCAAGAACCAGGTAATTACTGCCAGAATAGCTATCGAATAGGTTATCGAAACGATACTGTAGGAAAAAGACCCTGAATACAGCCCGTAAAATTCTCGCCATGACTGTTCAAAAATTGGCAAATGGTGTGGCATTCTATCATTAAGGAGATGGTTACTCGTGTAGAGCATTGGCTGGGCTCCTTGGTAGCATCTCTGCCTGTATCTTGCCTGTGATATCACTTGAATGGGAAACTTCAGATTCTGAGAGAGTATTGCTCCGTACGGTAGTACAATTTCCTTGCATGTTTCATATACATGCTGCACCAGGTACGGATATTTCCAATACATCTCCTTAAGCTAAGTACTAAGTTAAGCTTTTTGATACTATGAGTTTAATTTGGAATGTGATTTTGCGACATCGCGACATTCCAGATCGCGACTTTTTATTCTTCAAAGGTTGCCTAGAAACATATGGTAGCGTCAAAAGTTAAGGATAAACATAGATATATTGGCTCCCTTTGATACCATTTAAAGAGCCTCTATGTACGTATATAGTAATGGGAGACTCAGATGAAGGTAATAATAGATTCAATCTGGTGAATGGTGTGAAAGAGGGGCGGTCGGACAACCAAAGTCTAGGAGTTGCGAGAGATCACAAGAGGAACGAATCTGGGTATTCGAATAATTACTCGTTGCTCGAGATTTACGAAGGGGATCTTCCGAATGAAGAGGGTGAAATGACAAGTAATGATAACGAAAGAGATGTAGAGGGTACTCTGGGTTCGGCAGATGAGCGGGAGGCCAGTACGAATGCGGATCTGGTAGTTTCGACGAATATTGAGAAGGAACCTGTATGCCACGTTAGAGCGATTGAAGATAGCAACTTTGAGAAACTTCTAGCGTCTAATTACGACAATTATGGATTCAAGAAGGAGTCGTCACTTTACAACGTTTCCAGAGAGGAATTCAACAAATGGCAAGTGGGATATTTGCAGTACAGCTTGAAGCGAAAAAAAAAATGGAAGGTGATCATGAAAAATAATGGGCTTTCAGCAGAGCTTGAGTCCGGCAGCCCCACTAGGTTTCCTCCAAGGTCGGACAAAATCAAGAAGATGATCAGACGAGGAATTCCGGCAGAATGGAGAGGTAATGCTTGGTTTTTCTACGCTGGCGGGTATGAAAAGTTAAATAAGAACCGGGGCATATATGAGCAGATTGTTGAAGATACTAAGTCTATCCATAATCGGGATACTGAGATAATTGAGCGGGACTTGAACAGAACTTTTCCCGACAACATATATTTTAATGCCCAATTAGAAACGCCAGGCGTGTCTGGAAGTCGGGATCTGTTGCAAAGGAAAGAGACTCCAGCCATCAAGGCACTCAGAAGAATGCTTGTGGCGTTTGCACATTATCAGCCACAAGTAGGATACTGTCAGTCCTTGAACTTTCTTGCCGGTTTACTTTTACTATTCTTGGATGAAGAAAAGGCATTTTGGATGTTGGTAATACTAACCGAAAAAATCATTCCAAAAGTACATGCGACAGATCTAGAGGGTGTTCACACTGATCAAGGTGTTCTTATGTTATGTATCAAGGAATATATTCCCCACATATGGACATACATAGGTCGAAATTTTGATGGTGATATGCTTACGGATGATAAAATACTTAGCAGGTTACCCCCTGTCACATTGGTCACGTCTTCATGGTTCATGTCTTTGTTTATAGGTACCCTTCCAATTGAAACTGTCTTGCGCATATGGGACATTCTTTGGTACGAGGGCTCCAAAACGATATTTCGCATCGCACTCACTCTTTGCAATATGTGTTTCGATAGTCCAATGTTCCAAAATTCTAAATTGCATGGTTCCAAAGCAAGTGAGATAGAGCAAATAGATCTATTCCAGTTGATGCAAGTTTTTCCCAAATCTGTTATAGATGCAAACTTTTTAATTGACTCTTGCTTCAAGAAGATAAACGGCTATGGTTTCGGCTCTCTTTCGCAGGAAGAGATCAACAAGTGCAGAGAGTTCGTTGCCAGAGAAAAGAAAAAATTAGGTAAGAAAAAGGCTATTGCTACTGAAATGAGCGAAGAAGAAAGACGGACACTTCTAACCAGTAGCTCTGCCCTCAATTTGGACGATAGCCAAATTCACGACGTATATGGCTTCCACAAATCCCTCATGAGTGGGGTCATGTGGAACAAGCATATAAGTAATAAGATGAAGAAACGACTTGCTAAGAAATCTGCATCCTAACCTGGTGCATTCTATGTCGATTTTACTTTCGCACTTCAGTAGTTAAAAAAAAAGTTCACTGATCAATTCTATAATAATAAAATATTCATTTCGTAATGCAGTATCCTTATTTAATCTCTAGAACGCTAGATCCATTGTTTGGGATTGGAATCGGTGTTTTATCTTACTACTCTTACGAAAAAAGGCTGGGAAGGAAAGAGGGTCATACATTGAATGAATTGATTGCGAAGAGATTGGGGAAACTGAATTCAACGGAGTAAAACGCAACCTAAAGGAAATTGGACTTTGTTCTTCGCTTCTACTATTCGAATGGATGATAGTTTTTCTTCTGGTGAGTATGGGTATGGTTGCAAGCTATGATGAGAAGGAATGAGAACAATCATCCTGGAGCACGGTACTTTGGATATATCAGCATACAGACACGATGGCATTAGTTTCATGCTACTTGAGTTTGCTTAACACTAATACGAATTTTATGTATCTAAATATTGAATCTCCTATTTAAGAGAGCTCTTGAATTTTTCGAGTATTGTACTAGATAGTTCGCTATTCTGAAATTCTTCTTCTAGTATGGCATGTATTTTGTTCCAGGCATTCTGACTCAAATAAAAGGCAGAATCCAGCTGGATAGGATCCTCTGTAGTTGAAAATGAAGGATCTCTTGACTTAGAAAGCATAGACGTGTCAGAAGCTTGTCCAGTGGAGCTACGACTGATCATGCACATGAAAGAAACATCATTACCATTAGCTATGTCCGCAAGAAGAGTAGTATCCTGAATCACCTTGCCCTTAACCAACACTTTGATATCTGATGCACTTAGTTTATCTCTCGTCATATCTGGTACAGCTTCCATAAGTTGCGATTTCACTGTGTATATCGTATTGGTGACAGGAATATCACTCAACGTCACAGAGAATTTATAAGGAGGTTTGATCGATTTGAAGGAGACATTTATCTTCTCTGCCTCTTGCACATTGCTGCCACCAAGTATTGGGATGCTGATATCGATTTTGGGTAAAGTTGGTCCCAAAGTTGAAATTTTATTGTAGTCGCTTGTGGAGTAGAATTGACTGGCTTTGGAATTAGTGGACAAGCTTATGAGCTGTAAATATGTAGTTATAAAATGCTTTTCATTATCGATGATTTCAACTGACATGGTTCCTAATTCTTTTTCGTGTCTAGCTCTTCGTTTACTTCTTCAAAGGTGTTCTGTTCGTTTGGTGCGATCTCAAA
Source organism: Schwanniomyces etchellsii (assembly GCA_031081805.1). Classification (NCBI taxonomy): domain Eukaryota; kingdom Fungi; phylum Ascomycota; class Pichiomycetes; order Serinales; family Debaryomycetaceae; genus Schwanniomyces; species Schwanniomyces etchellsii. Next base: position 627,119 of record JARYSY010000004.1, on the reverse strand, counting down.
AGCGAAATGAGTATTTAAGGATCTGAGCAGTATTTTCCTTGACAATAATTCACGTTTCGAAAATGTCATTTTTCAAGAAATTCAGAGACTCTGGAGGCAATTATGTTCGCTTGGGTCAAGGTGACGATGGTGCACCCTTGCCAGCTCCAGCTACGGAGGGAGCAAGGCCCAATTCTTTCAAAACGAGACTAGCCAAGCTCAATCCATTCCGGAATCATTCGGTGTATCTAGAGGATGATGATAACTATGTAACTTCAGATCCTGGAATGTTTGAACTTAGTAGATGGGACAGGATGTTACTATTTGCATTAACTTTCGGAGGATCGGCATGTTGCTTCTTAATATGCATTTTCTTGTTCCCAGTTCTCAGCTTGAAGCCTCGGAAGTTTGCATTGTTATGGTCATTGGGTTCTATCCTCTTTTTGGTCAGTTTTGGTGTATTACAAGGTTTTACAGCCTACATCGTACATCTATTCCTGTCTACGAGAATTATATTCACCGTGGCTTTCGTCACAAGTATCATCTTGACTTTGGTGAGTGCATTGTCCTTGAAAAGCACATTATTGTCAATTATATTTGCTGCTATACAACTAGTTAGCATTGTCTGGTATACTGTTAGCTATTTCCCCTTGGGAAAACAGACATTGAACTTTGCTGGCAGTGTGGCGAGAAGCCAGGTGGAGGGTTGGATTAGTTCATGAGTTACCTTTTATCAAATTATACTAGAGATCTACATAAAATCAATTGAAATGTACTAAGATGGTTATTCCTCCTCAAGATGCGCAAACTGTGGAAAGGCCGTATCCAAGCCTTTTTCTACAACCTTTACAATTGCGCCATTGGCATTCTGATCTTCCTTCGAAGCGTGACGCAATCTAACAACATAATCTCGTATAAGGCTTTGTTTTGCCTTGCCACTAGGATCTGACAATTTGTCTAAACTTTTGATTGCCTGCAATGCGAGGACATACTTGTGTTGTCTAAGATATAACTCAAAGACAATCTTCCAGGTAACAGGATGATCTTTGACTTGCTCAAGGAGTGGCTTGACTAAATCAGAGAGGTCAGACAATACTTTTTCCTTGTCGCTGAAGAGTTCATCTACTAGTTTCTTGCCGAGAGGGTCTGGATCATCTTTTTGGGATTCGACTCTAGCAATGAGCTCATCCAACTTTTTCATTTGGGATTTGGTTTTCTTCTCTTTTTTATGCTTCAGTATTTTATGACCCTCTCCGTTATTTGCATTAGTAACAGAAGCTGAATCATAAAGATTTAAATACATTTCACTAAGGCCCTTGGCCATTCTCAAATAAATAGGTGTCCGATAAATTTCGTCCTCCCATTTTAGGGTCTGAATGTAGTCCCGAGGTGTACCCTTTCTCAAGCAATAAGAATGAAAGTCGAATTGATCATTCTCAAATATGCCGAAGATTTTCATGATCGCTCTAAACCTTTTCAAGGCCAATCCCTGGTATAAGTCCACCTTTTGCTGCAAGGCAGATTTTGCAGCCTCATCCTCCTCCAGGGATTCTGACGAAGATTCAAGTGCAAGTAGCTGCGATTTGCATTGTTTATACAAGCGCTGATAAGCTTCGGCACTTTCTATGAGTACCCAATTAACCTGCATGAGATGCAAGTCTTTACAGCCATTGACAGCATCCTTATCAAACTTCGTGAATAGGGAAACACGGTCAATAGCCTCATCCACCCTGTTCGCTCTTAGTAAGTACTTTGAAGCCTTTGAATTAATAAATCTATCTTGCAAGTCCAAACAACGACCTTCTTCCATAGCATCGCTAGCTTCTTGCAAGAGGCCCTTATGCTTCAATATCCTTGCTTTGATAGTATAGAGCTCCACTAATGTAGGAGAATGGTTAATCGCTTCATCTATTTGATGTGACGCTTTTTCCAATTCACCTAGGTGCAAATAATGCTGGGCCAAAAAATACTTAGTCCAGACAGCAACTGTGGGCGGCTTCCCTTCCATTTCTAATGAAAATTCTTGCACGATTTTTTCAATAATCTTTGGTTTTCCTTCAAATCTATACAACGGTTTCACGTTCACAAACGTAGCGGGAACGCCTTTGTTGAGCTGCTCGATAATGTATTTTTTGGCCTCGTCTCTGAAACTTGGATTTGAGGATGATAAAAACATCAAGGGAATAAACTTAGGAGGATCAGACCTAGGATAAAATTTGGCGAGCTTATGATAAAGCTTTAAGCGGACATCATCAGACATTGAGAAAGTATCTAATGCACGTTCCAAAAGATAATAGTAAGTCTTATTATCCGGGTTTCTCTGCAAGAGTCTACGGTATTCAAGCGCCGCCTCCTTCTTCTTACCTAAGTTAAATAAGTATGCTGCACGGTATTCCATTACTGATAGCTTGTCTCTTATTTCGACTTGATCCTTTTCGAGTTCTTCTAGGGCTCTCGCGTAATCACCGCTCTCAGCGATGATCTGGTTTTTATACAAAAGACACTCGGACTGTTCATAGCGATCGCCTTCTTGAAGATGATCCCTAATGATATCCTCGATCTTCTTTAGCGTGGCCACAGCTGCCGCGTAATCTTTGTTCAAATGGGATGCTACTGCGACTCCAGTCCAATTAGCCCTGTATCCTGGCTGTGCTTCTAAATATTGCTGCTTCGAATCTACCAAACCTTTGAAGTCTCTGATCTGCATCTGAAGGACTGATAAATCTCTCAAAAGGTGTTTGTTTGGGGAGCCATTATCCACTGCAGCCTTGAACCATTTAGCGGCTTCCTTATAGTTCTCCACTGCTCGGTAGTAGATTCCAGCTAGATGATCTACCAAATAGTTATTAGGGCTCTTGCTCACTGCTCTTAATATGTATCCTTCTGCCTCCTCTTTGTTACCATTGTAGTACAGAATACATCCTTTTAAAGCTAATGACTCTGCATGATTTTTGTTCTTCTTTAGAGTTTGATCAATGAGCTTCAATGCTTTTTTGTACTGTTTGGCTTCATACAATTTCAACGCCTCCTGGAAATTGGCATCTTCTTTATTTGCTAGAATGGGTAGTCTCCTACTTGTCATATTCTATATGCTATAAAAGAGCAAAAGCTGTCTGGTTCCTCAAGTATGATAGCGAAACGTCCGAAATTTTTCACTGATTATTGTACTGCATATAAATAGTAAGGCCAATTCATATAATATCAAGAGTAGACTTTACCAGCAACAGCAATTGAGTGGCTTTCTACTTGTTCTGTCTCCTGAAGGAATATACATTGCTTGCATGTGGGCAATATTACCTTCCTGTCTGTCTCCAACTGTACTTAGATGATCTGCATTAGCCTGAAGAAGAAAAATTCAAAATCTACTTCTTTAGCTGTTATCCGGAACAGGAGGATAGACCTCTCGTTCTCGTTTGTCAGTATGCAAAGTAACATCTTCTTTCTTTATGGTTAACCTCATTCAGGTTTCAAGATAAGGTCAGCATGAAACATAGCTATCCTGATCTCAACACTTACTACGTAGTCAAAGTCCGCCACATCCTTCAGATACAAGCAACACGAGAAGAGCGAATTGAGGTAAGAACAAGGTTGTTGAAATTTGTATCCCACTGATGGCTTCATTTCTCTCTGTGCTTATCCATATGATTCGTCATTTTCGTATTGTACAAGTCGAGAAAACGAATAGTAAAAAGAAAAAGTAAGTTTAAAGACAAAAACTTTTCATAGAAACTCCATGGATTTCCCATATTTGTCCTTTTTAATCAACTGTAGCAATGAAAACTTGTTTGACCTAGTGAAGTTTATTGTGTTTAATGTCGCAGTAGTAGCTCATGAACTCAAAATTAAGCTGCGAAAAACTATATCCAATACCCTGATAAACCGGAGATTGAAAGCGTCAAGGACGGATAGTCCTATGAACAATGCTGGAGTGAAGATTTCAGCATATTCAGTAAAGGGTATCTCAAAAGTTAGTAAATGAAAGAGAAAAACAAATGGTGGTGTAACTCAGATCGTAACTTTCTTTAAACCAAAAAGATACTTTGAACGCAAGCAGTTGTGGTAATTTCAATTTCTCGGCCCACATTCATATACTAAGAAGGATCATCTACTACGAAGGCTTGGAATATTAGAATATTAGGATTCTCTATGACCAAACTTAAAACAATTTCTGTGATAATGTGCTGAATTCTGAAAAAGTTGCATTTCTGGGGACAAAAGTACACCACGACCACTTATTTCGACAGACTTTGCGTACGATTGTCTAATGGGTCGGCTCTAAAAAAAAAGGAGTATATAACAGAAAAATAAAGACTTCTTTTTCAGCGTTTCAACGGATTATTCAATTACTATATAAAGTGATTATACCACATATTAATTAAAATAGATCACCTTGTCCTAATGACACCAGCGGCAATCAACATATTGATTTTCTTAGCAACTTCTGGATTCTTCATGTGATCCTGCAAAGCAGCGGGGTTGTCTCTAGCTTGTCCTAATATTCCTTGCATTACTGGATCCTGCAAAATCTGGACCACCTCAGGATCTCTAGAAATTCTTTCCATAGTCTGCTCTGGGGTCTCACCTTCGATCGCTTGGAATCTTTGAGACATCGCCTTATTGTACAATTGATCAATCTCATTAATGTTTTTACCACCAAGGGAAAGATCCTTTTCTCTAGCAGCGTTCAACGTTTCCATAACTTGCGAATACTCCTTCATGAGCAACTGAGCATTAGCTTTCCTAATATAAGCCCTTATGAACGCAGGGTCTAATTCAATGGCTTTGTCGCAGTCCTTCACAGCATCTGGGAAAGATAATAATTTACATAAAGCTGCAGCTCTGTTAGAATAACCCCTGGCATCTTCTGGTGCTCTTTTAACCATTTCAGTGTAAGCATTCACAGCATTAGGCCAATCGCCTTTGGTGAAATATTCCTTACCTTCAAGTCTAGCCTCTTCAGCCTTCTCAGGATCGATGTAACTTAATGCCTCCCTCTTCTTAATTTCCTTCTGAGTTGATCTTAACTTATTCAAAACATCAGGGGTTCTATGCTCAGTGAGAGCCTTGTCAAAGTACTTGACTGCAGATTCTAAATCATCTTTTTTCAAGTAACAGTTACCCAATCTCGAGAAAGATTTAGCAACAATTTTATAGTCAGCTCTACGGTCTCTGCCTTCATCAACAGCCTTGAGACTTGTCTCGATTGAAGCATCATAATCACCCTTCTCATACTCAGCTGTCGCGAGATTGTTCAAATAGGTAGTATCCTTGTATGTATCCCACGCCTCATTATACTTCGCAATAGCCTCATCAAATTTTCTTTGCTTGTAAAGAGCATTACCTTCTGCCTTCAACGCATCAGCCTGTGTCTTAGCACTAGCTTCAGCGTCTTCCATTGGCACATCTTCCTGTTTCTCTGCTTTTTTTGGTTCTTCTTTCTTTTCCGCCTTACCTTCAGAGGAAGGCGCAGTGTTTGAAGACTCCGAAGATTGCGATGGTTGCGATGGCTCTGATGGCATTGGGGCATCTAAGTCAATACCCATTAAAGCAGCCATGATAGTCATAAGCCTTTGGTCTGAAAGTAACTGCGTAGCATTTGCCTTGGGGTTTTGCTGTATACTCAAAACTTTTTGCACAAGCGCAGGATCCTTCATGAGCTCTCTAGTCTTTGGATTGTTCTGTAACTTCGATATCAAATTTGGATCTGAAAATATGGCACCCAATCCCATATCAGGTTGAGACCTTGCTTGGATGCTTTCCTCGACATTCTTCAAACCCTCTTTAGCCATTGCATTATTCGAATCCAAGCTCAATGCCTTGTTGTAAGCCTCCTTTGCCTCTTCCAATCTTCCCAATCCATAATTGGCAGCAGCAACTCTGTTGTAACCTTTCGCCCATGTGCCATTAACCTTTACACATTCCTCAGCATCTTCCAATGCTTTGCCAAACTCTTTCATGGAAGCATAACAGGCTGATCTGTTAGAGTATAAAACATGGTTCGGAACTTCCGAAACTTCGATTGCCTTGCTGAAGGACTCAATAGCATTCTCAAAATCCTTAGCAGCAAAATATTTGTTGCCTTCTGCTTTAAAATCGTCTGCTGACATTGTTTGAATTTTATTAGCTTTAATGAGAACCTCGTGTCGTTATATCTATATGATGGCACTATTAATATATATTGTAGAAATTTATGGTGCGAAGAATTCTAGAAAGTTCCGAATGAAAAAACGACCTCATAGATTATCAACCAAAAGTTGAGCCAACATTTTATATGGAACTAAAAGTATATACATATAAGAAAGCAATGTAGAATTGAACCAAGAAGAATAGAAATTAGCTTGACCTCTCACATAATAAACTAATAATTTATTGCAGATCTTCGTAGTAAAATGCGATCAATGCGAAGAATATTCCATTGAAGCCACAACAGTCTTGTGCTAAAGGAATTGTGGCAAAGTCACACATTCACTCCTCTCTTTTTTCCTCTTTCATTTGAGCAGTATTCACAGGAGGCAAGAGTGCTGACACTGAACTTGAATGAGAACTATAACTCAGGAAAGACCACCGCTGCTACCACTTATGACTTCTTGAATTGCTTGCTCAACAAGACTTAGAGAATACGCCGGGCCATAACCATGGCATTTTTCGTTTCCTCTCAATTTATCCATAACCTTAATTGTGTCCAAGTTTGCGTACTCAGGAATCTGCATTTTTGCTTGTAGATAATCCCACACGGCGCCGACCACAAGGACTTTATTCCCAGGGCAGTCTGGATTATCATATATCCTTGTTATATTGTCATTCGAAATCTCGTGTTTTTGGTCACGCAATAGACCATGTATGAAGTCATTTCTCGTCAGAGGGAAAAAGAACGTAGGCTCGTATGCATCTGAGATACTACTAGGCACATTGTGCGACCTATCTTTCAATAACTGATTCTCCGACAACATAGAGGAATTTTTCTCCTTCAAAATAGTAAGCTCCGCAAGGAGTCGCTGTTTCTCTTCCTCAGACTGTGCAAGTCGATTTTGAAGCATTTTGAACTGATTCTCTTTTCTCTCACGGAAGGCCCTTTGAGCCGCTCTATTCTGGGCCTTCCTCTTCCTCTGGATCTCTTCTTCAGTCAACTCCGAATCATCTTTTGCTAGAAGATTAGCATCTTCTTCACTAATTGTCTTCTTCCTTCCTCCAGATGACTTACCCTTGCCGGTAGCAGAAGATGATCTAGACTGCTCCTGCAATGTAATCATGTCCTGCTCACAGAGGTCCGTTCCCAGTTTCGTGTTCAGAATAGTCAGCCCTCCATTCTGCTTACCATCGTCAGGTGAAGATGATACTTGGGAGTCGGATACAGAAGTATGGTCCATCATATTCAGACTCCCGAGAAATTCTCTGCCATTCGAAGAACTGAATGCATTGTTAATATATTCATCATTAGTCTGTTCTATCTGCGTGTCGAGCGAAAAACCAGAGCCTTTTCCATCATTTAACGTCTTATTATCTTTGAGGTTCATAAACCAGCTATCAATCGGCACCTCATTACAGACTCCGTCAAAATCCATCTCTCACAGTACAATGTCTTTCTTTTACTGTGCAGTTATCACTGAAGATTATTTCTTCGATTCACGTGCACTACGTCATGGGATTGAGTTACGATGACTCGAAGAAATACTATTGATAAGTCGATAGATGTCAAAATGATATAAGGTAATCATTCTTTTTATCTCTCGATGTATGAGTTGCATTCAGAGACTAATTATACTAACGCAGAAGTTAAGTAGGAGTGGAAACCTTTTTTGTCTGCAGAGATATAGATATTATGTAGGAAATTATTGGGGTTACTTCGCGATCAAGCAAATACCCTGTAGTGGAGGCAATCAGGTCATATGCCTTAGCTGGACCAGTAATAATGTGTTATATTAAAGCTTATTTTTGTCACGGGCTACTCACGATTCAATACTAAGTTGAAAGATTTGTGACCACCCATAAATCTCTGATGGAGATGCGAATGTTATCAGTTTAGAATAACAGTAAGAGATTATGTATTCCAACAAAACAAAGCCCTGCTGGCCAAACGGTTAAGGCATCCGCCTCCTAAGTGGAAGATTCCGGGTTCGAGTCCCGGGTAGGGTTTGCGAACTTCTTTTTTTTTTTTCTGGTTTTTTCTTACCTCTTATTCTCGATGGTCTGGGATACACTTGCGTGGTGACATTTTTCAAGCTCTACTCTCAAGTCTTCATAATCACAATCTTTAATGATTTCAAGGCAACTGGATTTACGGTTAAGCGATTTACGTGTAATAGAAATTCAAGAATACATAGAAGGGAACTTTAAATGCAAATCTATGAATTCAATGCTACTTTCTAATATACAGGAAGAAATCGAACAATAGGGAAGCATCCTAAAACCCAAAGTCAAAGGCACTCATGTCTGGTTCTTCAAAAGCGGAGGAGGGTGGCAATTTAGAAACGTTTTCTGTATTGCTAGTTTCACTAGTCCCACTTTCAAGAATGCTGATGGGCATAGAAGAGTCCTTCGGGTTGAAATTAAACAAGTTATTGCTTGCCTTGTCCCATTTGATCTCATTACTCTTTCTGTTATACGTTATGAATGTCCAGTTCAAAATAAGTAGAATTGCCAAATAGTCACATCCCATTCTTGTGTAGATAGAGCAGATCTTTATTACAAAATCGAACTCTTCTTGTGGCTTTATGGCCAAAGATCCTCGGAGATAGTGCACAGACTCATGTCTCAACAGACTGAATAACAATATGAGGGCAGGATCGTCTTTTAAGAAGCTTTTGCTCGAAGATTTCAAGTCAATATCGGACAAGTTCGCATCTTGGAACTTTTTAGAGAAATTTTCTCTTCCCATTAGAACGGTATCAATGGGTGACTTAACTAGAGCTTGGACAGACAACTCATATAGCTCTAATTCCCAGAATATCCAACTTGTCATCCACTTGTCACCCTGGTGGATCGCTTTCGGCAATACATGATTTTCTATTATCTCGACAGTTGCCATTCTTGATTGTTGATCCTGATGCTCGCTGTATATCTTAGCCACTGTCAAGGCAAGTTGATAATCGTTTAAATTCCTAGCAATAACTTCACAACAGTCCTTGAGTTTTCCAGATAGGAGAAAGAAATATGCAGCATCTACATACCTGTGTTTCCCTAATAGAACGAAAGCATTCTTTGCAGCTGCTGACTTCCATCTGGGATCATTGAAGTCGTGATTCAAGAACTTCAAAATTTTCGATTTTTCTGGATGACTAACGGTTTTCCAAAGGCCAACAAGAACTTGCTTCTTATGTAACGCGAGATAGAATAAAGATACTAGACCTGCTGGATCCCTCGTATCAGCAAACTCATTTTTAGCACAGCTTTCGATTATTTCTGCCAAGCGTTGTTTGGGAACCCAATAAGTTAACCCTGTCTGCGATACGTTCTCCCATTTCAAATTGTATTTGAAGATTTTTTCAACTAATCCAAGAAGCATCTCTTTGTTCTCACTGTGAAGAGCCCAGTTCAAATCTCTCATCGCCAATTTTGCTTGCTTCGTAGAAAGCTCAAAAATCTTGAGACCAATCAAAAACCTGGCGCCATTTTGATCTAGAGCCGACGCATAATTCTCTAGTTCACCAACTATCGTCGCTACTGTCGTTAATGTTATCTGCTGGTGACGTGTTAAGAGAGGTAATGAAACCTTAGTAAGCTGTTCAATCAAATAGGCAAGCAGATGTTTATTAATAGTCTCGAAAACTTCTAAGTTATTTTGTCTTTGAGACATATCATCAAGTAGATTCAGCTTCAGGCTCACTGTTGGTGTACTGTGACCGCTTACGCGTGATTGAGTGCCACTTTCGAAGACTTTATCCGTCATATCCATATTCAAGTCCCAGGTTATAGGATCGCCAATTCTTATTATTTTTAATAATCTCAACAATATGTCCTTCACTATATCGAATTGATTCATGTATAAACCCTGAATTAAAAATTGTGGATGATACAATGGTAAAGGACCATTCAATATTCTCACTAAATGTTCGATATCATACTGTGAATTATCGATCAGATTATTGTTAGTGCCGGCTTCCTCTTCCACCTGTGATATACTTTTATATCCGATTAGAAGTTGCCTTATTGTAGAATCAAGAAAATTTCCTCTAGTATCATTTAATCGCACCCACTTGTCATCAATAAAAATTTGGTTCCCAGTTCCAATCACAAGATAACCTTCATTCAACCATACCAGATCTCCTATGGCATGAGACGTAAACGACGAAATATCAATCTTCTTCAAAACAGCAAATGTTGGAATAGCATTAGTATAATCATACCGCAACTGCGTATACAAAGAAACCGTACGTTCAAACCCAACTGATAATACGGCACTCATTGTCAGAGCACTCTCACTTGACGTAATGAATGTCCAGTCCAAGTCTTTTACAACACCACTTTCATTCAGGAATTCTTCCTCATACTCAAGAATTCCAGATTTAGTATCCCAAATGGATAAAGAGGTGCCTTTTTCGTCAACAATAGCAAGCTTGTTTATTGACGATGATTCATGTATCCTTGAAGCATTGTTAATGTTGGTAAAGAAAGAAGTTTCCTCATTCCATCTAAATTCATCGTTTTCAAGAAAAAGTGAGAACAGTTTAAACTTCCCATGACTACTAATAGTAGCCAAAATATTGCGATTTTGATTTAATACAAAAGAATCAACAGATGCAATTTGAAACAAATTATGTTCAATTGGAATGTCATTAATCTTTGAGTCATATATCTCGATTATATTATCATCCACTCCCTGAGATATATGAAGACACCACGATCTTACGAAATCATGCTCATATATTGCAACGAGAAGATATCCCTTTTTGTTTTTCTGTATAGAACTGAGGTCAACCAAAAAGAATGCTTTTGAAAGCTTCTTGGTTCTAGTCTTATCTTTATCTGTTACCTCCAATCGCGTAACGAGAGCCGTTTTATGATCATTCAAAGGTGAAGGAGCACATTTCCATACGCTGAGGTATCCATTTCTTTCTAATGCTACCACTACGTGTATTCTACCATACTGGTTGGGCACAGCTATATCATTAATAATTACCGCATCCCAGATCCCGCCAGACTCATCACATAAATTTATTTGGAAGCGCTTTGTGAGTGTCATATCCTTCTTGTACTTGTCTAAGTAAATCGGCTCCCAAAGATAGTTGTCGTTCGAAAAATTCAGGATTGATAGTAAAACACTTTTTTGAGGGGAGATTTCAGACTTCACTAATTTTCTTATAGATTTCTCATGCCCTTGAAATTTTTGATATAAGCTAGCATTGAATGCCGTACCATCAGAAGACAAGAAAGCTTTAAAATCTAGCAAATTAAATCTGATACTATTCTTCATCCTATCATGTATCAAAACAGACAACATCACATCATGGAACATATCAATAGTCTCAATATTCGCAACCCGCATCGGTTTCACATATAAATCAAAGGATTCACTCAAAACAAAATCCCGACTAACTTTGACATCCTTCAGAAAGAAATTTTCGTTCGAAAATTTTGGTGAACAATATTTCCCAAGCAAAATAGGCGTTTTGGTGAGCTGTTCAAACTTTATTACACTTGGGGTTGTCCGTGAAGCATTGATAACCGCATAAAACATGAATTTTCCCTTTGAACTGAGTAGCATCAACAAATCAAAGTCTTCTGATCTAAGTCTTCTGAAATAGTCTGTAATTCGGCTTTGGTAACGTTTGCTATTAAGAAGAGGGATCAATGTTTTGTGCAATAGCCTATTCTCAATAACGGAAAATGATATGACTCGATCTGTTTCTTCAAAAGTCTCATTCAAATTTAAGCTAGTCCATAAGTTAAAATGGACGTGCCCACAAGTGTCATGCGATACCCAGATACGCAAGACTTTGTCACTTGAATAGGTATATATGATATCATTACCGTCATTATCAGCCCCAATATAGCCCCTTATGTTCCTTATATTCACCATTGACTTATCAACAGAACTTGACTTGTCAATAGCCGCTTTCTTCCAGAATGCATCGGTAACAAAGCTGCCTACAGGATGTTCAAGATAAGATAACTCAAACAATGAATAGCAGTCGTCATAACTGATCCGGCTCCACAACTTTACTAGCCTTTCAAAAGGACCTCCGGAACTGATCATTTTACTTCCTGTATCTGTGATTCGTACGTAGGTCACCGGACTTGCTTGAGCAAGAGACCACCGGAGACGATACTTGAGAACACCATATTCGTCGTATACGTAGTATAATGCCAAAAAGTCGGAGGATCCGATCACAAGTTCATGCTCCAAGAATGCCCACAGTAGGCAATTCACTGAAGAACCTCCATGCATTTCAAATTGCAAAGCTTCGGCCCACTCTGGACTTCGCATGTACTCATTCAATGGCTTGAAGATTTGAATTTTATTTTCTACGGCTATAATGATATAACCGTTTTCACTATCTATCTCAATGGCGCTGAGGTCGCTCCGCAAGTAGATCGTATGCACACGTTCTTTGTCCTCTGAATCTGATTCCGTATTGATAGTATATATAATCAAATTATTACCGGATCCGTAGGCAATTATGTGATGATGTTTCCATTTTGCCTGTCTTATTGAATAAATGCTTTTATTGACATCACCAGTCAAAAATTTTTTAGTCATTTATGCTATTTTTTAAATATGACTTTTGGTGATCTTTTGGCTATTTGCTACTTCTATTCTCAACTAAAGAAAATGCGCATCTGTACCCATAGAAAATTTGGTACTTTTAGGAATAGTATAAGAAATGGGAGCGAGGTAAGTTGAGACACGAAGAATGAGGATGTCGGAAGCTGTTTAGAAGAATGTTAATATACAACATCATATAGAAGGGTAATGATTTCGAACAGAAAATAATGAAAAAGCCCCATCTGATGACCTCAATAATTCTGGATCTGTACTAACTTTCTGCTAGCTGTAAGGACCAAAAAAAGGCACTAGCAATCTGCCTACAGAGATCACCATGCGTGCTTATCGAAAGAAATACCCCGAAGGACTGTCTCACAAAACCAGAGTTGCTGAAGGACTTACCAGAATTATGTATTGCAAACTTTAGAGCATTTATGAAGTGCAAGAGCGGGTATTTTGACATGAGAAAGAGAATGAGAGGGAACGCTCCATTATCTACGGGAAAATACGACGAAACCTACGAAAAACTCTGTTCTGGGGAATTTGATCCTGCGGAGGAAATGAGGACTCTAAACATATTGAATAAGAACTTGTCAAAGCGACCCAACGGTGAATCTTCTGATAAATAGTGATCAAATGCATGATTTCATTTGATCATAGCCATGCAAAGCATTTCTCTAGCTATTTTGAACTAAAGCTGGAACAGCATTAGATATAAAAGCTTCGAAATTTTGAACTTTTACTTGTTTGATATTCAGATCCACTGTTTTAAGTCTGATTCATTAAGATAGAGTCCTAAAGGGTATCAGTTTATATAATGTACATAGTATTTTGAAAATAGTTATTGATACAACACAGTCAACCCCACGCTTCATCTGTGGCTCATTATTTTTCGTTTGAGATCTTCAAAACGGTTTCACACGTTATCACTCATTATCAACTACACACTATTTCCTTCTATATAGAAAGCTTGAGTCATTATGACAAAATTGAAGAGTGATTTAGAGACAAAAAGGGCAACCGAATTAGATGAATTATTAAAAATTGCCGTTCCCAAAATCTTGGAGTTTATTGACAAAGCAGATCCTGCGTCTGAAAAATACCAGTCAGATGCCTTGGGTAAATTCAACAGCCCAGAAACACTCAAGAAAGTATTCGTGAGGAACTCTGATTTGGACCGTGGTATTAAGGGAGATTCCGCCAGCTTTGGGGAGATTATTGACAAAGTGTTGCAGTATTCAGTGAATACATGGAGTCCAGGATTTTTGGATAAGCTTTATGCGTCGAATAACCCTGTAGGAGTGATATCAGATTTGATTTTGTCGGTTTTAAATACAAATTCCCATGTCTATACCGTTTCCCCCGTGTTGTCAGTGATTGAGAATTACATTGGGAGAAAATATGCCCAGCTCTTCTTTGCAAACAATCAAGATACATGCGGTGGGTTAACTTTTGCCGGTGGCTCCTGGTCTAATGTCACGTCTATGCAAATAGCTCGGTCGCTCAAGTTCCCTGAGACAAAGGAGTTTGGAAACGGCAACCATAAATTTGCGATTTATACTTCAAGCCACTGCCACTATTCAATTGTAAAAAGTGCCATACTATTGGGTCTTGGGTCTGCAAATGTCTTCAAAGTATCAATCAATGAAGATGGAACCATGAATACAAGAGCTTTGAAGCAGACAATTCAGGACTCAATCAAGAATGGCTTTACTCCTTTATACATAAACGCCACAGCGGGAACAACGGTATTTGGTTCCTACGATCCATTTGAAGAGATTCATCAGATTGCGAATGAGTTCGCCTGTTGGTTCCATGTTGATGCGTCTTGGGGAGGAAACGTAGTGTTCTCCGAAAAGCAAAAGCACAAGCTAGCGGGGACACATCATGCCGACTCCTTGACTGTTAATCCCCACAAAATGCTAGGGGTGCCTACTACCTGCTCCTTTCTCCTCTTGCCCCATGTTGGCAATTTTCAAGAGGCCATGTCGCTTTCTGCACCGTATTTGTTCCACGGCAGAGAAAAAGTTGACGTGGAGAACTACGATCTAGCAGACGGAACAATGGGATGTGGAAGAAGAGCGGATGCTTTTAAGTTCTACATGGCTTGGCTTTACTACGGCTATGAAGGGTTTGCCAATCGGGTGGACCATGCTTTTGCAGTCGTCCAAGACTTTGTCACGAAGGTCTCACATATGCCCGATTTCGAACTTGTGCTTGGTGATGTCGATAACTTGCCTCCCTGTCTACAAGTGTGCTTCTACTATAGACCAAAAGGCTACGATGCTACAGACCTAACGCCTGTCACAAGATACATTTCCAGAAAGTTGCATACTGATGGCAAGTATCTCGTGGATTTTTCGCCTAATCCTTCCGCTTCCGGTAATGGAAGTGAATTTTTCAGAGTAGTGTTCAACTCCCCAATTTTGACCGATCGCATCGTAGACGATTTGCTTCTAAGCATAGTCAACGCGGGAAAGTCATTTACTCACCCATCTTGAACATCCAAATGACTCATATATAGCTTCTTCTTAGATCATATAATCCTATATTCATGGTTACTTATCTATCATGAGATTTCTCATCCGCCGTCCTATTTCCCATCACCTAACTCGTCTAGCAAATACATCATCCAATACTTGTAGCATTTGGTTACTGCATTATCTAGTACTTTATCGTTCAGCAATCATATACTTCAACATCATTCTCTACCTGTATCACTCAACCTGCAACAGCCAGCGCTGTATCATCCATACCTGTATCTCGTTTTTTCCCCCGTTACCGTGATATAATTGGGTGCGAATTTCTTCACCATACACCACCTACTGTCAATGCAACGTTGTTTTTGTTCCACGTAGTATCGATGTACCACTTTTCTTAGTGCAACTTCATCCTAGCCTGCAGGTAATTCATCATGTAACTTCTTACGGTGTACCTTTCAAAATCGCTTGAAACGGTGATACTTGTTGTGCGAAAATGCTAAAATGGAAATTTGTCTCGATGTAACGTTGTTATTTCTTAATTTGTTCTTGTATATACCAGTTGATTTTTTTTTTTTTTTATTTTTTCCTTTACTTGTCACCATAAACGGATGCTTTAGGCATTAATACTATGCTATTGTAAGAAGGAAACTCGAGTGGGGTATCTCATCATGTGCAGCATCAAAGGCATCTGACTACAGTACAATAGACATTATTCTATTTGCAGACACTCACTATGTCCTAACGATTTTATACGATCTTGTAACTACTTTTTGCAATTTAATGATACTATGTAATAATGTAATAAAGCTTTAATGTAATGTCATTTGCTGTTTTTCCGTCCGCAGGTAGGCAGCATAGGAACGGTATGATAAGGAACAGTATCGACGTGTCGCAGACAAAGAAAAAATGTGCCCTACACAGAAATAAGAGATAAGGAGCGATGGGGACATATTGACCGATTTTTCTTTCAATGTAACATGGTTGCGCGATTGGAATAGCCTTACAAAGATGATCTACTACATAGTCTGGAGAATACGAGAGGGCAAAATAGATTAGCATTTATCTATGAATATATAATCTTACATATATCTATATATCTATATATATATAAGTGGTGGAAGAGTGTATCCTCGTTTTAAACAAAGTCTATTATATTAAGATCTTCTAATCTTCTAATACAATAAGCGATCGAGGTGTATACTTAAGATAGCATATATTGATAATAATTTTTTTTTGGGACAAGGATCAATATCTATCACTAGATTTTAGAAGAAATAATGGCAGAGAAACGTAACGAGGAAGTGCTAGAGCAGATGAGTGGAGAGAACTCGGATATGACTAATGAGGTCAAGGGAAACTTAGAGGAAAAGCATTTTACAGAAGAAGCATATGGTGACAAATGGTATGATAAGAAGTTGATCAAGGGGCTTCCGCCATACTCGAACTCTATGGTTCAGATTGTGATTTTATCATTTATTGTTTTCTTGACTCCAGGTATGTATAATGCATTGTCAGGTATCGGAGCAGGAGGAATTTCAGATATTTCTGTTGCAGACAATTCTAGTGTGGCATTATACTCTACATTCGCTACGGTCGGTTTTTTTGCTGGTACTATTTGTAATATATTTGGTGTAAGGATATGTTTGGCATTTGGAGGTACAGGGTATTTGGTGTACAGTGCTTCGCTCTTATGTTTCTATCATGTTGAAAATGCCGGGTTTGTGATTTTTGCTGGTGCATACTTAGGAGTATGTGCTGCTTGTCTTTGGGCCGCTCAGGGTTCCATTCTTTTGAGTTACCCTGTGGAAGCTAAGAAGGGTAGAGCGATAATGGTTTTCTGGGTCATCTTTAACCTTGGTGCTGTCATCGGATCGTGTATTCCATTGGCAAACAATATCGGTAACAAAGGATCTTCTGTCAACGACGGAACATATATTGCCTTTATCTGTTTAATGGGAGCTGGTTCCATCGTTGCATTTGCTATGTTACCTATTAATAAAGTATGGAAATCTGATGGTACTAGAGTACTGGTGGAAAAGTTCCCTGACTGGCGTAAAGAGCTTATAGATTTATGGCTTATATTGAAAAACGAGCCAAAGATTCTTTTTATGTTTCCTATGTTCTTTGCTTCTAACTGGTTCTACACCTATCAATTTAATGATTATAACGCAGGTCGTTTCAACATCAGAACAAGATCATTGAACTCTTTGTTATATTGGCTTGCTCAAATGTTTGGCGCAGTTATTTTCGGTTTTTTGCTTGATTTAAAGTACTTCCGCAGATCAGTCCGTGCGAAGATTGCCTTTGTCGTATTGTTCTTAGTGGGAATGGCCATCTGGGGTGGTGGTTTGAAGTTCCAGTTGGAATTCACTAGAGAAAGTGTCCTTGAGGAAACCACCATAGATTATAAAGATGGAAAATATATAGGACCAATGTTCTTATACATCTTCTACGGTATCTTTGATGCCATTTATCAGAATTTTGTATTGTGGACCTTGGGTGCTTTGAGTAACAGTCCAAAAAAGACATCTTTATATGCTGGATTTTATAAAGGTATACAGTCTGCTGGTGCAGCTATTGCATGGAGATTGGATGCCCTCGAGAAACCTTATATGGATTTGTTTGCAAGTTCTTGGGGCTTGGTAGGTGGATCAATGTTGATCGCTTTGCCTCTCATTTGGTTTAAGATCGAAGATACATCAGAAAATGAGAATGAGTTTGCTTTAGAGACAATTGTACTGAACGAAGTTAGATCCCTCGCCGCCACTACAGAGGTGTGAATAGTGAATACAATATACTTAAATAAATGAATTATAAAGAAATTATTAGATAGAAGCTTTCCGTACTCCAGTCTGTATACATATACATATATGCAGGACAACAAAACAATACATCTCGACCTCTTCATCTCTTCAAAAGTTTTAGAAACAAACTTTTAGGAATATTGGCTGTGATGGAGGTCAGCAATGATTCTTTATACTTATACCACTTGACATTAAAAAAGAATTCTTACTATCTAGCGACACGAGCTGGAAATTTTCTTGGAAATAGGAAATCACAGGAACTACTTCTTGTAACCCCAACATCAATAGAGTTATGGAAAGTTGATCCAGATACAGGAAAGTTATCTCGTATATACCAAGAAAATGTCTTTTCAGTGATTATATCGGTGGAAAAGATACGATCTTTAGGTTCAAAAAAGGATCTAGTGGTATTAACATCTGATTCTGGGAAGATAAGCATCTTGGAATTTTCAGTTGAAAAGGAACGTTTCATACCTGTGATACAAGAACCTTTCTCAAAAAATGGGCTCCGAAGAATCTCACCTGGGGAATACCTATGTGTTGACCCTATGGGGCGAGCGATTATGCTTGGGGCCTTAGAGAAGAATAAGCTATTGTACAAAGTATTAGGAGATGATACAGGAAAAATTGACATGTCCTCTCCATTGACTTCAACTTCGAGAAAAACGCTCACTTTGAATTTATGTGCTTTGGACGAAGGCTTCGAAGATCCTATATTCGCAGCAATAGAATGTGAAATAGAAGATGCTATCACACCAGATTCAACACCAAGATTACAGCTAAATTACTACATGTTTGATCAAGGAATCAACTACATTTCTAGGACCACCTGCATTGATAATTTACCAGATACTGCTAGTCACCTTGTTGCAATGCCCAGTTTTGTTGGCGGCGTTTTAATTTGTTGTTCTAATGTCATTATCTATGTATCTAAGGATAAGAACAAGAAATTTATACCAATTCCTCTTCGGGAAACTTGCTCTGAAGTGACGATAATTAATCATGTTATGCATAAACTCAAGAAGAATAATTTTTTCATTCTTTTACAAAGTGATGTTGGAGATTGCTACAAGTTAGCTGTTGACTACGACGAGGAAGAAGACAAACTTCAAGAAATATTCATAAGCTATTTCGATACAATTCCAGTTTGCGTTGACATAGCTATTTTGAAAAGTGGATTTCTTTTTGCAAATGTATTGAATAATAATAGACTCTTCTACCAATTCGAGAAATTGGGTGATGCAGAAAACCTGACGACCATGAGTTCATCAAATTTCCCTGATTTCGAATCATGTCAGTCTTTGAGTGGAAAATCCAGATATTTCAAAGTGACGGGGCTACAAAACTTGGCACTAGTAGATGTGATCGAAACCTTGAACCCCATAACAGACGCGACCTTGGTAGATACCTTCCTTCCTAATATTTCGGATCCATTCAAGCAAATTTTAACCATATCATCACATTCATATCTAAAATCTCTTACGCATGGAGTTGCTACAGATACTATCGTTTCTTCAACATTACCCCTTTATCCTACATCGATTCAGGCTACTAAATTATTTGCTGATTCTGTAAATGATGATTACCTCGTACTTTCTTCTAGTTTGTCATCCCAGACCTTGGTTCTTTCAATCGGAGAAGTGGTTGAAGAGGTAACTGATTCGTACTTCATATCTGATCGTCCAACCCTTCTCACTCAACAGGTGGGCATTTCCTCAATCGTTCAAGTGTATCCTGATGGAATACGACATATAAGGCATACACGTCATGATAATATAATAGCAAAGAAGACAACAGATTGGCATCCTCCCGCAGGGATCACAATTGTAAAAGCAAGTGCTAATAATGAACAGGTAATTATAGGATTGTCAAATAGAGAGCTTTGCTATTTTGAGATAGATCCAGTCGATGATCAATTAGTCGAATACCAAGCGAGATTAGAAATGACAGGAGGTTCTATATCGGCAGTAGCTATTGGAAGTTATGACACCGTTCAAAGTCGTAAGAAATCATCCTATGCAATAATTGGATGCACGGATGAAACTATACACGTTGTTTCGTTAAAGCCCCAGAACTGCTTTGAAATCGTGACCATGCAAGCTCTTTCTTCAAATAGCTCATCTATATTTCTTTTTCTGTCAACACATTCCAGTGCTGTTCATATAGGCATGGATAATGGGTTGTATGTAAGGGTAACTCTTGATGAGATCACAGGGAAATTCTCGGATACTCGAATTAGATTCTTGGGATCGAGAGCAGTTAAACTATGTGAGATAGATCTCCCTTCCACCAAAGAAAGAGCAATACTAGCAATATCTAGTCGCTCATGGATTATTTGTGACTCCGATGGTTCATCTTCATTGGTACCTCTTTTGGATTTAAATATAGGCTACGGAGCTTCTTTTTATTCTGAGGAGATGGGTGGTAGTGCCATAGTGGGTGTCGAGGAGAACAATTTGATAATATTTACGATTGACGAAAACGTCAAATTGAATGACTTCACGATTCGAGATATTAAATTAAGGTTCCAGCCAAGAAGATTAGTTGTAACTGACTTTGGAGAAAAGGGAAACCCTGGGAACAAATTTATTTTCCTAATAGAATCCGAGTATGGAATAAAATCTCCTTACTATAACGATGTTCAGAAATCAGAGGAAGAGGGCTCGTACGCAGTAAATGGTATTGATGAAGATTACTACGATGCCTTTGGTTTTGAGAGGAAAATTCTGAACTGGGCATCATGCATTCAAGTAATAGATCACAACCAAGGAAGTATCATCTTCACTAGAGAAATTGAAGACAACGAAAGTGCAATAAGCCTATGTGCGATCTCCTTTCAAAAAAACCTGGATAGGCCTTCCCATATCATTGTTGGTGCTACTCGCGATAAAAGTTTTCTACCTAATTCATTTTCAGGTAACTTTATCTACACATTTAAGATTAACTCTCATAGCCATCTGGAGACAAATAAATCACCTTTATTAGAGCTTTGTCACAAGACAGAAATTGATTTTCCACCAACGGCTCTCGTTAGCTTTAATGGAAAGCTTTTAGTCGGTATGAAGAATTATGTGAGGCTTTACGATTTGGGTCAGAAACAGCTTCTAAGGAAATCATCATCTCAGATAAACTTTTTAAATTCCATAGTACAGGTTACGCATCTTGGTGGTGAGCGCATAGCCATTGGAGATTCAAGAATGTCAATCTCTTACCTAAAGTTTGACCCCGTGGAAAATAGGTTCATATCCTTTGCTAGTGACGTTATGAAAAGGCAAATGACTTGTATGACAGATTTGGATTTTGACACAAGTATTGGAGGCGATAAGTTTGGTAATGTATTTGTTGTGCGTGTTCCGAACGATATTTCATCACAATCTGAAAAAGAATGGACTTTGCTCAAGAATAGGGAACCCTACCTCAATGCATCTTTCTCTAGGTTAGAAAGAGTTTGTGACTTTTATATTCAAGATATTCCAACCTCATTTACTAAAGGTACCTTGGTAATGGGTGGAAAGGAAAGTATAATTTACACAGGAATTCAAGGAACTGTTGGGATGCTTTTACCTCTTACGACGAAACTGGAAGTGGCTTTTTTTGAAAAATTGCAAGACCTTCTAAGAAGTTATTTTAGTTATAATTTTGACGATTTCGATCAGGAGAAGAACGGCTACAATTTGCTAGGAAAGGATCATTTGAAGTTCAGAGGCTATTATAATCCTCAAAAGAATGTTATAGACGGTGATTTAATAGAAAAGTATAATGAGGTCTCAATGGGCATGAAGGTTAAGATGGGAAGAATACTTGATAAAACTCCTAAGGAGATTGAGAAAAAGATCACCGATATCAGAAGCCGCTCATGTTACTAAGGTAATACGTGAGTAATGGTTTATTTTACGGCCAGTTAAAATAGAAGCGTCTTCTTATAATTACTTGTTAAAAATGCTTCGATAATATTAAAAGATGAAAATTGCATATATATGTGGAATATGTACATATATATATCCAAAAAAAAAAATTACTAATAAACGATAAAAATTTTAAGCTAATGATCAAGATTAACTATGCAGTATCGTACATGTTGAACAGAATATTGTTTCAATAACACAGCATAAAAAGAAGGCAAAAAAGATCAGCTAAGATGTTTCCTGTGGGCCCTCGAATGAATTGCCAGTCTTTTCTCCATTGACGGCAGTATTAGATAAGATTCTAGGACCAAGAGGCGATAAGTCTGTCCGTGGAGGTTTCAAGCCATTCTCTCGTAGCAATTTTCTGTTCATAGTGGGGCTTAGTTGATTTTGATCGCCACATTTTGCAGTCGGACTCTGTGGATTGGGAGTGCTAAATTGCACGAAATTCCAGAAGGCTGGAGAAGATTGGTTCGTATTCAAGCCATTCGGAATACTCGGCTTAGTACCCGTTGATTTTGATCCTCGCTCAGGAGTGAAGGCCTCTAGAGGTGCGATTTTTTTGGGGCTAGTAAAACCCAAGGTTACTTCCGAAGTGTTATTTGTTGGCACACTAGAAACGTTGTTGGATACAGGATTCGTTGTTGCTGAATCACTCGTTCCAGGATTCAATGAGTTTTTCCCTAGGGAATGCAAATTACTAATCTCTGTAGTTTGAGATTGAGAATACGTATTCTGGGGTGACTGTGACAGATTGGTCAAAATACTCGAGCTTTGTGCAGTGTGCGGTGGTGCTGAAAGATTATACAAAGGAGCTCCTGCGACTCTTGATAAGCGCGGTGTTCCTTTATCATTGAAAGCTTGCACGGGAGAAGAAAACTCATTCTTTACTTGCGAAAGATGAAGAGGGGGAGCATCTGTGTGCGAAAGGCCAGGTTGTGATCCATAAATAAGCTGAGGATGTTGCAACTGAAATCCATAACGAGAAGCCATATTGTATGTCCCATTCTGTTGCTGCAGATTTCCTGGATACATTGTATTAGATTGCAAAGAATTGGTAGCTTGTTGGGCATAACCGAGCAGACCAGCTCTGTTATTTGTGCTTTTTATTTCATTCATATTTCGGGCTGAATCTGTTTTAGTGTAGTATTTCAGGGGCTCTGGCAAGTTGTGATGAGTTGCCAAGTGAAGTTGTAATTGACGTGACACAGAAGAACCTCTACGTGCTTTTTGAAGAGACCCGTTTTGAATTTTATTCAAAAAATCTTCCTTGTAAGATTCACTTATTTGCCACTTCATACCCTTGCCTGGCTCATTGGGTCTTCTTGGAACCTTTTCGAAAGCTTTGTTCAATGAGAGATTGTGCCTTATAGAATTTTGCCAACCAGTTTTCGAGTATTTATAATATGCATAATGTGAAGAAATCCAATTGTAAATTTCCGAAAGCGACATGACGCCTTCCGGATTGGACAATATCGCTTGTGTAATCATTGTTGCATATGAGTAGGGGGGCTTTATATCCTTAGATTCCTCTTTGGACAAATCCTGATCCAAATTGTTTTGCAATGACGACGCCGAAGCAGAGGATGGTGACTGAGTAATCTGTGCTCTGTCAAACATTTGAAAGCTTTTAATCTGATTAGATTGGTTGATAGGAGCAATATTTTGCTGTGTATATGAGAAGCTTTTTCTTTTAGACAGATGTAGGTTTTCCTTGTATCGTGTTAGAAGCGAGCTCAACATCTTTCCCAGGATGTTTGGAAGCGAATCTGGTAAAATAAACATCATCTGAGTACCTCCAATATCCAATATGGCTCCAGAGTGAAGAGGAGTCGAATGGTCACTCCCAAAAGGAACCTTTTGACCATCAACTTTAGCTCCATTTCGGCCCAACACTTTCAACTCCCAATATCGCAAGTCTAGATTATAAGTTATTATAGCATGTTGTCGTGAAACGACCTTTGCCGGACCCAAGTCAATATCCACCAGAGACTGTGGACCTAGCCCATTGTCGGTGTTCCTTCCTATGGGAATCTTCAATGACTTCACATAATACGTCCAATCCTGCCCGGCGATTTTGGCGTACGCCTGTACCTCTGTGGCCAAGTTTTTATCATTAGCATACCTAATGGCTACATTAGTTTTTTCCTCAGGCTTCTGCAATACTGAGATAACCGCGTTTACCATATCCACTGGATCATCAAAGGTTGGAAGGTCCTCCTCATTAGTGTACGTGCGCTTCCGAGGGGTAGTCGTCGTCTCTGACATTTCAAGCCTTAAACTTTATGTAGTATTTCTTCCTGCAAGGTCAAATATGCTCCAACTGAATTATGCGCCACTTTCTTGAGTAAAGTTAACTTTGCTGTTGAACGAGTCTCTGTCGACCTTATAAAGGCGCTCGGAGCCACTTTTGATGGTTTTTTTTTAGCTAGCCAAATTCTTGCCAATTAAATTGTTGTGATCTTTCGTGATCCTTGACTTAAAGATCTTAAAAGAAACGACTATAGCCAATTTCCGTCCTAGACGTATGTTTTTCACCAGCACTTAATTAGAATTTCTGTTTGTTTACCTGACTGCGCTTAATTTTTTTTTTTTTTTTTTATTTTTTGGTTTCATGGAACGACTTCTCATAATATTAAACATATCATAAAATGAGTTACTATTGCTCTATTTCAACTAAGGATTGTACATAGTTTATAGGAATTATAAAAGAATCATAGATGATTTCAAAACCTCTGGCATCGACAGTTTCTTTGGAGACAATGTCTACTATAGCATCTTCTTCCTCCATCCTTCGTTTATTCAATACAACTTCGTCGATAAGATCGAATTCATCCTCTTTTTCCTCGTATTCAATGTTTTCTTCTATCTCTACGAAATCAGGAGCCAATGCACTCCATTTCTGAGGGAAATTTACCAGCCAAAGATAAACACAACCGCTGTCCAAACCTGTGGAGCCGATGGTGCACCTGTGATAATTCCACTTGACATCTAAAAGTTCCTCTGGACTTCCCTCGAGAATTCGGATGAGTGAGCCCATAGACGTCTCCCATACATATAAATCTTGAGATGACTGGCCGAATGTGGAGGCCGCTAGGAACTCTGCGTTATGGTTGAATGCGACCAGGTTCCATTGTAATCTATTGACGACGTCCTGGTATTTATGCTCAACTTCGAACTCCCATTTATCGGGGTCAGACGTCTCAGCAAAGTAGGGTAAATTCACCTGGCGTATGATTCTGTCAGAGGAATTGATTGCAAGTTTGCGGCCATTTGGAGATATGACTAAATTTTTGATATTGGAATTAGTAAACTTGATGGAATGCACTATCAGCAATGATTCGGAAGAGATTACGTTGAGCCATCCCTTGTTGGTCCCCGAAAAAATGAAATCTCCACTTGGAGTGAAGGTTGTGACCAATGTAAAATGCTTATCATTTCTCCTTTTTTGGGAAGAACTGTTTTCGTCTTCCACAATCTCGAGGGCTCCATTTTCATTACTGTCCCCACTGCCTTTCGATGCTGTCTGAAGTCTATTTATTTTTATGTCGCTTGAATCAGTCAAGTCGACAAAGACGGCATCATCTTCGAATATCGACGCCGTAAACTTGAAATGGTCTAACGGATGTAGGTTTGCCAGCCATATAGGTCCATCAAATCTCACTTCTCTAATTATGGGGGATCCCCCTTTTAAATTCCCTTGATTGATCTTGCTAAGGTCCCAAAGCTTGACATACCAATCCTGCGATGCTGTAAGAAGATATCGTGAACATGAAGACCAGCTTATAGATGAAATGGGCCTAATATGTCCTCCGTCATGCAAATGACCAACTATCGTCGCATTACTGCTCAAATCATATATAACTATTGATCCATCGCTCAATCCAGATGCCAAATAGTCACCTTTATAATTAAACTGTATCACAACCGAATGTCCATAATGAAGCGTATTTGTTAATGTATCTGGATACTCCTTTGCAACTGCAAAAGGATCCTGCAAGGACAAATTCATCTCACTTTATGATAAAAGAATGGGACTAAACAAAGTATCGCATCTCATATTTTTCAATGCGAACATTTACATTTGACAAATACGTGGTACGAAGGCTTAGTTTTCTATAAGAAGATTTGAAGTTTCCAGAAACAAAGCATCAATTGGAAAATAAAACATTAGAGGAATTGTTCTCAGATGGAATTAATGAATTCTGTTGTGTAGAAGAGGAGATTCAGCAAAAAAGGATGAGATTCTTAAACGCAGCTATCTCTGGTGTTTTACCCATGTTCTTCATCATTTTGCATTCAACTTTTGTCAATGGTATTTTCCACTTCTATGTTGAGTCCGGAGAAAGAAGGTGTTTCTACAAAGAGCTCGTGAAGGACATGGTATTGATAGGACGATATAAATTGGAGATTCATGACGACGATAGTGGTCGATATATAAATCCGCCCAAGAAAGCGGAGACTGGAATCTTGATAGAGATAGAGGAAGTGTTTGACATGGATCACCGTATAGTGCATCAGAAGGGTCTGCCCAATGGACAGTTCATTTTCAGTGTCCTAGAAAGTGGAGAACACCGGCTATGCTACACGCCGAAGAGCTTTGCAAAAAAACGATGGCTCGAAGGCGGCTCTGATACTAATCTGAAGGCCTCTAACTTTAAAAGAGCCAGAATCAGCATCGATCTTCTCATAGGAGACGGTCTAATGACAGACGAAGCCAAATCAGATGAGACTGGGGTTGTAGCTGAGCTGATTGAACTTCTTAATGATAAATTGATTGATATTCGCCGAGAACAAAAGTTCATAAGAGAAAAAGAGGAACTTTTTAGAGATCAGTCGGAGAGTACTTGTGAGAAAGTTGTACGTTGGCTGATCATTCAGGTCGGCGCATTACTTATAACTTGCATATACCAACTACTGTGTTTCCTAGATTTTTTCAAGAAGGAGAAAATAGCTTAGAATCTATCAGACTGTAGCTTCCTTTCCATCTCATCTCTTTGGTTCGCTATCATAAGTGCTTATTATTCTTATCTGTAGTCAATAGTACATATATTGTTGTGTGCAGTAATGTAACTTGTGAGAATTCAAGCGTACTATCGATACAGTAATGTCAGGCGAAAATGAACTTGCCCTAGATCAAAAAGAAAAGGCATCACAGGAGATTTCAGATAATGGAAATCAATCGAATAAAATGAGTGTTGGTACAATGAGCAATAACATTGGGGGACTTCTTTCTATGGCTAAA